>CM023865.1:14053180-14653180 GCA_013389735.1 Phaseolus lunatus | reverse complement strand
TGAATATCATTTAAAGAGAGGGAGGAGAGAGTTTATCCTACTCTGTTAAACTTAACATAGCTCCCCTCTTGGGAAAATAAATACACTACAATGACACAGGATAGAATAAGTGACAAAATAACATTATCATATCATGTTGATACAACAAACATCATATTACAATAGGGTGGCATAGTTATCATATCCTATTCTCTCACATCCTGTCTAGCAATCGGACCTTGAAGGTATTAATAGTTATTAACTTATTCTAGAAATCAACAAACTCATCAAATGTGGAAATTTGTAATTGAAAGACAATATAAGTTACGCAATCAATGCATTAATCTAATTAAATTTTAAAAGACATGTAGCAAAATATGTACCTGTTCCACATTACTAGTTGAATGTGCACCGGATTGAAATGGAAATTCTCCAAAATGACCTGATAGTCCATGAGCATCTATTGATTTTAAACGAACAATGGTCATACAATTCACTTTAATTTGAGAAATAATTATGACAACCTGCATTTACAAAGAATTATGGAACCGGAATATGATTATTTTAATGATTCAAATACAATAAAGCAACTACATAAATTACATTTTTCAACAAATGCTTCAATATATTGGAAAAATGTTGCCCAGCACATGGCATATGATGGTTTTGTAACTTTTGTTATGAATCAAAGAACAAATAGACACATCCACATGCGCATGCATGTACACAGAGGAGTAACAAAACAACCTGTGATATGGAGACTCCATCTATGGAAAACATAGTTCCACAAGAGTGCTGAAGACAATATAACAATACAGTGGCATATATATGTGAATCCAATTTGCTTTCGGATGACATGTGTTTGTAACAATGAGAAAGCTCCTGCATGAGAAGAAGCCATAAGCATGCAGCTCATAATCAAATGACAACAAAATGAACTGAACTCAAAAACTGCATGCATTTAAAATATACCAGCCTTTCCACAAAGTTTACAATATTTTCAGATGTGCTATTCAGCAAAAACCCTGCTAGTATTCGGCCAGCCAAAACTATCTCGGATGGCAGTACCACAGGCCAATGTACACCTCCACATTCATGTTTATGTTCAGTAATATCCTCAATTTCTTGTTCAGAATCATCGCTTTGGATAACTTCAGAAGCATATTCTCCAAGATCACTGGGCATTTCTTTAAAAGTGTCATTCTTTTCTGGGCAAATCCTAAACATTTGCCCACCTGCTCGTATCTGGCATTGGTGGGAGCAATACAATGGTATTGAACATGATATACAAGGAACTCTATCAGCAGGTAGATCATTCAAACAATAATGGCAATGGGTTTCCCGACATTGCTTTAAAATTATCTGCAGTATAAGAAAATATCAAGTTAATTTCCTAGAATAAGTCTTTTTTCCTAAAGAAATAGGAATACATAAAGAACTGGAAGATAATTTATTTGTTAATCTCAAGAAGCCTGAGGATTCATGTTTATAAGTTAAAGCTACTGACAACAAATATCATGCATGTCATTAACCAATTATCCCAAAAGCTTAAGATGTTGGGTTAAAACACATAAATCGTTTCGTATTAGTATTTACATTTTAAACACATCCCTTCATGCAAGAGCCCTTTAACTTGAAACTTAAATAGTGCACAGGCCCATCCATATATATTGAAATTATGTCAAGAGACAGCTGTCACTAGTTAGTTAGAGTTATTTACAGGTTCTCCTGTATGAAATTTATTTCTGTAACAGCATGTAGAAATTGATTTTATTCAATAGAACTCAGTTTTTTGTTTCTTTTCACAAATCTCTCCAAATTCTATGACCCATTGTGCTTCCAATTGAAGAAACCAACACCCAAAACTTGTATGGTTGTGTAAATCACACCTTGCTTACCATTCCATTTAAATAGCTCAACAGTATGTGACACACACAACTTTCACAATAAACATAAATAAAGCAGAAAGAAAAGTTTCCAAAGAATATGTATTTAGTTTCATATCTTACACTTTCTTTCTCAATCACATGCACGCTCATCTAAACTCCCTCCAACTTAGCAACTGGAAACAGAAAAAAAAAATTTCCAGTAAAATTTCTTCCTTTACATCAATTCTATTTGAACATCATTTCACCTCCAAGTAATGGGAAACAAAGATGCCCAACGAGTTTTTTCCAGACAGTTCTCTTTGCTTATTGTAGGTGTCATGGACTATCATTTGTATAAAGCATTTGGAACAATGTTGTCAAACTCAAGAACGTATGAGGATCAAAAGGGGGATTAAAGATCATAACTCGACTTGTATGAGTTACGAGTGTTGGGTATGAAGCCAGGATCAATTGGGTTGGGCTGAGTAGACATTATGTTTTAGTGATTGGGCTTAATCATTGTGTCCCCTTTATTATCTCTATTTAAAGAGATCATTGTACTTGTAATTGGTGTGCAACAGGACAGAATGAAAACCTAATAATTGCTCGTGTGGATGTAGGTTGCAGTTGGCGACCGAACCACGTTAAATCCTGTGTCGTTTATTTTCTTGCATTGATTCGTGATTATGTGTTGCTTCCGCGTGCGTGCATTTTTCCCATCAAGTGGCTTCAGAGCTTGATTCATTTACACACTAGAGATTTGATTAGCAAAAATTAATCGACGAGACGTGAAAATTGCGACTGCAGCGGTGTCCCAAAGCTAGGGTTTTGCAGAGACTGCAGCGGCGTCCCAAAGCTAGGGTTTTGCAGGGGCGGCAGCGGCATCCTTAAGCTAGGGTTTTGCTGGGGCTGCAGCGGTGTCCCAAAGCTAGGGTTTTGCAGGGGCTGCAGCGGTGTCCCAAAGCTAGGGTTTTGCAGGGGCTGCAGCGGCGTCCCAAAGCTAGGATTTTGCAAGGGCTGCAGCGGCGTCCCAAAGCTATGGTTTTGCAGAGGCTGCAGCGGCATCCCAAAGCTAGGGATTTGTAGGGGCGGCAGCGGCATCCCAAAGCTAGGGTTTCGCGGTGGCGGCGGAGGGTCACGTTTTCACGGCGAACAGGTGCAGGTGCTTACGGTGAGCGAGAGGACACAAAGGTGCAGTGCGATGGCAGTGATGGAAGACGCAGGGTGGTGCGTGCATTTTTCTGCTAGTGCAGCAGTGATGGTGCGGTGCTAGGCGCGGGGTGTGGCTGTTTTTCGCTACAGCACGAAGTATGACAGTTCAGTTACTGAGCACATCAATAAAATGAATTCGATCTTAGCCAGACTTATGTCAGTGGGCATTAAGTTCGATGATGAAGTTCAAGCTTTACTATTGTTATTGTTTTTGCCTGACAGTTGGTTCGGAACGGTTACGGCAGTTACCAGTTCAGTGGGACCCGATGGATTAACTTTTGAGAAGATTCGTGATCTCATTTTTGGCGAGGATGTCCGAAGAAGGAGTTCTGGGGAATTTATCTAGTGAATCGCTATATGTCGTTAGAGGTAAGAAAGATATGGGAGCAAGAACAAAAGAAGGAGTCAATCAAAGACTCGGGATGGCTCAAGTGTAACATGTTGGAACTGCGAGGAGGTGGGCATTTTAGGAATCAATGCCCAAAAGATAAATAAAGTCCGGTTCACAGAATCTCGTGGGCAGAAGAGGGTTGTCTTTACAAGAGAGAAACCCAGAGCCACAGGTTAGATTCAGGATGAACGAGCATGGAAAGGTTCTGGTAGACCACTCAAAGGTACTTATAGCAGTGAGAGCACGGGTCGTGTTTCAGCTAAGGTCCCTAGAAGACAGTGGGCTAGGAGAACCAGTATTCCAACTGTTGAAACACCTTCAGAAAATTTCTTGTTGAGTATGGAGAGTGTTTGTTCTCAGATTGTTCCAGGATCTGGCAGTTCTCGCAAGTGAGAGCCGGTAGGAACAGAGAATGGGTCAGTGACAGTTTCAGTCATGACTGATGTGGCCTTCAAAATGATTAAGAAGGTTGGTGGCAACTAGTGGTGGAACATTGAGTTTCGGTGATAGATTACAAAAGTACATGTACACAGTTGAAGCGCAGGTGAACATTGTTCCGTGACTTCAAGTGGGAAATTGTTGGGTATGAAGCCAGGATCAATTGGGTTGGGCTGAGTAGACATTATGTTTTAGTGATTGGGCTTAATCATTGTGTCCCCTTTATTATCTCTATTTGAAGAGATCATTGTACTTGTAATTAGTGTGCAACAGGACAGAATGAAAACCTAATAATTGCCCGTGTGGATGTAGGTTGCAATTGGCAACCGAACCACGTTAAATCCTGTGTCGTTTATTTTCTTGCATTGATTCGTGATTATGTGTGTTGCTTCCGCGTGCGTGCATTTTTCCCATCAACGAATATATGAAAACTATATTCATAATAAGTCATAAATAGTAAGATCCAAGGTTGTCAAACTCGCGAGTCAACTCGTTGACTCGTCCGAGCAATGTAGTTAAAATCGCGAGTAATCTCGCAAAAACGTACGATTCAGCGAGTTTGGAGGCCTGAACGAGTTGACTCGGACGATGAATCGGCGCCGGAGCGGATCATACCGCGTCGCCGCGGAGATCGCTGGCTTGCTGCCTCGGAGGCGGTCTCCGAGCTGACTCGCGCGGCACCTTTTGCCCTGAAGTGAACCCTAATTTTTTAAATTTAGTGTGGCCCGATGCGACCCAATGCAGCTCAATGTGGCCAATGTGGCCTAATGCCCATTTTTTTAGAGTGAAGAGTCAGAAGAAAAACAAGAAACCCTAAAAGAGAACACCGCACCGCACCTAGAACTCCGTTGTCGCCACTCGCGACACCATCACCGCCGCTCGTGACGCCGTTGCTCGCAAACGCCACCGCCGCAGCAGCACGCGAAGCCACCACAGAACGCGAAGCCACCGCTACTGCTCGCGTTGCCACCGCCGCTGCTCGCGACGCCACCGCCGCCGCCGCCGTTCTCCTCTTCTCTTCTCTCTCATTCTCCAAAACAGTGCCTTTTATTATGGATTCAGGAAGTGGAGGTGGTGACAGTACAAAAAGAGGAAGTATAAAAAAAGACCCTGCATGGAGCCATTGTGTTTCCATTGATGGAAAATCAAGAAACTTGAAGTGTAAATATTGTGAGAAAATTTTAACTGGGGGTATCTATAGACTAAAGCATCATCTTGCATGCACTTCAAAGGATGTTGGAGCATGTCTTGCTGTTCCAGAAGACGCTAAAAAATTAATGTTGAGTACAGTTTCTATGCTGCAACAGAATTTAATCAAGAAATCCATGTTTGGAGTAGAGCCGGAAAGCAATGTGGGTGATTCTAAAAATTGTAGAAAAAGACCTTATGAAGAAGAGAGTGTGGGGGTTGGGTCATCAAGTTTTTTCAAGAGAAGGGGAAGCCAAAGTACTATCAATTCCATCTTCAAGAAAAGTGAAAGGGAAGATACATGTCAACAAATTGCTCTATTTTTCTACAACAATGCTATTCCATTCAATGTATCAAGGACTAAAGAGTTCACTAAAATGGTTGAAATGATTGCCAAACATGGTCCCGGAATTAAGCCACCATCATACCATGAACTTAGGGTGAAATATTTGAAGCAACAGGTTGAAAAGACCAATCAAATATTGGAAGAACATAGATTATGTTGGAAAAAAAATGGTTGCACAATAATGACAGATGGATGGACAGATAGGAAGAGAAGAACCATTCTTAATTTTCTTGTTAATAGTCCAATGGGGACTGTGTTTTTGAAGTCGATTGATGCTTCTGACATATCCAAGACAGCTGACAAAATTTTCAAGATGATGGATGATGTTGTTGAAGAGGTTGGGGAAGATAATGTAGTCCAAATTGTAACTGATAATGCAGCAAATTATAAAGCAGTTGGAGATCTCTTAATGCAAAAGAGAAAAAAATTGTATTGGACACCATGCGCAGCACATTGCATTGATTTAATGTTGGAAGATTTTGAGAAGAAAATACCACTCCATCAAGAGACCATATCCAATGGTAAGAAAATTACAGCCTATATCTATTCAAGAACTAGTCTTATTTGCTTGTTGCACAAACACACTGAAGGGATAGATTTGATAAGACCAGCTAATACTCGTTTTGCCACTTCTTATTTAACTTTGGGATGTTTAAATGAGAATAAGAAATCACTTATTAGGATGTTTACATCTAAGGAGTGGCAATCTAGTCAGTGTGTAAAGACTAGAGATGGAAGGCTTGTTGAAAATTTGGTATTGAATAAGGGATTCTGGTCAAATATTTTGAATTGTTTGAGGGGTGCTCTTCCCTTAATTAAGGTGTTGCGCATGGTGGATTCAGATGAAAAACCAGCCATGGGATTTATTTATGAAGAGATGGACCTTGCTAAAGAAAAGATACAAAGTCTCTTTAATGGAGTTAGTAAAAGGTAAATAACTAATTACCTTTCCCTTTTATTTGATTTCTAATCTTTTTTACAAATATAAACTTTGTTTTGTATATTTATTTATTTATTTTTATCTTACTTAGTTACACTCCCCTTTGGGAAATCATTGATCAAAGATGGGACAACCAATTGCATAGGCCATTACATGCTGCAGGCTATTATCTTAATCCCATGCTGCATTATCGTCCGGAATTTAAAGCTGATTATGAGGTGAAAAGGGGGATGTATGAATGTTTAGAAAGGATGGGAGGAGACATTGATGAAATAACTAAGATTGATGCCCAAATTGAGAGTTTCAAGAGCAAATCTGGATTTTTGGGTAGTGAAATAGCTCAACGTGCACTCAAAACAAAAACTCCAGCACAGTGGTGGGAACAATATGGTGATGCACTTTCGGAACTACAAAGATTTGCAGTTAGAGTTTTGAGTTTGACTTGTAGTTCATCTGGGTGTGAGCGCAATTGGAGTGCATTTGAAAGGGTAAGCATTTAAATTAATGAGTTCATTTTATAAGTAGAATTTATGAAGGGATATATTTATGATGTTGTAATTATTTAGGTTCACACCAAAAAAAGAAACCGTTTGCACCAGAAGACCATGAATGATGTAGTCTTTGTGATGGCTAATTCAAGATTGATGAAGAAGAAGGATGTTAGGAACACAAAAAACTACAACATTGATGAGCTTGCCTCTGATGATGAATGGACCGTAGAAGAAGATAATGAAGCAATTGAAGTTATGGATGATTTGGATGAAGTTGGAGAAGTTGAACCTATGGATGATATGGAGGTTCCTCCGGTTGCTGAGGATGATGAAGGTCATGACATACATTGCATTAATGAAAATGAAGATCTTGCTGAAGAGGATGATTATCTTTCAATTAATATGAAGGATTTTGTTTGATAGTTTAATTGTATTAGACATTTGTAAAGTTAGTTGTTTTTTGTATGAACAATTTATGATTTATGAAACTATTTTCAATTGTGTTACGATATTATTTTTCATGTTAGTAACTCTTACAAGTCGAGTTACGATCATCGAGTCACGATCTTTTAGCTCCTTTCCGATCCTCGTACGAGTTACGAGTTTGACTACATTGCGTCCGAGTTTACGTGTCTACATGCCCTTACCGAGTTAACTCGGTTGTAGACTCGCTTTTTGAGTAAACTCGGCAGACTCGGAGTGAAATCGCGAGTTTGGTCCGAGTTGGCGAGTTCAACTGGGTTTTTTTAAAAACCCCAAAACGGTGTCGTTCTGATTGGGGAAAACTAAATGGGAGAAGCTAACCTTAGGGTTTCACATTTCTGATTGGGTTTGCGCCTTCTGTGGAGTGGTCACGACAATCGAGCGGAGCAGTCGCGCGATTCCAGCGGTGCAGGCGCGCGATTCCAGCGGTGCAGGCGCGCGATTCCAGCGGTGCAGACGCGCAATTCCACCGGAGCAGTCGCGCGCAGTGGTGGCTGTTAGGTCGCAGGGTCGTGTCGTGGTGGTTCCTGTGGTTAGTGCCGTTCACCTTACAAGGTTAGAGATGGGTGGGGTGAAATTAGGGTTCATTTTTATGTAGTGTGATTTAGGAGATTAGGGTTCTATTTTTTTTTTTTATTGGGCTGCATAATAGAATATGGGTTTCAAATTGGATTTTTTTTTTATTTAATTAAGCTGCTGAATGATGTCCTATTTTTTTTAATTGGGAAAAGTTGCTGCAATTTTATTTTTTTTTTTGGGCCAGAAATTGAATTGGGAGCAGTATATTTTCTGAGGAATGTCTGGGAGTGGATCAAATTCAAGTGAGGTCAATCCAAGTGTATCTTCTATTTTTAATAGAAGTAGAAATGCTCCAGGAAATAGATCTAATATTGGATGGAAGCATGAGATGGATATTAATGGAAATGATAAAAAGGTAAAGTGTAATTATTGTTCAAAGATTGTGAGTGGAGGAATATTTAGATTGAAGCATCATCTTGCTGGAACTAGGGAGGATTTTGAACCTTGTTGTTCTGTTCCAGAAGAAATAAGAGATTTGATGATAAAAGTTATTGCAGAAGCTAAGCAAGTCTCATTGAAGAAAAGAAAGTTAAATATAATTGATGAAGACCATGAAGAATGTGAGGGGCTTGAAGAAAGACAAAATATATTTGGTTCTAAAAGAAAAGAAAAAGTTGGTAGTATGGGGGGAGTTCAAGCTACCATAAATCAAATGATGAAAAAAGGTTATAAAGAAGAAGTGGATGCTCAAGTTGCTGAATTCTTTTACACAAGTGCCCTTCCATTTAATGTAATTAGAAATCCAGCTTTTGCCAAGATGTGTGAAATGATTGGAAAATATGGAGTTGGCTATAAACCCCCATCTTATCATGATATTAGAGGAAAACTCTTGAAGCAAGCAGTTGAAAAAACTGATTTAATGCTTCAAGAATACAAGAATGAGTGGACGAAAACAGGTTGCACAATTATGTCTGATGGGTGGACAGATAAAAAGAGGCGTTCTATTTGTAACTTCTTGGTGAATAGTCCTAAAGGGACTGTTTTTATGTATTCATTAGATACCTCAGACATATCAAAAATAGCAGATAAAGTATTTAAGATGTTGGATGACGTTGTTGAATTGGTTGGAGAAGAAAATGTAGTGCAAGTGGTGACTGATAATGCTGCAAATTTCAAGGCAGCTGGAGAGTTGTTGATGCAAAAAAGGGAGCATTTGTATTCGACCCCATGTGCTGCACACTGCATTGATTTGATTTTTGAAGATTTTGGAAAGAATTTGAAGGTCCATGAACTTACTATCAAGAAAGGAAGAAAGATCACCACTTATATTTATGGTAGATCAATGTTAATTAGCATGTTGAAGAAGTTCACAAAAGGAAGAGACTTGATAAGACCGGGTGTCACTAGATTTGCCACGGCTTATTTGACTCTAGGTTCTCTTCATGAATTGAAAGCCTCATTATTGACCATGTTCAACTCTGAAGAATGGAAACTAAGCAAGTTTGGAACTTCACAAGATGGGAGAAAGGTTGAAAATGTGATATTAGACAACCGGTTTTGGAAGAATGTCTCCATGTGCCTCAAAGTTGCTGCCCCTCTTATGGTGGTCCTAAGATTGGTGGACTCAGATATGAAACCTGCAATGGGTTTCATATACGAAGAGATGGATCGTGCAAAGGAGAAGATTAAGAGTAATGTTAATCATATTAAGAAAAGGTAAAAATTTTATAACTTTCTCTTTCAAAATTTAATTACTTATTTGTGAAATTACTTCTTCTATTACTTATATGATAGTTGGTTGGTATTGAATGTAGCTATGAAGAGGTTTGGAAAATAATTGATGCAAGATGGGATAATCAACTTCATAGACCTTTGCATGCAGCTGCATATTATCTCAATCCCCAATTCCATTTTGAACCTGAGTTTAGATCTGATGATCCTGAGGTGAAAGAAGGGTTGTATACGTCCATGAAAAGATTGGTTAAGGATGTTGCAGAAAGAAGGAAAATTAATATGCAACTTCTTGAGTTTCATTTTAGTAGAGGACTTTTTGCAATGGAAAATAGAAAAACAATGCTTCCTAGAGAATGGTGGGAGATGTTTGATGTCAATGTGGATGTGGATGAAGATGAAGATGAAAATGAAGATGAAGATGAAGATGAAGATGAAGATGATGATGGACTTGATGGAGGAGAGGATATCATTAGAGGATTGGGCATAAAAACCTAATTATTTAATTTATATGATTTGAACAATTTAACTTTTCTAATATTTGTATGAACTTCTTTAATTGAGACTTTGAAGTTATATAATTTTCATTCAGGACTAAATGTAGTTATTCACTATTTTTTTTTTTAATACGAGTCGAGTCTACGGAGCTCCCACGAGTCTACGTAGAATCTAGAGTTTGACAACCTTGGTAAGATCCAAAAGAAAAATTATAGAACAGAGAAGTTGGCAATGAAGGAAGGACGACAACAATAAAGACAATGCCGACAATGTTGATGCAAGAGTATCTGAGATGGTGAGATGACGGTCATGGGCATTGTGATGGCCAACAAGGTGAAGCAAACATCACTGACAGCAACATCAATGTTGTGATGGCTAAAGATGTAGAAGGTGATGACAGTGTCGTCAATGATGAGAGGGCCAATGAGAGTTGTTTGGTTCTATTC
The DNA here is from genome assembly GCA_013389735.1 of Phaseolus lunatus. Classification (NCBI taxonomy): domain Eukaryota; kingdom Viridiplantae; phylum Streptophyta; class Magnoliopsida; order Fabales; family Fabaceae; genus Phaseolus; species Phaseolus lunatus. Next base: position 14,642,650 of record CM023865.1, on the reverse strand, counting down.
TGATTTGCACATGGGAACCCTAGTGGAAAAGGGTCATCTTTACAAGTTGGGCTTTTTTTCAGGTTGGGTTATTAGCAAACTAGAGGGATTTTTTAAACATGAACCCTAGCTGCTCAAGTGGATCGACACGGTGCATGATATGCCAATTTTACGAGCAATCATGCAATCCTGTTACAATCTGTGCGTCTCCCCATCTACTGTGCACGTCAGCTCACTGTGTCTCCATTACTAGCAAGATCATGTGAGTATACACACAATTTTGACAACATTGATTAAGAATTTGTAAGCATTTAAACAGAATAGTAAACAATGATATAGGTTTAGGAAGTTGATTGCTTCAACAGAAAGCCAATAGCATAAATTACACATGAACCTAAGTTGAAGGATGTCATGCCTGTTTTAGCCAAAAAAATTAATTAAAATAACTAATTGAATACTATCCAAGAAAAATGACACCATTAACATCACTAAAATTGGACTTAAAAATAAATTTATAATTAATGATAACATAGAGAATATAGTTGTTTGTTACCATAGCATAAGGTTCTTCGGAATGAACCAAAGAACCTGGTGAAATGATACATGATGAGACCATGCCTCTTCCTTTATCAGGCATGGAGACACACTGTAGCTTCATTTGAGGCATCTCACCTGCCACAATGCACTTTACCATCTTAGTATCTTAGGAAGAGTGAAAAACAAGGTCCTTTCAGTGTATACAAGGATAGCTGACAGGACCCATGAACATGACAGAAAGGAAAGAAGTTAAAATAGATAGAGTTGGTTACAAAATTTGTCATTTAGTTAGCTTAAAAAGCTAGAGTAGAAGGTCATTCATTTTATTTAGTTAGCATTTGAGACCTATGAATTAATTCTGTCCTAAGAAAGGATAAGACATTGTAAGGAGAATTATCTTCTTAAGTTACCATATGAGAACTGTGAATTAACTATGTTTAACTTCTAATTTAGTTGTTATTCATGTTTTAATCTAATTTTATTGCATAAGGGTGGTTCCCCTCATTTGATTATACATGCATGTATTTTTTGTTAACATATGTAAGTCGTATAGTATCTTGATTGTTAAAGAATATCCCATATTCCTGTTTAATGTATCATACCCATATCAAGAATCTAGGTTACATAGGTGTTGACTCCATAAGTAAATTACCCTATAACAGAAAGCCTATCATAGACACATAGACTAGTTGATACTAGAATCTTCTTACAGAAGTTATTTACACAGTAATACAACAAAGCCTGTGCTTATAATCTAACAATTTAGAAAGCAAGATGTCACTTTAAACATACTTCAATGCTATAAGCCTAACGAAACTGCACTCAACAATGCTTGACCAACTAGATAGTTATTTGCGCCTATAGCTCAAGTTCTAAACAAGGAAACCTTCTTACCCACAGTATTGCAGCTGTTATCCTTATGTTGCATCTGTACGACCACACTTGTGCTTTTGCATTGGTCTAAAAGAATTTTCAGTTCAACTTCTATTTGTCTCTTCCCACCCATTGAAGGTTCCACAATCTTGGCCACATTTAGGTCACAAATTGCATTTCTGTAATTGCCCAATGAAGCATTTGCCTTACCTCTCCTGTACCATGCCTATGGCCAAAATAATAAATTAATAAAAGAATAACTGAAACATGTACACTTCCACTGCAAAGTACTGAGTAAAAAGATATTGAAATTTCTTTTTAACCACTCATGAATACTTAATCTGCAAACATTATTGCACACATTACAACAATACAGATGCAAGAACTCAACCCATTCAATACAGATGCATAACTACATAAGAAAAAAGGTAAACTCAGCAAAAACAGGTAAATACTGAAGCTGACTTTCACCTTTGCATGGCTTGGACAAATTTGAAGAGCTCGAGTGCAATCTCGCAAGCATTCTACTAAAAGACTCATTTTCTGCAGGAAACATACATGCATGAATACTCTATTGCATTATCTCAAGCCTTTCAATTTTAGAAATAATGTGAATGTGGTTACTTAAGGACTAAGGGCTAACTTTAAAATGGAACTTACATGCAATACAGTAGCCCGATTGATATATAATGTTGCAACAAGATTACTTTTCATATCACGAGTATCTAATGGAGCCTTGCGCAATGCCTATCCATCATATTAGAAGAAGAGCAAGTAAGGAACACTTATAAAGAATGAGTGACAATATGTTCAAACAAACTTGAAAAAAGAAGAAAGCTATAATCTATTGTATTTATCCATCATATTAGAAGAAGAGCAAGTAAGGAACACTTATAAAGAATGAGTGACAATATGTTCAAACAAACTTGAAAAAAGAAGAAAGCTATAAATCTGTTCTATTGTATTTATCCATTACTTTTATTTTGATTGAGCATGATTAATAAGTTTTCTTCCCTTAAACACGTAATAAAACAAGAAAAAAAAATTGGTTGTGAATGTCAGATAATAGATGTGCAGTTTGGCCGATTGAAAAATGTTTTATATTAGGATAAAATAGTAAGAAAAAAAATGTGAACTATTTTAAGACATGTTTTGTTGGATGGGATGGAAAGGAAATGTAACCTTCCAAATTTTGGATAGGTAATCTACACTAGATGAACAGTCCAGGGGGAACAGAAATTTGATCAGAAGAATGATAGAATTCCATTTCATTCCAAGGCAACCTAAAAAAAATTGTTTCCTACTATTCAGGCCTAGCCAAGCCTATTATTTAACCTAAAATTTGATAAATTAAATTTTCATGTCTTTTTTTAATCAATTATAACATGAAGAATGCTATCAACACATTCTTTAAAATCCCTTTCTAACACACTCTAACATCAAGTAAATTTCTTGTGGACCTTACTATATAGTGAGTGGAAATACATTGTTAAACAGATCCTATATTAACTTCACGAACTGAACAAAGTATCAAAGACATCTTCACGGTTTCACCCACTTTTCCTAATGTATATACATAGATGAATGCGAGAGCCTAGAACAGAAAGCTTATCATTCCCAATCTCCATTTACATTTCTAAAGTTCAACCCTGTCTTGCTCGCTAGGACAGAAAGCATTGGGTTGAACTCTTCTTTGATGTCAAATTAATAACTATGAATAGTCATTACTTCCAGCAAAGAGAAGAGTACATCCTATTATGGGGCATGCAATGCATTCCATCGTATGATCATTAGCCTTAGATTGAGTTATTCCATTTTACCACTTAGAAAGAAAAGAAGTTACAACAAAATACTTATTAGTATGACAATACATTTACACAAAACCTCTACTCCAAGTACACACAAGACAGTCAAGTAAATCCAATCCACAATTTGATCTATGGACAACCATGTTGAAGTACTTGAACGTTGGAACTTGGAAGCAAATAGCTTACTAAGTGTAAAGTGTCTAAACCTCATTTGTCATGTTATTAAATTTGCTACCCCCACTTTGAACGTACCACTCTCTCACTTTCTAGGTGGTCATTTTTGCTTTTATTTTTTAGTTTATGACTTTTTTTGTTGTTGATGTTTAATTTTCTCTATAATTTATATGGCTTCGGGACAATAACTTGCTTGCAGATATTAGTAGTTCCGTTATCATCTGACAATGCTACTTCACATGCTGCCATGAACAATGTGTTGTACCAAAAGCTCCTATAGTTGCCCGATTCCGGTTTGTGTGTATGCTGTCATGTACAGATGTATTTTATGAAAAGAAAAAGTAAAGACAACAGCATAATGCACTTCGGAACCGGAGTTTACAAACAAACAAAAATGTCGAAACCAGTCCGGAAGTGGTTCGATTCCGAACCGGTTCTGAACTTGTTTATTAAAGCGGTTAAGTAAAGAACTGATTATTTAAAGCAGTCCAGTTCATTAAAGATGTTTAACTATGAAAGAACGGCACGTTTCAATCACCTATACGACAGAGAAGAGTTCAAGGAAATTATAAATTTCAAAAGAAGAAGAAACCTGGGTATAGCAGTCCAAGGCCTTGGCATAATCTGCGTTGGAGAAGCATTCATTCCCAAGCTGCTTGGATTTCAAGGCATCTTCCTCACTCTTACCGCACAGACCATACTTTGGATCCGCCAGTTGAGTGATAATCTGGAACCACAGCAATGCGCAGGAACAATAAATTAGGGATTATTGGTTGAGAATAGAGAAGGTTTGGTTGGTTTACCTGGTGAAATGGATCGAAGTGGAGAAAGAAGCGGTGAAGAGAAGAACACGTGCTTTGAAGATCATCGACATTGCTATCCGCTATCGCTCGCTTCAGGCTTTCTGGAATAGCTGCTTTCAGAGTCTCCATCTTCTGCTACTCAACACAAACAAACAACCTCTTCTTCCGCTTCTGTTTTCTTTCTTTCCCTCTCCTCTCATATATCAAACGCAGTCGTTCTGAAAGCACATATTAAGTGTGACCAGACTCTTCAACGGTTTTTACTTGCTCAGGACCAGTTTTTCTTCCATGTTTGCTTCTATATTTTTACAAAAAGAAGTTGAAATACCAGTTAACTTTAATTTCAGATAATTTTTCTGTGTATTTATTTAGTTTGGTTAAAAAAATATTTTCAGTTTAAAAGTTTTACATAATTTTATGATAAATCAAAAATTATGGGTTAAATATTTTTTTTATTATAAGTAATATGAAATTTATTTTTATTCTAAATCAAACTTTATTGGAATGGATTTTTTATTTTTTTTTATGTTTGTTATAATTTTCTTTTTGTTTATGATAATTTTTAAACGTTGATTATATTATAAGATACTAAATATTAATATAAAATATTTTAATAAAATATATTTTAATATTTTTAGAAGTATATAAAAAATTTAAAATTTGAATTAAAGATGAAAGATATCTTTAATTAGTAACACGATTCTCTCTGTTATCATTGATGGTTCAAATTTGGTTAGTTATATTTTCTTTTATTATTTGGTATATAGTAATTAAGTTTTAGGGGCATTGGATATATTTTCAATATTTGAAGGTTATGAAATTATATTTTGGATATATTTTATTCTTACTGTTTTGAAAATTATATTTATTAATTATTATTTTTTTATCGACAATAAAAAATAAATAAATATGAACCACTTTAGGGGTGGTCCAACCCTTATACATGATCACAATCTTATCCTCCCCAACTAGACATACTTCCATGTAAGGCTATATAAAACTCTCCTATCTTAACCCATAAAAATTCACCGAAGGCTAGCAATCATATGACTAAACAGAATACATCATGAGATCATCCTCATGCAAACCAGCGGATCTAGGCACCAATTAGAAAAGGAAAAATGCGCAGACTGTGACTTGGATGTAACCCAAGACCAAGCCTTTAATTGGCCCAAAGCAAAAACTTCCTGAACATCTACTATTCCCCCTTTAAAGATTTTCCTATTCCTATGTTTTCAAACCTCGTTGACTACTGCAATCCAAATCACTCTCCAAACCTCATTCACTGAAGCGGACACATTGTTTATCCTAAATTGGAAAAACTTTAGAAATGGAATGTTGTGAAACACGTTCTGCACGCCCAACCAGACACAACAATGATTTCACATTAACCAAACAACTTTGCACTCAAAGAACAAATGGGTGCTAGTCTCCTCCTCGATCCTACAACGACTACACGTGGAACTTGTAATCGTTATCCTGCGTCTTTCCAGGTTAGCCTTAGTGGCTAACTTGTTTTCCAACACCCTCCAAGCCGTAACTAGGGTAGTAGGTGCAATTTTACTCTTCCAAAACTTTTTTAACACCATACCATTCCCCCCTACTCTATCCTCCCTTAAACAGAGGTATGCCGATTAAACCGTATACCCAATTTAATTGTATTTATTAATAATAAAGCATGTGACAGATGACTTGGGATTATGTGGATAATTTTCTTTACAATTATTTTAAACTAAGAGAAAATAAAAATAGAAAACAGGGTAAACTTTCTTACATAGAAAGCTAGACTGTATAATTATCTTAAATTCTTAATTTTAATTTATATAAATTTAAATTAACTTCTAGAAAGATTTAATTCATTTTTTTATATTTATTTATAAAGAAATTTATGTGAATATATTACAAGTTAATAATTGATTTAAAGAGTTTACAAAATGGATGAAAGTCTATTCATAGTAATGTTTCCTATATATATATATATATATATATATATATATATATATATGTTATTGTAATTTTTAAGTATAAAGTTAGATTTTTATGAATATTACGTTAAATGTTTCATTTATTAGGTAGTGATACAGTTAAATCTATGGAAGAAATGTTACAAGTAAATGATAACATTAATATATAATAATAATAATAGTCACAATAATTCATATTCTAAATTTGAATAATAAATCAAAATTATATACGGACTACCGATGATATATTGCGTAAATTGTCTGGACAGGCAATTTTTCGATGGATGATGTGTATGTAAAAAATAGAAATTGTGTTATTCGCTATAATCTTTAGGTAATTTGAAAAGATGATTAAGTTTACATACAACTTTATTATCAGTGCATACAATCTTCAACGGAATATATTTTAAAATCATTTGTTAAAAATTTAAACATAATTTTTTTTCCTACAGTTGATTAAAATAATAAACGATTATTAAAGTATATTTTTTCATAACCCTTCCACAAACGAAGTACTTATTCTCAGTTTTTTAAAACAACTTTTTAGCTACTTTTCTTAAAAATAAAAAATCCAAAAAGAAAGAGTTTTCCTTGACGTGTTAACAAACGAATCCAAGAAAACAGGAAAAATGAGAAGGTTGCTTAGAACTCTAACATGCTATACAACATGTTTTCAACATCCTTATTGAGCTAGAAGCAGCAGCAGCAGGAGCCTTTAAATATAATTCAATAAGACATCCACGCTGGTTCCATTCTTCTTGTGTCTGAGAAGGGCATGGCAAGAACATTACCAGATTCCGAGCCACTGATTTTCTCGAGGAGATCCTTAACTAGATCACCTGCTATGTAAGAGATTCCCGAGGTTGCAAGTGCCAAGCTAACATAATGCAGCACTGTTTTGAAATAGGATTTGGGTGGTCTACTGGTGTAAGCTTTTCCCATAGCAAGAAGAATGATGCACACAACAGAAGTGGCTGTCACAGCTGCAATGTTACCTTCACCATAGTAGTTCTTAGAAATAAAGAAGCCGTAGACACCAAGTGGGACAGAACCAAAAATTAAGAATGATAAAACAGCTAGAAAAGCATGAAGTGTGAAGTTTTCTCTACGGCCAAGTAGTTCTTGATATCGATCTTGTTGTGTATTCATTTGTAGTGGATTCCCTCCAGAATGACCATTTTTCAAATCAATGAGCTGGGAAAAGGAGAAAAGAGTTATAACATTAACATCATGCAGCCATGCACTGTGATCTAAACAATACTACGCAGTGCACATCAAATATAAAAAAGAAAGAAGTGAGCTTTAACCATAATAGAACTGTAAATAAGCAACAAATGGAAGGCCACTCACATTATGGCCAATGACAAAAAGTCCACCGATGATATTCGCCAAACCCAATGCTATAATATTCACTACAATAGTCATAAAAGAAAAACAAAAGTTACACATTCTTACCAATCTAAAATATCAATTTTAAAATATAAAATAACAATTCTAGAAATTCAGATCCCCATCTCATAAAACCTGGAAAACAGCAGAGTCCCTCTTCAATAAACTTGCTTCATTTACCATGAGCAAATCTAAGGACATAAGATGCATCTAGTTTGTTTAAACATAAAACATGAATCTCTATTAATTTATTTGTAAGCACTTTAGCATCATCACACACCTCAAAATAAGATTTCCTAAGCATCTCCTTTATTAAGAAGGAAAGAATTCACACATATAGAGATAACTATATTATGTAATGAACTGATCATCAACCCTCCCCCAGTACGAGAGAGATGGAAGCACTTACATGGAGCAGCACCAGAAGAAGCAGCAGATGACACAACCCCAAGACTAGTGATTGATTCAACTAAACCACCGTACACAATGCTTTTAAGCATTTCCCACTCTTGGTGCTCACCAATTTCAGTCCCTGGTTGCTCTCCAATATCGATTTCAGTATGTGCTTCTGTCACAATAGCTCCTTCAGTTGGAACGTATGCTGCCTGGGACGTTGAGGTTTCAAATGCTTCTGCCTCAACAAAAACTTCACATTACTAACAACATCATAATCATAATTATGGTTATTACACACAAAAAAAATCCTAACATTTCTTATGAGAACAACGAACTGAAAGAAAAGATAAGGGGAGTCAGAATTATTGTTTATTGATTATTAACTTGAGTTCTTTCGTCTTCATACCTTCATTTTCTTTTGCAACATAAGATTTTATTTCCTCTTCAATACCCGTATGCACTTCCTTAAAATCTTGAATGGATGGAATCGAGCCATTTACTCTGAAATTTTGTTTGTCTCTAGCTACATCATTTGCAACAACTTCACTGCGAAACGATTGATCTGGTGATTGTGCTTCTTTCATCAAAGAGGAATAACTATCCTGAGCTATCTCCTGTGGATTTTCTACGTCTTTCTGTGTCTTGTCAAAGATTGGAGACCCTTCATATGGTTTTAGAATGGCATCTTTTGCAGGTTTCTCAGCATTAAAAAGCTCTTCAGTGGTAGCAACAGTTGCTACTAAAACACTATCAGGCTTGGATATATCTGCAATAACATCTACACGCACAATTCAACATGCAACCAAAAGACAATTTTTGGTTTGGAAGTTACTTTTAGATATAACTATATTGCTTCATTTATCACAGGCCTTCAAATATTGAGCCTGTGACTTTAGAAACTGTATCACTAAGGAATTACCTCTCCAAACAGATAGCTTTACTTATGTTGTCAATTTCATCAGGAATAGATAGAAAACATGAATCTTTGTTGAAAAGACAAAAAAATCATAACAAAACAAGGAATTGTCATCTTAAATTTCAAACATACCTGTCTTTATCACATCCACAGGATCACGATTTCTCTCTCTCACATTTTCAGTAGCAACAGTTGCTAATAAAACACTATCACGCTGGGTAATATCAGCATCAGTATCTGCACGCATAATTGAATAGGATAATTTTGCAGGTTTTGGAATTTATAATATTCCACCAAAATATAGAAAAATTACTCATATATATCATAATCAGAATGCTTCATTTATGACTAAATGTCCTTCAAAGATTGACCATATGACAGTGAAACCTGTATGAATGAAGAAATACCTCTCCAAAAAGCTTAGTTATGTGCCAAATTCATCACGCAGAGTTTGACAATACTATTTTAAGTTGAAAATTATAAGAAAGGTGAAATGAATTTCTCTATAAGATAAAATTGACTAATTCACAAGTTAAAAAATATCCTTTGAAAAAGCTAATTTGAAAGAGCTTCAAACAAATTAATTTATTCGTAACTTAATTTTAATCTATAGAGAAATTTATTTCATTTTTTAAGTGTTAATGGAAAATTCTATCCTCACAAGCTACAAGGTGAAAACAAAATCAAGGAATTGTAATCTTTAAATTTCAAGCAACAAAACAAAATCAAGGAATAGTGTCATCATTAAATTTGAAGCATACCTGTCTTTATCGCAACCACTGAATCAGGACTTTTGTCTTCCAAATCACTAGAACTTTGTGTGCGGGAATCATTCTGTCCAACCAATGCCTTATTCTGCAGTGCCGCATTGGATTTCTTGCCTTTTTCTATCCATGATTCAATCTTTACAACTGAGTTCACTATTGAGGGAATCGAAGAATTTACTCCTTCATGGCTTATAGGTGTATTAGCAAGTGGACTTTCTGGATTATCAATTCTAGAATCTTCAATTGAAGCGGGATCTGTTCTAGATTCTTCAATAGAAGCATCACCTACACCAAGATGTCAAGAAAACAGGCTTTTCAATTGAAAGCAGAAAGACCTCATCACTAAAAAATTCACATATCTTCTACTTGAGAAAAAGGGAAAGTTGGCCCAGGGAATGTAGAGGAATAAGAAATTGCAGGTTTTATATTTTTGCTTCCTGAAAATAACTATTGCACGCATGAATATCGCGTTTAAACAAACATCAAATTAAAATTAAATCAATATTGTGTCAAAGAATTTTCCCAATGTTCCACTGTAAAAATACCTTAAAAAAATGACAACGACAATAAATAATACCTGGGCGGGTCCTATGTTTGTGAAAGCATCACTATTATTATTAATAATTACCTTGGGCACTAGCTTTTCTTCCCTTAATTGAAGGAAACAGAGTGAAGAACCAATTTAAATTGTAAGCTGCAACAATTGAAGGATTCTCCACATTGGATGCAGGTATAACGGGAAGTTTTTGTGAAGTTTCAGACTTACCACCAAAACGTGGGAACAGTTTGAATCCATTTCCTGCCAAAGTAACTAGATTTTTTTAGCACAAATAGATGATCATTACATATCTATATGTTACAATATTCCTAACTAGATATCTAGCAATGGAATATTTAAACCAGAAAGTCAATAAAATAAATAAAACTGAAAATCTAAGACCATACTATTATATTTTGCACAGGAAAGGTGATCAACTTACTCATAGGAATAAAGAAGCTGAAGCATGATAAACATCTGAATACTTCTGGTTCTCTTTCGGGCTCATAATTATCAGCAGGTGGCTCTACTCTACCTACATTATCAGGTGTTGCAATTGCATGATCAGCTTGGCTGCCTTCATCTACAGAACTATCAACCACCTCAATGGCTGACTTGTCACGTTTTGCTTTAGTGTCTAAGTGAGGAATATGAGTAGTCCTTTTTCTCTTCCTGAGAATCACTCTTTTAGTAATACAAGACTTGCAATTAGGACAAAACAAGTCATGTGTCTCTTGTTTTGCCAACACTGCCTCAACATCAAATTCTTTCAGTTGCTGGTCAATTTCTTCTGTCAAGTTAGGATATGTTTTAGCACTGCTTTCATCACCAAAATTGTCTACAGTTGCAGCAGCCTGTATTTCAGATGAATTCGGTAAAGGTAACTCAGATTCGGAGGAAGGTACTTTTTCATCAACAATTTCTATGTTGTTGACTCCATTGCATGGACTACACTGAATGTCAGAATTTTCGACCAGTATACCAAAGTCTTTCTCTCCAAGAATTTTTGGAAGAGCAGATTTTGCACCATCAACATTGTTGCCTGCATGCATGCCACAAACAATCATTTCAATACCAAATTGCCACACTTGTTACTTTGTTAGCATTATATAACTAGGAGAAATGTTACTGTCTTAGCATTATATAACTAGGAGAAATGTTGAGTACTTATTCCTTAACACACACTATTTATCATTAACTGAAGTTTATTAAAAACTATAAAATTTTGTAACCTTACTTGTTTGTAATGAATTCCACTCATGCTTTTGTAACTCTTAAAGTGTATTAGAACATAACTATAGAGATCATAAATGAGTTCAAGTATGGGATACCACATGATAGATTGAGCCGATTTTCTATATATTTCTACTAAATTTTTACACCAAAAGAGGAATACACAAGTAACTGGATAAATGACCAAAGTTACGATGATTAAAAAGTACCATTGAGTGCATTGACCCAAAGAATAGCAATAACAAACTTATTCCATTATCAGGTGAAGTTACTATATAGATCACGCATGCCATTTGGCCAGGTTTAAGACTATATCACCGAGCATTACATCAGCTATGAAAAGCCTATCACAATCCTCCTCCTTTACCCAAACTTAGTACAGACTATGAAACCATGGCTGGAGTTGCATTGACCAAGAGAACACTTTTGAAAGAATCTTTCTAACCATAAGTTTAAGCAAACTCCAAAACGAAGTCAAAACTTGCACTTAGAGAACATCTGAACAAAGATGGGGCATGGTTCATGTAGACATTCCAACAACTACAAGCCCTTTAAACCCAACTAGTCAAAAATTAAGTGGCGTAACGTAATTAGATCCAGCAAAATTTCACGAGAAAAAGTTGCTGCTGCAAGGTAAAGTCCATACTCTCTCCAAGTCAATAAGGAGAGTCCATGCCATTGGAATATGGAAAAGACTATGAAGTAACAAGGATCAGAGCTAACTGCTAATATGTGCCTTAGAAATCTCAGCACCTACTGACCTTTAGTTTCACACACAAAACATGGTCCATGTTGAATCATAGTTTTAAGATTCATGAGCAAGTCAGAGTAGCCATTAAGATTCCCACGCCGCAAATTCCAAGGACTGTCAAATTGCTTGGTCCATGCGCAGTGGTGACATTTCCACATTCCTTCACGCATAAAAAATGATGATATGCTTACTATTACCAAAATCGGAATGGCGAAGATTAATTCCAGAAATTTGAGAAAAGGAAGATTATTTAAGTCCAAAACATTCTTCATATTATTTGGTAAAATATAGTTAACTCTTCTATAGTGAAGAATGCCCTAGCTAAAAAGTTTTTATTTTTGAGACAAGTTATAGAAAGTAAAAGGGATACACTGAGGTCCACAAACCTTGCTGTTGTGGAATAAAAAGAAGCACAAGAAAGATAATACGTTACCTTGTTGTTTGTCAAAATAAACACTATTCTTATGCTGTGATGCATCAACATTTATGGTACCACTGCTTATAGCCTCCCCATTTATGGCATTTTCTACAATCTCAGGTATGATTCCAATCCCAACTGTTTCACTATCATCGTTAAAGTTATTGCCATTTTCAGCAACAACATTATTTGTTTCTTCAACCTTTTGAGCAGCTTGCTCTTTCTGTTCTTTGTGAGTATGAAGCACTTCCTCTTTCTTAGGAAGAGGTTGTTCTCCCACTAAAGAAAAAAAGGAAGGTGCTTCAGCAGTGGTAATACTACCATCTTTTACATGTTGCAGGGATTGTCTTCCTCTCAAAGCAGCGTCATCTTGCAGTTGTTGTTGTTCTTCTTCCTCTTCATCCTCCCTCACTGCACAGTGATAGTACACTTGCTCCATTGAAGCTGGCTTGTTCAGAAGGAGCAGAAGGAAAAAAAAAAAAGAAGGAAGAGAAAATAAGACAGTTTTTACTTTTTTTGAAAGATGTGAAGGTTGCATTTAACAGGCTCAACAACAATCACGTCGCTGTAGATAAAAGCAGTCCACTCATTGGCACACACTAATCTTATGCATATACACAAGCAAATTGGCTAATTTCAAATTTTGGTATATAAACAGTTAAATTCCTTTCAAAATTCATATGACCATTTTTAAAGATTTTTTCTTTGCAATAAATCCATATAAAAAAATCTGTAAATAACCTTGTCTCAATATTATTTACCAGATATTCACGTTGAAATTTTGGTTCTTTGGTAACTTAATTTGCAATGTGAAATAAGGTTATCTATATATACTGAAGAGGTATCTTGAGGAACCAAATTCTTGTCGGATTTTTTCTGAATTTCTTTATTAAATTCTTTATCTCCTTTTCATCGAATTTTTTTTTTAAAAAAAATAGAAAACCTTATCAGAATTTTTAAAAACTAGAAATGTTTGATGGTGTGTTCTTATGAAGAAAGAAGAGTGAGAAGCATACATAGCGCACGCATAACAAATCCAAAATACTATATTTGTCTTCACTTTTTGGGATGAACTTTTGTTTTTGTCTTTTGTGCTGCTATAGCTGACGGCGATTAGGATGCACCACCGAAACAGGCCAAAGAGACTTTAAAAGGAGGAAAACTGAATTCTAACATGATTTTCTATTTTTTTTTAAACAAAAATTATTTAATTAATAGTGAATAAAAATGAAAATAAATAATAATAGTATTTTTTATTTTATTATTGTGTTTTTAATAATGAATTAAAATAAAAAAATAATATATGAAATTAATTACTATAAATTAAAACTAAAATTAATATATTAAAATCGTAATTTTAAAATAATACAAGTGAAATTTTTAAATATTTAAATATATTTTTCAGGGTAGTTTAAAAAATATGAAAATATATTAATAAAAATAATAATATATTAGAAGAAATAAGAGCTATATAAATAATTTTATATCATAAAAATAAAAAGCGTGAAAAAAAATTAATAAATGAATATTAATTTTAAATTGATTAAATGTATATTTTATCATGATGATATTTTTTCCATATTTTTGTGTGAATTAAAGTTTACTTTCCAAAATGTGTAATTTATATCACATATTTTATGGTGGTAACTTAAAAATGTACAATAACATTTCTTATAAATAAGATAAACTCTTGGTATATTTACCATCCATATATTTAAGATTAATATTTAATTTATCATAATGTTTTTAAAAAAATTAATTTGGTCTTTAGGTTTTTAAAAATATACATAATTTGGTTCATTTTGTTAATTTTTTCATCAATGGTGTTAACTGCTGATGATGTGATAAGTGTGAGTGGCACTGTTATGCATACATGTCTCTAAGCCAGAGTCTCGTCATCACCCTCAATCCTAAACTCTTTTCTCTTTCCTTTCTCCCAATCCTAACCATCTTCCTCTCACGGTCACTCTCGCAACAATAACTTCTTCTTCATCATTTACCATATCTTGTATCATAGCCAAAAACAATTATGATCTTCATTTTTTAACCTCGAGCCCTTCCCTCAAATTCACCTTTCCATTTTCCTCTTTCTTCAATCCTCCTTCTTGGTTTTTCGTCGCAATCTGAATTCCCAATCTCCACAAATCATTGTTCTTTAGTGGCAAGACTGTCATCAAGAGACTGCTAAAGGAGCTTTTGGAAATATTAAGGGTATTCAAGAATATTATGAAATTGATTTTGGGCAGCAGCGCATCCCGTGACAGCGGTAACAGGACATCTCGCATCAAAGAGGTTGGACAGAGTATGTGGGGGCGATAGAGGATGCGAAGGCTGAGGGGAGAGCACATGGCAGGAGAGGATGTCCATGCAGAGGAGGCGATGAAGGCTAAGGTCAGCGACTAGGGTTGCATCAACGACACTGATGGAAAAAACGCACACGGAAGCAACACATATAATCACGAATCAATGCAAGAAAATAAACGACACAAGATTTAACGTGGTTCGGTCACCAATTGCAACCTACATCCACATGGGCAACTATTAGGTTTTCATTTCTTTCCTATTGCACATAAATTACAAGTATAATGATCTCTTTAAATAGAGATAAAGAGAACACAATGATTAAGCCCACTCACTAAAACATGGTGTCTACTCAACCCAACCCTATTGGTCTTGGCTTCATACCCAACAATCTCCCACTTGAAGCCATGGAACAATGATCACCTGCGCTTCAACTGTGTACATGTACTTCTGTAATCTGTTAACGGAACTCAATATTCCACCACTAGTTGCCACCAGCTTTCTTAATCATTTTGAAGGCTTCCTTGAAACTCCCCTGAATTTCAACACGTCAATCATGACTGAAACTGCCACTGACCCATTCTCTATTCCTACCGACTCCCACTTGCAAGACCTGCCGGATCCTGGAACAACCTGAGAACAAACATTCTTCATACTCAACAAGAAATTTTCTGAAGATGTTTCAACAGCTGGAATACTAGTTCTCCTAACCCACTGTCGTCTAGGGACCTTAGCTGAAACATGACCCGTGCTCCCACTGCCATAAGTACCTCTGACTGGTCTACTTGAACCTTTCCATGCTCGTTCATCCTGAATCTAACCTATGGCTCTAGGTTGCTCTCTTGTAAAGATAACCCTCTTCTGCCCACGAGATTCTGTGAACCGGACTTTGTTTATCTTCTGAACTGGGACGGTCACTCCCTTAGACGGTAATTCGACCATATACAATAGACCTTTCTTTCTTTCGCGGGCCATGACAAGATTTCCCTTGACGACCTTCCACTGTTGATTTCTGAACTTCACTTCATGTCCCTGTTTGTCCAACTGCCTAACAGAAATCAAAATTTTCGTCAAGCTTGGAACAACTCTAACATCCTTCAAAGTCCAGAAACCGACTAGCGTCTTCAACACTATGTCACTCATGCCCGTAACATCAAGAGTTCTGTTGTCTACTAGTCTTACCTTTCCAAAGTCTCCAATAACTAAATTCTGCAATGCTTCACTACTGTGGGTAGCATGAAATGAAGCACCTAAATCCATGACCCAAGAATTCACCCTGCTATCCGCGCAACAGACTTAGAGGTCCTCATCCGCGAAGTCTTCCGCAATGTTGACTTGTTTATCATTTGGGCATTGATTCCTGAAATGCCCTACCTCCTTATAGTTCCAATATGTTACACTTGAGCCATCCCGAGTCTTTGACTGACTCCTTCTTTTGTTCTTGCTCCCACTATCTCTGATATCTTTCTTACCTCTGATGACATATAGCGATTCACTAGATAATTCTCCAAAACTCCTTCTTCGGACGCCCTCGCCAAGAATGAGATCACGAATCTTCTCAAAAGTGAATCCATCGGGTCCTGCTGAACTGGTAACTACTATAACCGTTCCGGACCAACTGTCAATCAAAGATGATAACAGTAGTAAAGCTTTGAACTTCATCATCGAACTTAATGCCCACGGATGTAAGCCTGACTAAGATCAAATTCATTTTAATGATGTGCTCAGTAATTGAACTGTCATAACTCCGTGTCGTAGTGAAAAATAGTCACACCCCGCGCCTAGCACCGCACCGTCACTATTGCACCAGCAGCACCGGCAATAGCGCCCAGTACTAGCGGCTAACCTGCAGAACTCGCGCGCAACCACCTGCGTCCACCGCGTCACTGGTCACCGCCATCGCATTGCACTCCATGTCGTCTCATACCAGCGCACCTGCAGAACGCACGCGTAACTCTGCGTCTTCTGTCACTGTCATCGCACTGCACCTCCGTGTCGTCTCACTCACCGCAAGCGCCTGCACCTGTTCTTCGTGAAAACACGACCCACCACCGCCCCTACGAAACCCTAGCTTTGGGACACCGCTGCCGCACCTGCGAAACCCTAGCTTTGGGACGCTACTGCCGTCCTTGCGAAACCCTAGCTTTGAGACGTTGCTACCACCCCTGCAAAACC
The DNA here is from genome assembly GCA_013389735.1 of Phaseolus lunatus. Classification (NCBI taxonomy): domain Eukaryota; kingdom Viridiplantae; phylum Streptophyta; class Magnoliopsida; order Fabales; family Fabaceae; genus Phaseolus; species Phaseolus lunatus. The sequence goes on along the minus strand of CM023865.1, from coordinate 14,625,628 downwards.
CTAGCTTTGGGACGTTGCTGCCGCCGCAATTTTCACGTCTTGTCGATTAATTTCTGCTGATCGGATCTCAAGTGTGTAAACGAACAAAGCTTTGATGCCACTTGATGGGAAAAACGCAAGCAAAAGCAACACACATAATCACGAATCAATGCAAGAAAATAAACGATACAGGATTTAACGTGATTCGGTCGTCAACTGCAACCTACATCCACACGGGCAACTATTAGGTTTTCATTTCTTTCCTGTTGCACATAAATTACAAGTACAATGATCTCTTTAAATAGAGATAAAGGGGACACAATGATTAAGCTCACTCACTAAAACATGGTGTCTACTCAACCCAACCCAATTGGCTTCATATCCAACAGACACAACAACGAGAGTTGCATCGATGACAAAACGACGAGGGCAACACAGAGGTGCAGGGTTGTTACAGTGTGGGTGACAGAGATGGGGAGAGACTTAGGGTTCTTATGTGATAACACATTTGTTGAATTTATAGGAGTCTAAGTTCAATAGGAGGGTGAATTGTACTTGTAAATTTTTGCAAAAGTCAATTTATTCAATACTGATAAAAAAAAATAATTGGTTGCATCATATCCATTTTTGACACTTTCACTTTTCTGAATTAAATGATCTATTAAGAAAATAATTACTTACCAATTTAATGAAATATGTGAGACATGTGAGATTGAAAAAAATATAGAGAAATTGTTTCCAACTAGAAATTATTAATGAAATAATAAAATGTCACAAATATATAAGACAAAAGTGATAATTTAATTGTCACTAGTATTTCATATAATAGTAATTATAATAAGTTATCACAAATATATAAAACAACTATTTTAATATCAAATTTTATGTGACAATTACTTTATCATCATTATTAGAAATTATGAGTGTTTTTATTAGTAACAAAAAATATTTTAAATAAAAAATAGAATGGATATAAAAACATTAATGATGTTTCAATCCATGTATAAGGTAAAAAGAAAAAAAAAACACATGATTACAAATAAAATCCCACCCACTAAAAACCCAAAAACCTCTCACAACACCAACAAAAAAACATGTGATACCACTTAGCATACAAACAAAACTTCATCCAAAAAAGTGCTGCAAGAACCCAAAACAACAAGGACCTTTAAAACTACACTAGATGTTCCTTTAACTCCCTTGCACCCGTTTGTCCATAAGAAATTTGAATTGTGCATAAAAATGTGCATAGGAGATGTCTTCCAAGACTAGTTTTTTGGCACATCTAGAAACATATTCATTGTTAGGTTGACTAGACCAACTAACCACAAAAAATCTTGCATAATAAATCAATGGCAAAATACAAAAGTAGACAAATAGATAATCACATACACAACACTAAATAATAAGACACTAATTAACTAAGATTTTGATACACATTTGATAACAATAGAAACCTAAACTCATGTTATATATATATATATATATATATATATATATATATATATATATATATATATATATAGACATAACCTAGAGACAAAAATCCTATTAGAGTGGTGTGGGTGTAAAAAAACAAGTGCAATTCCAAAAGGAGAAATTAATTTTAAAAAACAAATTTAGTCACAAAATAATATAAGCAAAATTAACACAAAAAAAATCAATAACATATCTACAATTATATTGAATAAAGATCATGTTTTTCACCAATGATCAAAGGTTATTGAAATATGATTCCACAATACACAAAAATTGATAATTGAAAAGAAAAATTAATTAGTGTAAAGAAGACAAATATTTTTATAAAAACATTTATAGAGTAAATTGTTCTACTTATTGAAGAAAGTACTTGAAATTATAAAAAACTTGATTTAAGCGAGATACGTAAATAAGTATAAGTAAATCAAACTTTTATATATATATATATATATATATATATATATATATATATATATATATATATATATATATATATATATATATAACCACTAATACAAGAAACAAGAAGATGTCATTAAAAAAAATTACTGCTACAAGCAATGTTATTATTGCATAGCAGAGGCACCATCTTAGACTTTTTTAAGTTTTCAATATTTTATTGGTTTCCAAAACCTATAAAAAAGGCCATTAGCAACACTTATGGATGTATCATAATTTAGAGGAAATTTGTAAACAATCAATATCAATTTGTGTGTATTTTCTTCCTCTTTTCTTTCAAGCCTAATTTGATTTTTGTTTCATTCTTATTGTCATATATATTATTTTTATTAAAATAAAATTGTATTGATCAAAATCGAATAAATCACGTCATTCGATATTATTAACTGATCGAGTAATCAATTATATTGAAGAATAAATGACAAGTAAGAAAATATTTTATAAATCAAGATAATATCCCTATAAATTCGAGTCACACCCTACCTAATTCAGTGAATCTTCTATAGGTTTACTCCTGACCAAGCAGCAAGGAGTTGATAAATTGAAGTCTAAATGAGTAGAAAAGTTTAAACATTTGGAGTACAAGAGAGCACGATTGAAGATGAGACTACTGGAAAAACGACTGATATCACAACAATCGTTATAGTCAATGTCAGATACTATCTAAGTCCACTTTATTTATACAAATATAAAAATGACCTAATTTTATTGAATTTGATAGTGTAGAAAATATTATATGAACTAAAAATAAAAATATTTTATAGTAGAAACACAAATTTTATTAAATTTTGTAATATCTTAAATCCATGTATAAAAATAATTTAAAATTTATCATAATAAAAATTTATTAAATTTATCATCGAACTCCTGTTAAAAATCCTATACACTACTAAAAATCCTATATAAACTATAAATAATGAAACGTAACATAATATTCATTTTTAACAGGAAGTAAACGTAATGTCTTTTTCGTAATTATTACCACCATTCTTAATAACTTACCAACTTTTCTGATTTCTGTGACCTATTCTAACATAACTAATGAGGTAGATATTATTCAATACACACTCTTACATCTGCTCTTTCAATTGTACAATTATTTGCCGTATTACAAAAAAGAGAGTCACATTATTAGTTAACAATTCATGGTTAAAATTATTAAATAATTCATAAATTTTACTAATATCACATCAACTAATAGCAGGACATTAACTGGTAACATAATAAATGCATCATACCTAAACCTAAAGTCACAACAAACTATACATCTTATCATCATTCTATTGTTGACTTGAGAGATAAATTAATTTTATAATAAATATTAGTGAATATAAGATGAGAAATATAGTTTGGTAATATAGTAAATATATAATTTTTTAAAATAATAAATATATAATATTACAAATATTATTGTTTTAATTCCTATTTAAATGGATTTTTTTTTATATGGAGTGCTCCGAAGAATAAGTTAAATCAGAAATCAATGTTTAATATTTAATAAAGAATGTTACTTTTAGAACAGTTTATAACCTTTAATATAACCACATTGTAACTGTCTTTCTATATATTTTTATTATTTTATCCTTATAAACATAATGAAGATGATGGTTTTATGATGTATAACAAATTACTCATAATATATACTTATCTTCATGAAAGCTTACACATGTTTTTATTATATAATTATAATATTAAAAAACTAATAATTTTTATTTTTATTGTTTATTATTTAAATATTTTTATAATTTCAATATAAATTTGTAGTAATCATTTTCATTTTAATGATTAGTTTTTTTAATTATAATTTTTATCTTTCATTATCATTAAAAAAAAGGAGTGAACACTCAACGATGTCTATGTAATAAAAGAGAATCCAAATAAAATATTTCACAATTTGAATCAACAATTAAACATGGGGAAGATGAATTTGTGTTTTGAATTAACAAGTAAATAAGGGAAGGTTATACTTCTAAGACAAAATCTTTAACTAAATAATAAAATATGTTAAATTCTCACTTCACCTCCACACTTTTTTTTTTATGTATTTCTATAATTCTGAGAAGTCAGTTTTAACATTTTTTATTTTTTTTAATAACTCTAAATATAGTGTAACTTTACATTTTTGAATAACCTCAAGTGCTGTTATACTTCACTTTCAGTTGCAACACTTTCATTATTTTCTAGTCACAAAGTTTGAGAGAGCAGTTCCATCATTTGAATGTGTGTGTAAAGATTGACGAGATAATTCGTTGTATTCAACATTCCTCAGTTCGAAGATGATTTTTTTTAGTTTTGAACTCCAATTTTGCACCTTGTTGATTTTTTTTCTAGATTTTATGACTTTCGAAATAATGACTAAAAATTAAAAAATATTATTATTTTCACTCAAACTAATAATAAAAGTAAACATATTTTTTAAATATCTTTCAATTTTTTCTAATTGAATTTTTTCATTATTCTAAAAGAAATAATTTAATCATTCTTAACTTATTATGATACAAATTAGCTCAAATAACTTAATACTCTTATTTAATTTTTTTTAGCATTTAAAAATAAACAAATCAAACACATTTTTTTAAATAAAAAAGAATCAAATTAAACATGACATTCTACTAACTTTAGTTTTTATAAGAAATTTTATTTTTTATAAGAAATTTTATTTGAGACATATTGAGTTTTGGGTATCTTTTTATTTATATATAGTTTTATTATAAAAATTAAATTAGATGTTTTTTTTAATTTTAATTTATACTTTAATTAAAATTTATTGTTAAAATTAAAAAAACAAATATATAGATGCACCAGAAGATATAGAGGTTGATGGAGAATTTGTCTAAAGTATTAGTTATTGCTGATAAAAAAATAAAATTTATGTGTTTTTTTAATATGTCTTTCTCTCTCTCTTAAATACAGTTGAATATTGTTTTAGGTGTTTTAAAAATATGTTGATTCTAAATTCTTTTTTTTTTGCCTTGATTGTTAATAAACATAAATGATTTAACAAAATTATTACTACATCAATAATATTATGACATGCTCCCTCAACATTTATAAATGTCATGAAAATCTAATGAATCAACAAATGTTCATATAACCCAAAAAATGTATAACTCCATTAGTTATCAACCGTTCTTTTGAATCACATGTAATGGTTGATGGTACATAATGTGAATGAAAAATAGTTAAATTTAAAAATAATTAAATTTAAAAATTAACAGATATTTTCTTCTAAATTGTTAGAAATTACATGTAGTTTATAAAAAAAAACAAAATATTTATTGATTTATCGAGCTCATACAAACTCCTAGAAATAATATCTAGTAACTCTCTTAGCCAACCAAATTATTTATTAACGACGATATATATGACATGATAAATCATTATTGACATTAATATTTCATTACACTTAACAATATTGTAACGAAAAAGACAAAAATAATATTTTATAGAACTAAAAACAAAACTTAAGTAACGATTAAAACAAATTTAAACCCCTCAACCCATATATTATCCAACAAAATCATTTCATTCAATAATAATTAATTTTTTCTAAAAAATAATCACTATATTAAATAAATTAAATACTATTTTAAAACTAAAAATTATTAATATCTAAAATAATTTTTATTATTAATAAAAAATTATAAAATATTTTATAAATTAGTATCTTATTACATTTTAGTTATTAATATTTTAGATTTTAAATTAATCCCAAAAATTAATAAAAACTAATTTAAAATTTAAAGTAATTAATAACTAATAATTTTGGTAGCTAATAATTGTTTTAGTTTATAAAAATTTAGTTAATATAATAATTAATTATTTTATATAAAAAATTAGTTTATATTTAATAATTTTTTATATTTAATTTATAAAATTTTACAAATTAAAAGGTAATTAATACTCTACACAACTCCACTCTATTTTAATGCATAACATGTCATTTTAAATATATACACAATACATGCAAAAACCATCATTCGACTGTACAAATATTTAAATTATGTAAAAAAATTATGTTCAAGACTGTCACAATAATATATCACTTAATTTAAAAGTTGAATAAACATAACATTTTTTATTATTTTTCTTAATTATCTTACTGTTATTTAATAATACGTTAACATGTCTCCATCTACAGGGTCAAGTGTATTTTACTTTTTCCAGAAAAAACTAAGTGAATATCCTAGACATCTTCGAACGTGCATTAATTAGTTTCTTAGTTTAGATTTCGTCCTATAAAGCATAAGCATTCATGAATGAACAAAGATATGTCTGAAAAGTGCCATTACAAAAGGAAAGAAACAACAAATGAAATAAATAAAGAAAGAAAGAGAAATGAGAGAGAAGAGTTTGATGAATCACTTTACCTCACAATTTAATTAACAGAAGAGTTTGAATAAGAAAACAATTGTAGGCACATCGCTATGGTGACTTTGTGCATGTCGCTTTGTGTCCAACATATATCAAATCGTCACCACCTTTGTGAACATCGAATGTAACAATTACAACATGATGTTGCTGTTTTTCATACAAGTTTAGAGTGATCTCACTAAGGCATATTCTATATCCATATCCGTATCTTGCATATATAATTGAATAAAGAGAATGGTGCACACATGCAAGTTAAATAAGTAAAACTTCATGCACTACTACTACTAGTGTTTCCATTATTCATGGCTTCCAAGGTTGTGCAAATGGTGGACTCTGTTGGTGATGATGAGCCTGAGAAGAAGAAGGAGGTTGAGACTTTGTCATTCTTCAAACTCTTGAGCTATGCTGACTTGGTAGATTGGATTCTGATGGGTTTGGGAAGTGTTGGTTCCATTGTGCATGGCATGGCACTTCCTGTGGGGTATCTCTTGTTGGGGAAAGCTCTTGATTGTTATGGAAACAATATCCAAGACATAGATGCCATGGTTAAGGCTCTTAAAAAGGTTTGTATTTTGTGTATATAACACTCTTTGAAGAAGGTTTGTATTTTACGTGAATTTTAAGTTTAATCTTATTAAATCGATAAAATGTGATTTGCACATATTCATGTATTAAGAAGTATTTTTAATTAATTTTTTTAAAAAATAAATTCTATATACATCTTAAGGAGGGAAACCGATATTTTTATTTTCACTCAATATGATCTCTAATATAAAAAAAATATTGTTATTTGAGTTGAATAAACTAATAGTGGTTGTTGTTATTATGTTCAGATTGTTCCTTTTGTGTGGTATATGGCCATCGCCACATTTCCTGCTGGGGTACTTGGTAAATTTTATCTTTCATGCCACTCATACTGTCTCTAGTAATCTAGGATTTGTATAACAGAAAATGTTGTGTTTACTTTTCTTTAATCCTTTAAATTCAGTAATTTATTTTAAAGAGTACATCATAATTCTTATTTTAGTGGAAATTAAAAATTTAAGCTAAATCTGACTGTGTTTTTTTTTATTAATTTTACAAACTCTGTCATGAAACACTTTTCAAAAGTTAAAGCCAATTAAAATTTGACATTTTATTCTATGAAATACATCTGAATTTATTAACCAGATTTTAGGACATATATCTTAACAGTTATGATTTGAATAAAGTATACCATAGAACTTAACTCGATATAAACGTGAAAATGTCTATTAAAAGAAATATCTGTAAGAAATATATTTTTCACATGAAGTTGTAAACTATCAAACCAGATGGTCTACCAAATAAATTTAGATTGGTCTGATTTAGCTTATTTTTTAAATATAATACAAATTTGATCTGATCTTATATTTTAAACCACAAGACATTTTGACCTCTTCTAAGAAAATAAATTTTTAAAATTTTTGTCATTTTGAAATTAATTTTAATTTTAGATACTATAATTTAATATATAAATTCATATATATATATATATATATATATATATACATATATGTAATTACTATTTTATAAAATGGATTGATGCATAAGTCCATGGTTGGGTCCACTTATATCCACTTGGATTATTGTCTAAATGAGTAAGGACAAAAGTGACCATGTTCTATCTAAATCACAATTTTATTGGTCTACTAAACTTTTTGGATTGGTCTATGAGGCTAAACTCAAATTTTGGTGCATTATGTATTTAATTTATAATTATTTATAAATTTTCATTTAGAATATTATTACTTCATTTAAATTTGAATTAATTCAGTTTTTAAAATTTGGAATACTACATTAAATCAAATATATCTTTCTTTTTAAAATAAAATAAATTGTAAGATTATTCTATTGGAAATTAATTTCTTAAATTTTTGTTTATAAAGCATAAGTACCCTTAGAGACATTGGATAATTTTTTGTGTGTCTTTTTTTAATTGAAAAATTTACCCTTTAGTAAATAAAAATAATTTATTTATTTAATAAATAAGTAATTAATTAATTTCTTGTTATTTAAAAAATAATTAGATAATTTTTATTTTATAAATAATTATTGTATAATTCTTTTTAATACTATATTTTTACAAAATTATATATATTTTTATATTATATTATTTTAATAATTTTTAATATTAGTTTTTAGATTATATATTTTTAAAATTATATTATTTTAATATAATAAAAATGTGAATACACATAAATTGATGAGCTTTTATGTTTTGAAATTGATGAGGTTGATTTGTGCTAGTCAACCCACTTACTGCATCAAGCTCGCACTTTAAACAGACTCACTTGGATTTTTTCGATCTAGCCTGCATTTGATAACAAATTAAACTAAAAATATCACTTTATAATATAAAATTTGATTCATTTTAAAATCTAACTATAAACTATCAATTTTTTTAAAAAAAAAATCGTCCAAAATGGTAATATATGACTCTGATAACATCACCTAATGTTGAATCAGGAGATTGTGTGTCTATATTTGATAACTTGCATGAAATACAAGTCAAGTCTGCAACAACAATAGTACTACTTTGAAGACTTAACATGTATTTTGTGGAGGTTTACGTTGGATTACTATGAGTTTTACAAGTACAAAATTTAATTATATTTTCACCTGTTTCAGCTTAAATAAAATATTAGCCGTTCACCTCCTTAAAATTGGAAGTATGACTTTATAAATTTAAAGCGAAATCAACCTCATTTAGTAGACTTATGAAACCAATGCAAAGGCATACGTTGACCAGAATGCATCACATGCATGGTGCTTTTCAATCTCATAAGCAAACTTAATGAATCATAATATTATTCAGCCAGCAGCATTAATCTTCCTGACAAGTTTGAAACATGTGCAGAAATTGGTTGCTGGATGTATGCAAGTGAGAGACAGTTACTGCGGCTAAGATTAGCATATCTAAGAGCAGTCCTGAACCAAGATATAGGAGCTTTTGATACAGAGTTAACAAGTGGGAAAGTCATCAGTGGAATAAGCAAGCACATGAGTGTCATGCAAGATGCCATTGGTGAGAAGGTCAGAAAATCAATATTGGTCACAAAGTTTCACCTTGCTCCCTCTTTCTTCATTCACCGTATATTTGAATCCCAAGTGACTTTCTTTTTCATAGTTGGGTCACTTCACCTCTAGCTGTGCAACTTTCTTTGTTGGAATTGTGATTGCTGCCATATGCTGTTGGGAAGTGACGCTTCTCTGTTTAGTGGTTGTCCCACTTATTCTTATAATTGGGGCAACTTACACCAAGAAAATGAGTACCATATCAACCACCAAAATGCTTTTCCATTCTGAAGCTACATCTATGATAGAGCAGGTATATGCACACATAGTTACATTTACATAAATAAATACAAGTCTTCAACAACAATAGTACTTCTAGTGTCACATAAATGTGCAGTATGAGACTTAGCTCAATCCACTTGAATCCAATTTTTGTTTTAACAAGCTCTGATGTGGCTATTGCAGACAATATCACAAATAAAAACAGTTTACGCTTTTGTTGGAGAGAGCTCTGCAATCAAATCCTTTACAGAGAACATGGATAAACAATATATTATAAGCAAAGTGGAGGCAGTTGTGAAAGGAGTTGGGACAGGGATGTTGCAAACAGTGAGTTTCTGTTCTTGGGCTCTCATTGTATGGGTTGGAGCTGTTGTGGTCAGAGCAGGAAGAGCAACACCAGGAGACATAATTGCTGCAGTGATGAGTATTCTCTTTGGTGCCATGTAAGGAAGAAACTACCTTCAGGCTTGTATAGAATGGAGAAAATGATTAGAAACTATTGATCAAGTGACAAAACTCTCCTTGTGCATTGCAGATCACTCACTTATGCAGCACCAGACATGCAAGTATTCAATCAGGCAAAAGCTGCAGGATATGAAGTTTTCCAGGTGATCCAAAGAAAGCCTCTGATAAGTAATGATGATTCAGAAGGGAAGATGCCTAGCAAAATCAAAGGTGACATTGACTTTCAATATGTTCACTTTTCATACCCATCACGGCCAGACAAACCTATCCTTCAAGGACTGTCCTTGTCAATTCCAGCTGGAAAGACAGTAGCTCTAGTTGGTACCAGTGGCTGTGGAAAGAGCACTGTTATTTCCCTTGTTAATAGATTTTACGATCCCTCAAGAGGTTAGTTTAAATAATGTTCCATCATCTCTTTTATTTCTCTATTTTATGACATATTTAATAATAGTCCTAAATTGTAAATATAGCATTTTGTACAATACTCAATTATTAGGATTATAACTTTAATAGTTATTTTAGTCACTGAAGCAGACTTTATTTTTTACAAGTAATATATGGGAAAACTACTATGTACGTAAAATTAATCAACAAAAAACTTCAGTCTCAGGGAAAACTTCCACAAGCAATTCAACCTTAGGCTGTCTTCATTTAAGCTGTTGAACAATCAGCTTCATTGCAGCTGTCCTTCATATTCGTTGTGCCTTCCTTAAACACAAACTTCTTAGCATTCCAGCTCCTCACCAAGGCCATGGACTCACTTAATGGGTGCCCTCTAGAAGGAATCACGGTCACTGCTTTGTTCAGTTACTTTCTAAAGTGAGGGATGCGCTTTAAAGAGTGAAGAAAGTATTAGAAAATTTATAGTTGAGATTCAAACAATACATAATAAACATGTATTTAAATCACAATCTCAGCCATTGATTGTTTAGCTAATTACAATAAAACCTCTATATGTGTTGGATGCTTGTGGTGATTTGTGGTTGTTAATTAGATGAAGAGGTGGAGAGGTTGGAGGCTTTGGTATAAAAGTTGGAAAGTAAGTGTCCCCTTTAAATTTAATTAATTTATTCTTTGCTGAAAAAAAAAAAAAAAAAACCTCTAAGTCCTAATGACTTGCCAGTCTTACAACCCAGATGTAGCCTGATGGGAAAAATTACTTACAAGGGCCAAGTTATCTGCACTGCCCTTTAAGGGCATAGAAGTTGAATAACATTGAAGGGGCCCTCCAAGAATCCACAATTTGAATAGTTGGATAATGGGAACATCATTGTCATAAAGATAGTTTGATTATGTTGAGAACTTGTGAGTTGGAGTAGCTTTTGTTTGGGGCACATAGTGGCTAGAGTTAGATCTGTTGGCGCACAAAAGCTGAACGGCAGGGTGTGGATCTTACACAAGACAGAAGAAGGCGCATGAGTTTGCATCCCAAGTACTTGCTAAAATAGCAATCATATTAAATGAGATACAAAATTAGACGAAAGAATTGATGGACTTTAAGCTGACAATAAATTGTATTGTAGGAATTGAATGTGCGATCTTGTATGCAGTCAATTTTGCCAAGCCTGACATTGTTTAGCATATTTCAGGAGTTATCTTTATTGATCATCACAATATCAAGGATCTTAATCTGAAGTTCCTTCGACGAAACATAGGGGTCGTTTCCCAAGAGCCATCACTATTTGCAGGCACCATCAAGGATAACTTGAAAGTGGGGAAAATGGACGCAGATGATCAAGAGATTCAGAAGGCAGCAGTAATGTCAAATGCACACTCTTTCATATCTCAGCTGCCTAATCAGTACCTAACAGAAGTAAGCTATTTAATCTAGTATGTTACTTTTATAGCTTCACTATGTGTTTGATCTTCCTTTTCTTTGTATTAATTTTTTACATTCTTTGCATATATTAAACATATTCTGATCCTTTTTTCTATTTAACACCACATGTCTAGTAATAAGGAAGAAAAGAGAACAATCAAGTACTAAAGGGATACAAAACCAAAGCTGAAACTCCATGATTTGGATCGAAATTCCTTCATTATGGTGCTTGGCAAATAAGACTATATCTTCCGTTTTGGTCGTTGTTTTAATTGTGGATGCTTCTACACAATATTTTAACTTGGGGAAAATTTACTAATCTCCCTTAAGATATGATTTGACTTAATTAGCCTCTTGTTCTAAAAGCTACACTAACCTCATTTTATTGTACGTCGGTATAATTTTAATCAACCCCCCTTGAAGGGAACGTGAGTATAATAATAATTGAAACGCAAGGAAGCAGTGTAACTTTTAAAACAAGAGGAGTGCCAAGTACAATGGAGTTAAGCCCTCAGGGAAGGTCGATATAATTTAACTTTTACTTTAAAAATTAATAACAAAAATGCTTTCAATAATGATCAAATTGTCATCAATTCTACTCCATAGAATTAATTTAGGGATAAAAAAAGGTTTAGGTTTCACGGTGAATGGATTGATTACGATTGGCATTAAGACCCACTGAATTTTTAAAAACATGTATTGCAGTACTTCAAAAGTGATTCTACTTCACAGTCCAAACACAACCCATTCAGCAATCTACTTTTAACATATCATTATCAAATACAAATAAACCAATTTAACTTCAATTCTTAATAAATCGACTCTTGATAAATCATAACATTATGGCCTCATATGTCAGCTATGATGGTTGCCAGGTTGGAGAAAGGGGCGTCCAACTATCAGGAGGTCAAAAACAGAGAATTGCAATAGCCAGAGCCATTCTGAAAAATCCTCCCATCCTTTTGCTTGATGAAGCCACTAGCGCCCTCGATTCAGAGTCTGAAAAGCTGGTTCAAGAAGCACTTGAGACAGCTACGCAGGGAAGGACTGTCATCTTGATTGCACACAGGCTCTCAACAGTTGTAAATGCAGATATGATTGCTGTAGTCGAGAATGGACAAGTTGCGGAGACAGGAACACACCAGAGTTTGCTAGACACAAGCACATTCTATAGTAATTTATTTAGCATGCAGAACCTTGAACCAGTTCCTGAACCCAGGTAACTGACAATATAATGTACATTTTTTACATATACTATGAACCAAAGAGTAAGAAAGAAGCACTCTAACCAGCTTTAAATGTTAAATGGATAGAGCTACGATTTCAAAGAATAAAAGTGCCCGCCAAGAAGATTTCCCTGTTGAAACTAGACCACCAGTAGAGGTGCAGGGAGAGGTCCAAAGAAATATTACTGAGCACTCTGTGCTAAAGGAGCAAAACAAAATGAGCAGCAGAAAAAGAAATATATTTTTCAGAATTTGGTTTGGTTTGAAAAAGAGGGAGCTGGTGAAGATTTCTATTGGCTCATTTGCAGCAGCTTTCTCTGGCATATCAAAGCCTTTTTTTGGGTTCTTCATCATCACGATAGGAGTAGCATACTTTAAGGAAGATGCAAAAACGAAAGTTGGACTTTATTCAGCCATCTTTACTGCAGTAGGAATGCTTTCATTATTCAGCAACACCATCCAGCATTACTTCTTTGGAGTGGTTGGAGAAAAGGCCATGGCAAATCTCAGACGTGCTCTGTATTCAGGTATCAGATATCCCCTATTAGAATTTCCATAAATGAATCTTATTTCTCCTTCCTGGGAAAAAAACCTGAGGCATGAACTCAAAAGCCTGAATGATACATCACAAGCATAAAATTCCAGAATGATTTAACAAACATCAGTCAATTCAATAATTGTTTTAACTTTTACAGGTCTGCTACGTAATGAAGTAGGTTGGTTTGACAAATCAGAGAATACTGTTGGTTCATTGACTTCACGCGTTATCAGTGACACTGCTATGGTCAAAGTCATCATTGCTGATCGAATGTCTATGATCCTGCAATGTATTTCCTCCATATTGATAGCAACAGTTGTCAGCATGGCTGTCAACTGGAGAATGAGTTTAGTAGCTTGGTCAGTGATGCCCTGCCACTTCATAGGTGGTCTTATTCAAGCCAAGTCTGCCAAAGGATTTTCTGGTGACTACTCTGCTGCACATTCTGAGCTTGTTACTCTTGCATCCGAGTCCACAACCAACATAAGGACTATTGCCTCATTTTGTCATGAAGAACAAGTAATGAGGAAAGCCAAAATATCCCTAGAAATTCCAAAGAAAAAGTATAGGAAAGAAAGTATCAAATATGGGATCATTCAAGGCTTCTCCCTTTGCTTATGGAACATTGCACATGCTGTTGCTCTGTGGTACACAACAATTCTGGTTGACAGACGTCAAGCCAGCTTTGAAAATGGAATAAGATCATACCAAATTTTTTCTCTCACAGTTCCTTCTATCACAGAATTATACACACTGATCCCAGCTGTCATCTCTGCTATCAATATACTGACCCCAGCATTCAAAACCCTTGATCGTAAAACTCAAATTGAACCAGACACACCAGATGATTCACAGCCAGAGAGGATCCAAGGAAATGTAGAGTTTGAAGATGTAAAATTCAACTACCCTTCAAGGCCCGAAGTCACTGTTCTTGATCATTTCAGTTTGCAAATTGAAGCTGGATTGAAGGTGGCTTTCGTAGGACCAAGTGGAGCTGGAAAATCCTCTGTTTTGGCCCTTTTACTAAGATTTCATGATCCACAGGGAGGAAATGTATTAATTGATGGGAAAGACATACGGAAATATAATCTAAGATGGTTAAGGACACAAATAGGACTAGTACAACAAGAACCACTGCTCTTTAATTGCTCAATTAGAGACAACATTTGCTATGGCAATAATGGGGCTTCTGAGAGTGAAATAGTAGAGGTTGCTAAAGAAGCAAACATACATGAATTTGTAAGTAATCTACCAAATGGATATAGCACTGTTGTTGGAGAGAAAGGCTGCCAGCTTTCCGGAGGTCAAAAGCAAAGAATAGCCATTGCCAGAACAATACTAAAGAAGCCTGCAATTTTACTCCTTGATGAAGCAACAAGTGCTCTTGATGCAGAGTCAGAAGGAATTATAGTAAATGCTTTAAATGCAATACATCTGAAGGAAGAAAGTGGCTTGCGTTCAAAAACCACCCGCATAACAGTAGCTCATAGGCTTTCCACAGTGATAAACTCAGATACTATAATTGCCATGGACAAAGGTAAACTTGTAGAGATGGGTTCCCACTCAACCCTAATAGCAGCAGAGTCAGGACTTTATTCGAGGATGTTCAGGTTACAGAGCTTCGAAGAAACTTCATAGGTTTACACTTGACAGTTTTATACAGATCCTTAATCTGTAACTATGCAAAGTGCCTGTTGTATCGATTCATAAAATCAAGTTTTTCTTGAATTTCTTCTCCAATGCAATAAAATTATAGTCAGAATAAGTGCCAAGAAAAATAGTGTAATTACCTTAACTGGAAGACAGGGCCAGGATGTAGCAAGTGCTTTATATGCTTGTTTAAAATTCAAGGAAGATGCTATCAATTGTTTTCAGTTTTTCCACCTCCCCCTCACTAGCGATTCCAGGATCAACATAACACAACTGAAATATAAAAAAGACCATCAATCCTAATCATTTACCGGTGCAATGCAATTATAATTTGTTGTTAAAATAAGACAGACCTGGTACTGTGGCTTCTTCAGTGTATGCATTCCCCTTTTTATGAGTTCCTCCCACCCAACTTTCTGCCTGAGGGATCTTTCAAGAGCGGCTGTACTCTATAATGGTAAATTACAACTTAAAACTAGAAATCGAGCATAATCATTAAACAACATACATCTTCCAAAAATCCATTTTAATGTATGTGAGCGTGTGTTAAACAGAGAGCAAGACAAATACTTCCAACTAGTTAATAAAGAAATGACTTGTCTTATACAGCTCATATTGTTCGAGATAATACAACCAGACAATGCATAAATAAAAGTGAGGATTATCATATGCGTGTCCTAATAAAGCTGATATACTTTGCTGTGTAATTTTGCCCTAGTGTCAATAGAAATAATGTACTATTTTCTTTCAACAAGTTGGAGAATACTTGATAAGAAAACAGTACCAATGGAGGGAAAACTTGACAAGTTTAGTTGGATTCAGTAATAGTAATAATAAACATATTAAGAGAAGAAGCCAATGTAGCAAAGAATGGAAGTGCGAGGGAACAATTTCTTCCATTATTTATGGATTCTAACTGACTTTATACAATATAAGAACAAAAACTCTATTCAAGTAACATATTTGTATTTCACAACTTTCTCTGCCTTGGGTCTTCTCTATTGTTCTTAACTTTCTTATCCCCTCATTTTTCATAACAAAAAGAATGAAAATAAATTACCTGAGCAGGATCCAAAACTAGGAGATTATATTGCAGATGTCTTTTTTGTTGATGGTTGACTTGAATTCCAACTATTGTTCTTGAGTGCCCGTCATGCTGAAAGTACAAAGGCCTACCAAGAAAGAATTCAAAAACTAAAAACGCTTGTGAAACAAAATTATATGTGTGATTTAAAAATTGTATCTAAAATGCACCCTCACTCACGTTTTCTCACTGAACACAACATGCTTCTGGCCAAATTGGATTGAGATTTTATCCAAAAAGTAATTCCACACAAAATCCATGAGAACGTGATAACCCCTGCCCTCTTTATCTTTCTCTTTTACCAAATTATGAATACTTGTTTCATTCCTGGCATTGTCAGCGCTTGAACCTGGAATGGATTGGGATTCCTTAGGGCCAAAATCCACTATTCTTGCCCGAAGAGCAAAGGAACGCAATAGAGCAGCACACTCAGTTGTTCCTATCCATTTTTTAGAACCAAAAATAACATGATTGAATTGAGCTGATCCAGGCAGATCAAAACCCTTCTCCCAAGCAATCTCGAGCCACCTTTGCAGTGACAAGATATCAGGAACAAATCCCGAACCACCAAACAAAGCTTTCCTTGCTTCAGGTCTTTGCACTAGCAGGTGAGAACTAAGCATTTGAATGTTACGCCACCCACAACCCCATCCGGCATCCTCAGATTCAAGGCACTGGAAATGATCAACATAACCCGACAAAATGCTAATTGAATTTCCAATTTCAGACTCTAAACAATTTTTCAACAATGCCATCAAACCTGCTTCAACTTTGTAAAATTCACTCCTTGTCTGAGAAACAATCAAGCAAGAGATTTTTTCATTCACTTTGCACTCCCCATTATAGCTACTAGTCTCACCACCACGCCAATACTTTGCTCCAGACAGTGAAACATAGGCAGCTTGCTCTCTCTGCAAAACATTATATAGCACAATGTACAGCACATATTGAATAGCTAATACATCTCTCATCTGGACTACCATAAAAACTCATCTACTTTAGACCATACATCATTTACAAGTCAAAACTTGTACTGTAACGAAAGGAGTAAAAAAAAGCACTTTCTCTTCGATCTGGTTCTACCTCATTTTATTCCTATTTCTACCACTTTTTCTATCTACCTCTTCTTTTTTTCCTCCTATATCTATTTTCCTCCTACCCCAAATCTACCCTAAAACGGGGTGGACGGTCAAAATTTTCCTCAACAGAAATTGTGGCATAGAAAGTAGATAGTGCTCAGATTCAACAAATCAAAATTAAGCCCATACGAAAACATTTACATTCAAAATCACTCACAAAGAAAACCTCCAAAAATGAGCAACAAAGTAGGTGTTACCGGAAGAGATTGACGGGGTGCAGTGGCATTGGGAGAACGATGAATTATTGGGGGTAGGTCAAAATCATGCTGGAGTTCCCAGAAATGAAAATTGGCGTGCCTGCTCTTGAAGAATCATATTCAAACGTGGAACAAAAGGAAATGAAGGAACGTGAATGTGTATTATACATAGAACAGAGACATACTCAGTGAGTTGAGATAAGGGTAGACATGAATCGCAGAAGGGGCAAGTTGTGAATCGATCCGAATCCATGTTCCCTGCCACCAGAAAATGGAATTCAATGTAACGGTGACGCTGAATTGAAATGCATTTCACTTTTTCTTATACAACAAGTTATCTCAGAGTTTGAATAATTTCTCTTTTGGAGTTTTCAAACAGAAATTAAGCATGTTGAGAAAATTAATTAAAAAATGTGCGACAAACTTAGCACATCGCAGTCAGAGCTAGATTTAACCTCTGGGCGATTTCTTCCCCCCACTTCCATATTTTTTCTTCTTACACCTCGATTTTTGTGAGAAGTGAGATTTATCTTTAATAAAATTAAAAATTAACTCTATGCACTCTTCATCACCTTTTTCTTTTCAGATAGTAATCTAAATCTTATAATTTGAAAAACATTTTCTAGATTCAAAAATAATTTTTGAATTATATAATCTACAATAGAAAGTTTAGTTTGAAAAAATTTATAATTGGAAAGTCATTTTTAAATAAATTTTGTAATTTAAAACTTATTTTTTATTTAGAAATTATTTGATAAGTTATAAAATTTGGAAACCAATTTTATATTTTGTTTTCTAAGATTAAGAAGTTATAATAACTTTTAAATTATAAAATTTGGAATAGAAAGTGTGCTTGCAAATTCTATAATTCGAAAGTGACTTCTAAATATAGAATTTAGCAGTTAATTTAATTTTTAAATTGTATCATTCAGTATACAAAATTAGATATCAAATTCTACAATTTAAAAATTATTTTCTAAATTCATAAATAATTTTTGAATTAATTCGTAAACCAACTTCATATTCAGAATTCTACCAAAGTTATTTCTAAATCCAGAAAATTACTTTAAAATTATAAAATTCACAATTTAAATTTGAAAAAGTAATTTTAGGATTTCAATAAATATGAAGGTGGTGGAAGAAATTTACTAACTTGTATTTTTTTCTTTCTTTCTTTATTTTTTTTTATTTGATCCATGTGCGGACGCTTTCTCCGTAAAAGGCACACAAAAATAAAACAAACATAGCATCACACACTACAATTTTAACAATTTATAATCACTTTTTATGATACACAACTTATTTATTTTTTAAAAAATACAATTTTATTATTTTACTGACACCACGGTATTTTATTTATAAAAAATCATGTTTTTATCCTAATTAATACCACATTATTTTTAGTTATTATACTTTTAACTATTAATTATTCAATGACTAATACGAACACATTAGTTTAAACGCATAATATAATTCTTAGAATGGAAGAAAAAAAGAAGTAAAACAAAAAATTAGAAAAAATAGTTTTATTCCAAATTTAAATTTTATGCTATAAATATATATTTTACTTTAGGCTGTGTTATTGATGTTATGTACAAATCTGAGAATTTAATTAATATGTTCATTCAATTGGTTTGGCTATAAGAGATTTTGCTTTAATTGATTAGCTATATTATTATTTTAGTTTTGGAGTAACCTTTTGAGTCTTATTAAGTTATTAGTATATGATGGTGATGATTTTATGAAATGCACTAACCGTCACATAAATGTTGAAATTGTTAATATAGGTTAAACTCTACATTTAAGTAAGCTGGGTTCAAACCTTGTTCTTGGAAATTATTTCCGTTTAGATAAATTTTGGGTTTGATTTTATTATAAATGTAGTATTTTAATTTAGTGATTTATGAAGTTAATTAAAACTGTCTTTTATTGTTTTTAGCTTGGTAAGAGATAGTAATACTTTTTAATTTATGACATTTGAATTGTATTAACTTACACAAATTTTTGTGATGGTATAATGGAAATTTAATACAAGATTTTTGGTGAATTGAGAAATTTTATATATCTACATATATTATATATATAGAAAGTGAATTTTGTTTAAGTAATATATGTTCTCATATAAGAGAATCTTATACTTGAAGCTTTTCGATCAAGTCATTTTTATTAAAGGACAAAATTTATTAGAATATATAAATAAGTATAAATTTTATCTTATAAATTAATATTATAATTGTGAAAGGCTTTTTTATTATGAGATAGTAAGAGAAGAACGAAAAGATGAGAAAAAGAATTGAAATGTAAAGTTATTTGGATTTAGGAAAAAAAAGTAAGTAAAAATTTTATATTAAATTTGATTGATGTGAAGAAGTAAATTTAATTATTTATTAATATATTTAGAAATAGTTTTTTAAATAATTTATTAGAAAAAGTAATTTAAAAATGTAAATGAAATTAAAATAAATTTCAAATTAAAATAAAAAATTATTATAACTTTTAATACATAAAATGTTATATTTTAAATTAATAATAAATAAATAAAATTATTTAATTAATTTAAACCTTAGTATCAAATAAATAATTTATTTCAATGTATTATTAAACAAAATATTAATATTTATTTATTATTTTAATATTATTTTAATTATTTATTTACAATATTTAGTTATTAATTAAAGTAAATTATATTATAAAAAATTAATCGATTAAAGATTTTTTTTTTTTTTAATCTCTTCTTGAACTTTAATTCTTTTTCAATTAACGTATTTATTCTTTTCGATTTTTAAACTTTCGCCTTAAAGAGTGTATCTACGTGTTTCCATCTACATAAACAAATTAAATTTCTTATTTGAAATTGTAAAATAAAAGAAAAGCTCACATTAAAGTTTTCTGTAAATTGTCCTGATTGAATATTTTATATTATTGAAAAAAGCACTACACGTGTGATTATGTTATCATTTTTAAGCTACATAATTTATTATGTAATACTAATAATTAATTTATTAATTATGGAAATGAAGAATACTTTTTTTTTCTATGTATTATATTATAATGCAACAATTGGCTGTGTTATGACATAATCCTGTGTCGATTAGTTGAATCAAATATAAATGTATTAAATAAGATATAATTGATTATGGCTAACCATAAAATACAACAAAATTTTTGTAAGAGATGATATAAGTATTTGATATTTAATTTAGACGTAAGGCAATGTTACAATTACATTAAAAACAACTGCCTTTTTTTAATCAATGAAACTTTTTTTTATATTCATTTATTCATCTCTTCCACTTCCATTATTCAAACAATATTCAAATAAAAAATAGAATAAAATAATTAATTTATATTTTGATATTTTTGAATTAATTTATTTTTTTAAGAAATTATTTTGAAAGAAATTATAATATTTTTTAATTTTTATTTAAAATCTATTATAACTTTAATTTATATTTAAGATAATTTTTACATCAAATTATTTTTTAAATATATATAAACTTTGTATTACATCAATCAAATCAATTACAAATTTTTATTTATTTTTTCACTTTTCAGTTGGTTCTCTCCATCCAAATAATTTTGTTTTTTACTCATAAAAAAAAGGAAATATGGAATTGAAGTCTTGGAGATTAAAAAATATGAATGTGTGAACAAGAAAATGGAAATGCAAGCAATTACGTAAGCAACGTTGAAGGGATCAGTGGTGAAAAATCATTGGGGTGAAAAACAGGTTCATTGAACCTGGACACACCTGATTCCATTCTATTTATACTCCAACCTTGCCACACAACACCACAACACAACCCATTCTAGATAACTTCCTATACGTTCCTACCATTATACACATTTTTTTCTTTATTCTTACAAACCTTTTAATTTAATTTACGAAGCATTATCAAATGGTGCTAACTATGATGGCGGCGATCGGCATCGGCACGGGGAAGCAAGAGAGGAAGATGCCTCCAGCGCCGGCAGAGAACGAGCTGAAGAAGCGGAACGAGGAGCTCGAGAAGGAGCTCAGAGAAAGCAAGGATCGAGAGGAGCAGATGAAGCGCGAGCTTCACAGCGCGTGGGAGAGGCTGCGCGTGGCCGAAGAGGCCGAGGAGAGGCTCTGCTCGCAGCTCGGGGAGCTCGAAGCGGAGGCAGTTTACCATGCACGTGACTACCACGCGCAAATCGTTTCTCTCATGGAACAGCTCTCACGCGCGCAGAGCCTCCTTCTCAAGACCGGCGCCTCCTCCATTCCGCTTCCTTCCTCCTCGTAATCATAAATAAAAATGTAGTAAGTAATAGGTTTTGGCGTTGGCATATCAGAGTCATTGTGGCTATTAGATGTATATTATGATGATGACGACGAAGATCCATATCGGCGTGGATCTTGTCTGTTGTAAAATTTTTGTGGATGATCGATAATAGTTTGATTGGTGTTAGCGTTTTGAAAACTAAATTAACTTGAATTGGTTTCTCCGTTCTGTAAACTGTCTCGTTTATGTCAACGTCATTGTTCCATTTTTTTACTTTGGAATTGTTTGGATCTGAATTTCAATTACAGGATTCGGGACGCTACCTCTTACTTAGATGGATGTTTCAACAAGAAACCCTTTGAAAATGAAGCCATGGTTATAATTTCAACGTGTGAATATTCTTTTTTTGGATTAAAACCAAACACAGCCTCTTGAAATCAAAAGCAAAATTTATGCCATTCCAGGATAATTAATTTGGTCTGCACGTTCTCTCGATTTTGAGTTTTCAAATTCGTAAATTGATTGGAGAACAGAAAAGGAAAAATTCCTCTGAATGTTAGTGCCAACTTTCTCGTAGTAGCAACTAATCACGAGTTAACACGTGGCAAAAGATTCTCCTTACCTTCTTGCGGTTCCCATTCGATTGAATAGAAAGCTATTTTATAATATCTTAATTTAATTTTTTAAATTCCACGGTGTCGTCACATTATTTTTTAATTTTATTTTAAAACAAAGATGTCGTAAAATCTATGTTTTAACTAATATATTATTTAACTATTAAAAAAATATTTTTATCATTTTTATAACTGATAGTTGTATTAAGATTTATGAAATATCATCATATTCTAATAAGAAAGGTGCATCTTGTAATAAAATTTTACTTTTAGATTTTAGATTTTTCTATTAAACTTATATAAATTAATTTGAATCCATAATTTTTTGGTTTGATTCATATATAAGGATTGATTATTATTTATAACTATCTGGAAGTTCCCCGGAGAAGGGTAAGAAAGAGGAGAAGTGATGAATGGGGCGAAATGAGGAAGAAGAAACGAGATATTGAAAATTATTGTATATGTAATCGTGACCACAAGGCTATCATCCAAAAACGTGAAAAGCTATAGCAATCAATCATCTCCTCGCGAGAGATTCTGCTTCCCCATTATCTCTTTTTCTTTATTGGATTAGACTTTTAAATTATATTATTTTATAAACAATTCAAATATTTTTATTTCATTTTATAATATTTGTTTACTAAATTTGAAGACGAGGTCCTTTTATTTACTCGGTTTGATTCTCATTCTCATTTTACCAGACGTACGTTGCTTTATAGGAAAAAAATGCATCAATCATAAATTATTTTTAAGATAGTATAATAAAGTTAATAAATTTATCATTTACGATAGGTTTTATACCAGTTTTTTTTTTATTATTATGAAATTTAATATTTTAATAACAAATACTAATTATAATACACAAAATGATCTTAGTTTATAGAAAAAAGTCAATGTGTTAAAAAAAATTTCCTTCTGTAAATACTTTACAAAATTATTAATAAAATAAGACATAGCAACCAGTTACTTTCTCATTAAGATTGGTCTAAAAGTCAAGGTCACAAAAATGTATGAAGGCGTGGAGTCTCTGTTGTTGGAGTAGAAGACTAGACAAGAATATGGATCAAGAATTCAGAAAAGTCTTGTTTGATCTAGACCATACATAAGAGTTGGCGTGAAAATCTCTTCTACAATTTTCCTTCACACACACAACCTTAATCTATAAGATAATTAAATAAGAATTTTTCTATCCAAATTCATTGAAAATTATAGTAAGTTACATTAATGTTTTCTATGAACTTTTTTTATTTTAAATTTTTAAATACTGAAGAAAATAAAATTTTATAATATGTAAATGAATACAAATTTTATCTTATAAATTAAATTTATAAAATTAAATTAAAGTTAAAGTTTAATTATTCGATAAGTATACTCATTAATATTTATTTGTCATTTAAGACAACTTCCTACTATACTTTCAAATATAAAAGTCAACTAGATCAATCAATTAGATTTTCCATATTTTTCATAATTTTATCAGAAACGATTAGAGAGGACCCATTTTCGTTTAATTTGCATCTTTGGACAGTATTTTGCTTGTAATTGAAACTTTCTAAATTAACGGTCGGTCTCATAGCTATGTTGTACTTTTCGTTTGAAAATATGAATAGAAAATAAATAATCTTTTAAGTTAAATAAATAGGTAAAGACACTTCAAGTTGTTGTAACAGAGAAAACAAAATCATTTGATGTTTATTTTATATTTTTGTTATTTATAGAGAAAAAAAATACTTTTAGTGTTTATTGACAATTTATATTATTGTGGATAAAGAAGGTTGTGTGTAATTAATCTCAATTAACCCTTAAAAAATATTAAAAAAATGAGTTATATCATCTTCTATAGAAGTAACAGATACAATAATCATTTAGTCAATTTATAAACTTAATAAATGAGAATGGGAAGGACTAATTAATTTTTCATAATGTTTTATAGAATTGTACTTAGGTTAAATGAAACATGTAAAATAATATTAAAAAATAGTGTTAATTAAGTTTCTATTAAAAAAATTTGTTCTATTAAGTAATAAAAAATTTATATTTTTCAATTGAATTTTTTAATTTAATTTTTTGTTTATTAAGTGATTCGACTCTTATCTTGATGCTTTTTTATTTTGCTTGATTGTTATTGCGTGTTAAGAAATATGAAATTTTGTAATTAATAATATAAAATTATATTATTATTGTTTATGGTAAAACTACAAGTAAGTCTTATTAAAAGCATGTTACATAATAAAGTCATCATGTTTCAATAATGTCAAAGACACTACCTACAACACCATTGATGTAAGATACTATTCCTTGTTATCCCAATGTATTTTTAATAAAAACAATAAAAATTATTTATCAACTTTATATCAACTGCAAATAATTTTATATTAACCACAAAAGTCTCACATTTCTTAACATGGAATGCAAATAATTTTATATTAACCACAAAAGTCTCACATTTCTTAACATGGAAGACAAATAAATAAGATGGGTGACTTGATAAAATAATAGCCACATCACCTAAATAATTTTTTATTTTTTTTAAAAGAAAAAATTCCTTATGTGATTATCATCTTAATTTTCCTTAAATCTAAAATTCTTAAAAAAATTCTAAATGACAAAATATTTTATTAAAATTTAAAATAAAAATGTAATAGTAAGATTACAATATATAAAGTTTTAATATAATATATATATATATATATATATATATATATATATATATATATATATATATATATATATATATATATATATATATAGACACACACACACACGAGTTTCATTATATTCCTAAAACCTTCATGTTTATAAATATAGGCATTTAAAAAATTCTAAAATAAAACTTTTAAATTTGTCTAGTCATGAACTATATTATCCACACTTCTATAAGATATCACTAGAATAAATTTATAAATTAATTTAATCAGACAAATTTATAAATTAATATATAAAATAACTCTTTCCACACACGCACGCATATATATATATATATATATATATATATATATATATATATATATATATATATATATATATATAAAAGTATTTATCGTTGATGATTAACTTTTGTTAATTCTCTTTTCTTAATTTTTTTATGTGTCTTTTAAAATTAAAATCATGACAAAAATTTTTATTTTAAAAAAACAATATTAAATTGTAATGATTGATATTTCAT
Source organism: Phaseolus lunatus (assembly GCA_013389735.1). Lineage (NCBI taxonomy): Eukaryota > Viridiplantae > Streptophyta > Magnoliopsida > Fabales > Fabaceae > Phaseolus > Phaseolus lunatus. The sequence goes on along the minus strand of CM023865.1, from coordinate 14,599,877 downwards.
CGTACTTAAAAGTTAAGTTAAAACTTTAACACTCTCTCTGTAGACATAAAAAAAAGTACTCAAACCCAATTTTATTGCATCCATCAACACTCATAATTACTAAAATAATATATAGTTGTAAAACAAGTCTAAAGCATCATTACATTGTTTTTTTATGTATAATTAAAAAATATTAAAAAATTATATCCTTATCATAATCTTGCAACAATAATTGGTGGACAAATTTATTTTTAATGTTAAAAAAGAACAAAAAGTTAACATATATTACATATCCAAGAACCGTTTTACATTTCTATTTGATATATATATATATATATATATATATATATATATATATATATATATATATATATATATATATATATATATATATATATATATATATATAGACACACACACACACACTAATTCGCCTTATTTTATTTTTCTCGGTACCAATCTAATGTGTAATTTTTTTATTTTCTTTTTTCCATATTTTTAATATTTCATATAATATACAAGAAGGAATTTCAGATGGCTTTAACAAAAAAAAAAAACTTTATAAATTAAATAAAAATATATTTGATGGATACGTGTAAATCAATATCTTAAACGCATTAGTTAAGGAATGATGTTTTGATAAAAAAAAATATTATTACTACTCTCTCCTCATGTTTTTAATATACTTTAAACATATTTTCTTTATAATTTAATTTAAATATACAGTTAGTTTAAATTCTTTTATAGTACTAATAGATACAAAATTATAAATATAATTTGTTAAGTGATTTTAGAAAATTAATATCTTATTATACATGGCAATTTATAATTTATTTTTTATGCCTATGTAGGAATAGTATAATAAAGTAATTTGGTGAGATGTGGGTTTCAAACGTAGCCATTGGAGCAATCCAAAAGTCACATTTCCATGATTCCATGAGCAGTGGAAGAGACATTAATGGCAACCACACAAAGCATGCTTGCAAGTCCAAATAATTGATGAAAATAAATAACCAATTTATTCCCTATTATATATTTCACTACAGTTTATTCTTGAATAAAAAATATTAAAATTAGTCTTAAAAATAGAAAAAATGCTAATAAATTTATCTTATTAGTATGAGAAAGTTAACATTAATTTTGTGTACACCAACTATAATAATTCACGATAATCTTACACAAAAATTAAAGTCATTTTTTGGGATTGGTGATATATATATATATATATATATATATATATATATATATATATATATATATATATATATATATATATATTGAGTTTTATTGTATCAGGCAACTTTTATTTTATTTTATTATAAATTTTAGTAGATCATGATATTTTAATTAATATTTTATTTAATTATTAATAAAAATATATTTTCATTCTTATGATTCAGGAGTTAAATTTTACGTTATATCAACCTACTTTAACCAAACATCTTAGAAAGTTAAAATCTTATCAACCTACTTTATATTATTTTTACGATAAAGATATACTAAATTATCATATTAATATTTTTTATAAATAATTTTATGCTATATATCATTAATGTTGTTAATTTAATAGGATGATAATGTATGAGTAGTGTCAAATTTTGTCCCACTCAAGACATTTTACCCAATAAAATAAAATAAAAAATTATTGTCCTCTGGGTCAATTTTCCCTTGGCCTCAGATTCGAATCTGTACTATGGCATATTCTCTGAACTGATGCATGTTCGGTGCGTTGGTCTGTTCAACCTTTTTTAATCTTCTTTATTAAATCTTTCTCTTTAGTTTATTCTTTCTCAATTTTTTTTTAAAGATTATATCTCACATTTATATATAATAAAAATATATATTAATATTCACCAAGTAACATTTTTTAGTATGTTTCTTTCGATTTTTCCAAATATATGGATTTTTTTTTTCTTTAGGCATTATGTAAGCGTAATTTTAAATATGTATGTGAAATTTGATTTAGATATATGTTATGTTGGTGGTTTTTTTTTTTTTTTTTTTTGAGAGAAAGTTAGGATTTTTCTAAGATTTTGGAGAAAATCTTTAAAGAACATAAAAATTAAGGTATGTGTTTGAGAGTATGTGAATTGATGATGTGTATATATATAAGATAGTCTTTAATTTTTTTTTATTTATTTCATATGTTTATGTATTTATATAAATGAATATTCTTCTTTTGAAATATTTGGCTTTGTAAATCGTATGTTGGGTATAATATATGAATCTTGGTGTGTATTATATTTTATTTAAAGTTTTATATGAGTTTGTATATGATTAATTGATATTGAATCTCTTTGTATGAAAAAAATATAATAAGTATTATGAGAGTTATTTATTTATTTTTTATTTTAGTGACCGAGTTAACCAAGTACGATATAGAATGAATTTTTATGTTTATAAATTTCTTGAAAATATTTATGACAAAAATTTAAGAAAAATGTATTTCGTTGTATAAACAAAATGTAACAATAGGAAGAAAACTCACACGGAGTGTTTATTAAAGTCTTATCATAAAAATAACAAAATAAATTATATATAAACAAAATCACAATCCTTTTGTAACATCTCGAAAATACATCTAACTATTATAATACACGTTCTACATATTTTTATACAAACTTAGAATGTTTCAAAATATTCCTATTAGAAGATTATGGTTCATAGAAATACAAATATTTACGATATAAGATTTAAAACATTCTAAAATCTTCCAAGACCTCCTACACCTGTATGATCATCTGCTCGTATACGTAGTACAGTCACCGCAGTTCAAACACAACAAGAAAAGCAAGGGTAAGCTAGTGAAAAGAATTTTCATAACATATTTAATTCATGCAAAAAGAACAAATCAAACTAATAATTTACAAACATTTCTTTAAATGTTGTTATATAAAATTTCAATATCAATTTCATCATTCATATAGACCACACATGGATCTATTTTCAATCACAGTAATTGGATTTCATTTCAATCCCACTTCGTCTTCCGGAAGACTCATTAAGTATGCCCCTACCAGAGACTAACACCTGATCCAAAGATTACCAGCGAATCTAACAGAAAAGGTCAGGATAAGTTCAAACATCTAATACCGAGTGTTTACAGCGGGACCCGGTGTGTATGAACTCCCTCTCAGCTTCTCACCACCTGATATCTTAGTCTACATGACTTAGATCATCAGTGAAGCCAGAGGATCTCCGTTAAACATAAGCTTTTCATACTTAATGTCATCAAACAACAACTCATACATTATCCCAAATGTATGACATCAATTTCATATCATTTTCATCATATAATATCATTCCAAAACACAATCCACAATATTTAAAATCTTATTTAATATAAAAAAATAACACTTAAATAATAAACCATCAAAATATAATATTTTTACAAGTTTAAATAATATATAAACAAATAACACAAATATAAACACACAACATCCCTGCAAGAGAAATTGAATATTGGGACCACGTCCCTTCCACATCCAGAATCTTCTAGCCTAGGGTGTTATTAAAAATTAAATTTAGCTTCCCTTACCTTAATTGTTTGCTTTTCAAGCAACTTCTAGAATTTTATTTTCCACAGTCTGGATAAGCTTCAAGATTTATGGGCCTAATGCAAGTTATCTAAATATTACCAAATTTTAGTATGAGCTTAATCAGGTTGAGAGAAACACTTTTCTCAATTGGCCTCACTAATATTGATGACTAAATCATAGAGAAAAACGGAGAATAAGGGAACTTTAGAATAAAAATGAACTTACTATGTTTGAAAATCTGATCGGGTAGAAATGTACCCTGACTCCTCAGCTACACCATGGCGTGATCAGATTTTGGAATAGATGAGGTATAGGAGAGAAAATGAGGAGAGAAGGGAGATAAGAGAAAAGGGAAAAATAAGAAAAAGAAAAAATAAATAAAGAAAGATGGTGACGGTGGGAGGGGCTGCGGGTTTTTATTTTACACCTTTAACCTTAAAATTTTAATTCATAAAAAATATTTTAATTTCTTATATAAATTTACCTAAATATATTTAATAACTCACAAGTAGTCAACATGATAATAATATAGTTGGAGATGTCCATTCAACTCTCAAATCAATTTTGGAATGAAACGTCGTTTCTCATCCTAATAACTTTTTTTTTTGTCTTAAACTAAAAATAGATGAAAAAAAAAACCATGACATGAATTTCTTTTAATGAAGAAATTTGTAAGGATCTAGAAATTTATTTGGAATAAAAGTGATATATTTTAAATGATTTCTGAATATGTTATTATTTAAAATGAAAAGAGCTTGTAATAGAAAATTCATAGTAGTCAGACCTCGGACGTCGCCCAAGGTTTGAGGGCGTTAGGGTAGAGGTCAGTCGGTTGGGCCATAGTGGGTTCCAGGAAATCACATGTACCCAGGTGTGATTTGAACCTTAGGTACGCTATGCATGCGAAACTCTATGCTGGAGCATAAGAGATTGACCTTAGTGTTGCATGCATTGGCGCGCGAGGAGTTGGTACTAACCTGTCATCGGTCGTCTTCCAGGATGAGGCATCGGTCGTCTGCCAGGATGAGGCATCGGTCGTCCGCCAGGATGAGGCATCGGTCGTCTGCCAAGATGAGGCATCGGTCGTCTACCAGGATGAGGCATTGGTGGTCTGCCAGGATGAGGCATCGGTCATCAGTCATCAGCTGGGAGGATAAACGTAACGGTCATCGCACGATGTCGTGTTTCGCACAGTTAAGGTGGGGCCCAGGCTCCCAGCATGAGCGTTCTGCATGCGCGACACGTAGTCAGTAAGAGTGCTTTAGAACAGTTGGCACCAAAGAGTTGGTATGGAAAGTGACCCAGAGTTAGTGTGCGCAGAGACCCACGTGGCCATCCTGTTAGAGGAAACCCACACGCAAGGTTGCTCAGAGAGTGGGTGATGGCCTGAAGGCTACAGAGCCGTTCGACCATAATAGCTGAGGGAATAAGCTCATTTCATTCCCCTTCTCCTTTCTCCTCCTTCTCTCAACGTCACGGACTCCTCCCTCACCAGTTTGACGACGGCGACTGCCACTGGACTGTGGCGTTTTTCTCTGCAAGTTTTCCGATCAGGACGCTAAAACAGAGTAAGTCGTTTTACTCTGTTTTTCGAGTCGATTATGAACTTGAGAGGGTTGCCTCTGCATAGGCATTGCATGCGACTCTCTTAGCTTCAGAAATCGCCTCTGTTAACGTAGAAAATGAGTAGTATAGTCAGTTTTGTGATTAAGGCTCCATGGTGCAGGTTAGGACATCTTTAAGTTTCGGTGAGTTTGGAGCTCTTAGTGAGTTTTTACGCAAGTCCAGGTAAGGGAAGCTAGATTTATTTTCAATAAACCTTAAGCTAGAAGATTCTAATGTTAGGGTGATGTGGTCGCCGGTTTCAAACTTTCTTGCACGATGCTCTGTTTTATGTGTGAATCGGAATTTGTTTGAGCTTGAAAATGTGATACTTTAAATATGGTAGATGCTGTGAAATGCATATGATCTTCTAAATATTGAACTTTAGTATGATTTGGATTGTTTAGAAACGGTGTAAAAATATGTATGATTGACTGGTTCAAATTGTGTGTTGTATGATATATGGAGTAATGTGAAAAGTGGGATCAAGGCATAGTATTTTCAGGAAAGAAAATACCGTGTAAGATCGTGTAGAGTGTGCATTGACCGGTGATTTGTCTAGAAGGAGATATCCTGACTCTCCTAATATAATGGAATCATATAGATGAAGTTATTCAGGCGTTGAGAGTCGAAGGAGGTTCATATGTATGGGTAAGTTGTTTGAAAGATAACTAACTTGACCTGTTGTATGGATTAACCCTGTCATACTAGGAGAGTGATGATATTGAGATTGAGATTATTTTTATGCGCATAGCTGTGTGGATTTCACAGCGACCCTGTGTGGATTTCACAGTGGTGTAGTATGACAAGTGCAGATCTCTGAGTCTAGTCAATGCACGAGTCTTCCGGAAGTAGTGTCAAGTGTCTATGGGTGATGAGTCAGTGGAAGTCTGACGTGAGAAAGAGAAATATTGCAATTTGATAGACACTTGAAGGAATTGTGAAATGTGTGAATATTTGATGGTTTACATTGATGCAAAGTTTCATATTTAAAGTTTTAAAAATATCTAGCTTACCCCCTTTGGTTTGTTTTCTTTAAAACTGTGATGATCGTGTATAATTTACACGGGAGCAGATGATGTTGCAAGTAGTAGAGCTCCTCAGTGAGCACCTTGGAGGAAGGGATCGTCTGTCCTGAATGTTGTATCTTGTTTTATTTTGAAAACTTTTGATATATATATATATATATATATATATATATATATATTAAACTCCCTGCGAGGAGAGATGTTATTTTGAGATACAATATATGGAATAGATAAATTTTATTATATATATATATATATATATATATGTAAATTTGGATATTATTGTTTTACTTTTATTTTATTATATAAAAATGAATAAGATTTTGAGGAGCGTTATTGACTTGTGTCATTATATAAGTTAATTTTTTTCTAATATTTATTTTATTTTTATTAATTATGTTTCACAAAATTTGTTTTTAATATAAGTCAATTTTTTTACTGTCTTCTTTTCAATTATCAAAATGTACTATTAACATTTTTCCAATGTAAAGCAAAACAATATTTTACTATTAATTAAAATTTATTGAAAAATTATGAATTCCATCTTTTAATTAAAGAGTCTTATTTTATTTTTTGAATTAAAAAATTTTCAATCAAACAATAGAGTGTTAGAAAAAAAAATGTGTTAAAAAAATTATTGATAATATTCTTCCACGAAAAATAAGTCAACAGGTTACGTTTTGAAATTTTTTAAAGAAAATCGAAGCTATAATTTACTAAATACTTATTCTAAAGAACACATTATACATTAGACAAAGTTTGCTAAATATACCCATTCTGTTTGTTATTTTAAGTGGATATTAAAATAATCGAAATTATAACCTCCCAAATAAAAAGAAGTATAAAGGAACTTTGTTATAGAAATAATTTTAATATAACTTTTTTGAAAGTCTTTATAACAGCTTAAGTTTTTTTTTTTTTTTTAAATATAAAGAATATATGGAAACATTTGTGTTACACACTGTTTGAAACAAAAAATGAGATGTAAAAAAAAACACTAATTATCTTCCTTCACCAATTTCTGTCTATTTATTTTGGCAAATTCTTTCTGCATCTCATATCTTCTTCCTCTGCATCTCTATTTTTTTTTTTTTAATTTTAACAATATTCTAGTGACTACGATGAATGAAAAGTGTAGTATTTTTATTTTTAAGTAGGGATGGTCGTTTATTATGATTCGTCAATAACATTGGAGGTTAATGTAGGTTTTGTTACGTCTTTATTAGTAATAACTGTATTTTATTTTATTTTTCATTTTTTTAAGGTACAAAATTCAGGAAAATAAAATTAGTGAGATGAAAAATAGAGTACAAAGTTAAAAAAAATTTATTTTCATATTGAAAAACGTCTTATCGTCAACCTTCTTACAAACTGTTTTCTCAAATATTATAAGTAGAAAAGAATATAAGTGCTGCAATTGAAAGAGAAATATGAAAACGTGAGAATGTCATTGAAATCATTTGAAAAAAAAAATTAAATTATAGTTTATTTAGAATTATTTAAATATTTTAGAAAGATTAAAATTAATTTTTCAGAGTTAATATAGAGGTGCAGGATGAAGATGGATGAAAAATTTCAAGACAGAATTGTTTTCGAAAAGGAAGAATGAAACAAATAAACATAGGTTCACAACTTTGTATGGTCTGTCCTGAATTTTGAACTGAGAGAAAAGGAAAAGATGCTTTCAAAACAAATTAACCTTATTTTATACACTATGAAAATTTATAATTAATAATTAAGATATAATTATTTTTAACTAAAAATTTAGCATTACCTAAAATTAGAATTTGATTGTGATTTGGTTCATCTTTATTTTAAAATTATTGATATAATAAAAAAAATTTATATAATATAATATTATTACCTAATTTTACATTTTGCATTTATCATTTTTCTTAAGTTTTATACTGTGCAAATTTATTTTCACATTTTATGGTTTCAATCAGTTCTAAAACAAAAGCTAGCATTTGCAGCTTCTGTATTATTTTTCTTTATTAGTTGTCTTAAAGCACATGGATCTTATTTTAAGCTAAAACAATAAAAAAAATAGAAAGATTAATTTTTATTATATTTTTATGATTAAATAACCTAACAAATTATCTTATTTACTTAAATTATTTTCTTTTTCACTTTTTTCTTCTTCTACTTAAGCATATCTCTAAGGATGAAAGGAATTATATATTAAGATGAATTGACATTACAAATAAATGCAAGTTGATATTTAGATATTAAAATCTTGTACAAAAAAATAGAAAGATTAATTTTTATTATATTTTTATGATTAAATAACCTAACAAATTATCTTATTTACTTAAATTATTTTCTTTTTCACTTTTTTCTTCTTCTACTTAAGCATATCTCTAAGGATGAAAGGAATTATATATTAAGATGAATTGACATTACAAATAAATGCAAGTTGATATTTAGATATTAAAATCTTGTACAGAAAATCATAAGGATTGATTGAGTAGAGTTGTAATATATATATTTTTTTTCTAATCAGCAAACAAGATTATAATATAACATGTAATAATAGATGATAATATGTGAGTTGAGAGAGTAAACATGATATTTTCACAAATGTCAATTAGTGAAGGATGTTTCTTCCTTCATTCCTTTATTTTTTTCCTGCATCCTTACATTCTTCAAAATATCCAAATTATTTTGACATTTTTTTTTTTGTTGATTTTGGAATAGGAGGTGTTATGTAAATAAAATGTGTTTCCAGAATAGAAAATCCAAAAGACAAAAACTATTTCAGAATATTTTTTTTGAAACACATTTTTTGACTTCTGGAATGATAAATCTAGAATTTATAAAATGTGTTCTGGAAAGTATGTTCCGGAAACATTCTTGAAAGAGTAATTTGGAAGTTATTTTTAAAGGGGATAAAACAATATTTTCTAAAAAAGATGGGGTGCAAGAAAAAATTTATTGGGGTAATTTGTTAGGATGCAAGAAGAAACACCCTTAATGCCTTAGGCTTCTTCTTGCTGCACCCTTGTGTTTTTCTTGCTGCACCCAACAATTTTAAAAATTCCAAAAACTAACCTTGACCTTTTATTTGAAAAAAGGACACCGTGGTGGAGTTTGTTTGGCATTGTCCATCTTCTTCATTAATCTCAGGTGCTGGTGGAAGGTTATCTTAACTGTGCGAAGCAAGATGGAGGAGTGGGTTACATTGCCGAAGTGTGGCTTCTAGAGGTAAGAATAAAAAAAATTTAGGAGCATTGGTGGTTATGGAGTTTTTGGGGTTACCGAAAATCGAGATCCAGGAATGTGCTACGGATTCATCAATCCAGAAGTGAATCATGTTGTTTTCTGAATGAGGGGGGTGTTCCAGAAGCAAATTGTTGATTTCTAGATTGTTGAATCTAGAAGCCTAATTTCTGTTACAGATTGATGGATCCGGAAGCTTACCGGACTCACCAATCCAGAAGATTTATGGATTCCACAATCCGGAAGATTTACGAATTTCCCAATCCAAAAGATTTACAAATTTTCCAATCCAAAATGCAAAAAAATAATTGCGGATTCTCGATTTCATAGAATTCATTAATACAATTTTAACAATGCTTGTAGAAAAATAAATTTGGAGGTTTGGTTATAATTTATATTATAATGAATAAATAGAAGATTATGTAAGCAAATGTAGATGGAAATTGACATGTAAAGAATTAAATAATTGCAACACGCCAGAGTTGCCTAAAGAGTTTTAAGAACTGTGAATTTTTATCCAACAAAAATTTTGGATAGACGCGTACTATCCGTCCAAGGAGCATAAGTTCCACAAATTTTAATAAAATGGAATGAAGGGGACAGGGACACTGCTACATGGGAGTGTGACAACTATCAAGAAGCAATTTCCAGATTTCAATCTTGAGGACAAGGTTGTTTCGATAGAGGGGAGTAATGTTAGGACAGAAAATAAAGAAAATACATGGAAGGTGTATTATTGGAGGAAAGTTAAGAATAAAGGATAAGAGAGTTGGTTAGTGTACCGGTAGGTATCGGACGAGACCTTGTTGGTCTACGTGGCTGACCGAAGCCCACCTTCATAAATGTTAATAACCAAGCCATTGTACTTAGAGTTGAAAGAGTCAAAGTCACTCTGAAGAATCCGGGAAACATATCCAAACGTCCCCCTGATATCGCGGGATACGTTATGCATATCTCAGTAACTGATCCTAGGCCCATAGGATTAGAGCCCATAAGATAACCCTATAAATACATTGCTCAAGCCAGAATGAAGGTACATTTTTCCAATCACTAAACACTTCACCCCAGAACACCCTCTTACTTGAGCATCAGAGTGTCTTTTGCAGGTACCCTCCCCTGCCCGACCTAGGACAAAGAGAAGACTTCAGAGATCGATTGGATGAGGAGATCGACATGTCAGCAATTGTACGCACATCAGCAAGTAGTGCCTGGCCCCCCTTTTCTCATATAGGTACAATTAGTTAGTTGGTTATGGTTGGTCTTTAAATAAAAACCAACTGGGTAAGGGAGGGGGGATGATTTTTTAATGATAGATTTGGTGACATGTTAAGACCTGTGTGAAAGGAATCATTGTTTCCTTTGTCAAAGTTCTGGTAGTAAAGTGCTGGAATAATAAAATAGAGAGCTATTCATTCCTTTTTCTGTGTTCTCGGAGTGAATCTTGATTTTTCTTTTTGGGATTCTATCACAATCACAATCAATCTAGGAGCAATAAGAAGCCAGGAAGGACTAACAATGTTTAAAATAGAAAGCTGATGGTAAAATTGATAGAAAAAGAATATACCAAATTTGATAAAATTTAGCAAAATGTGAAGTGGGAAGTGTAGAGGAAGAACAAGGAACATAATACATGAAAGAAAAAGTGTGAAGGAAGAGAGTTCAAAACAGGAATGTTTTTGTGGAATATTATTTGCCTAGGGGAAATATGGGTTTTTGAACGCTATATCATGGTAGTGCATCTATAGCACACAAAAAACTGCTATATTCCATTATTGCGACCAACTCAGCCATAGTGTAAAACAAACAACCACTCACACTTGGATTTTCTCTAAAGAAACACTTTTCTTCTAGTATTTCTTTCTATTGTATTTCTTTTTGTAGTGCATCTTACAACTGAGAGAGCATCCTATTTATAGGCTTTAGGAAGCTCTTCTAGAAAAATCTTCATTATGGCCTTAAAACCCCACTAACAACATAATTAAAATCTCACTCATAACTTTTGACCTTTCACCTATCAAAACTCTCATTCTACTATTTTCTAGTAACTTTTAATTTTGAAACCCACAAACTAACATTTAAAGTTTATTCAACAAAACTCCCCCATAAACTTAAATGTTTCTACCATCCATCATGCCAATCATCTTGTTGTATTTTTCGAAAAGTACTTTCGGTAGCGGTTTTGTGAAGATATCCGCAACTTAATCCTGACTTGCCACATGCACCAATTCCACACTTCCTTTCTTCACATGATCATGAATAAAGTGAAAACGACCGTCAATATGTTTGCTTCTTTCATGGTTCACTGGGTTCTTTGCCAACTCAATTGTTAATTTGTTGTCAACTTGAATCACGGTTCCACCTTGTTGCTTTAGCTCCATATTGCTCAACAAGTTTCTAAGCCATATCACATGACATACACACCAAGATGCTGCCACATATTCAGCTTCACACGTCGATAGCGTCATGATCGGTTGCTTCTTTGAAAGCCAAGAAAATGTTGTGTTGTCCATAAAGAATACATATCCTAATGTACTTTTCCGATCATCTATGTCTCCGCACCAATCGCTGTGAGAGTAACCCACCAACCTGTAATCTTTTGCTTTCGAGTAGAACAATTCGAGTGATATAGTACCTTGGATGTATCGTAGGACTCACTTCAACGCCTTCTAATATGAGTAAACTGGTTCCGCCATGAATCGACTTATGATGCCTACACTTAATGAAAGATTTAACCTCGTGGATGTGAGATAACGAAGGTTTCTTACCAAACTCCGGTATCTACTTGCATCAGCACGTTCTCCTCCACCGAACTTTGAGAGTTTTGCACCTGGTTCCATTGGTATTGATATTGGGTTGCAGTTTGCCATCTTGTACTTCTTCAAAATCTCTTTTGCATATGTCACTTGTGATACAAAAATACCTGTCTCTTTTTGTCTAACCTCCAAATCAAGGAAAAACTTCATCAATCCCAAATCTGTCATCTCGAATTCTCGTCTCATTGTGCCCTTAAACTTTTATATCATCTCATTATTATTACCCATAAAAATGAGATTATCAACATAAAGAGCAACAAATATCATGTTACCTCCACTGTTCTTTGCATAAAGAGCATGCTCGTAAAGACATTGCTTGAACCCGTTCTCCTTGAAGTATGTAACGATACGAGTATTTCATGCTCGCGGTGCTTGCTTCAACCCGTAAAGTGCCTTCTTCAATTTTAGCACCTTTTTCTCTTCTCCGATTTTCATGTATCCGGGTGATTGTTCGATGTAGATTTTTTCTTCAAGAACACCATTCAAGAATGTCGACTTCACATCCATTTGAAATATCGATCATTTAAATTGAGCCACTTGGGAAATGAGCAATCAAATTGTCTCCATTCTTACAACGGGTCGCAACGAGTCGCGCCTTGTAGCTCTCTATCTCGCCTTGAGCATTTATCTTTTTCGTGAATACCCATTTCACACCAATGGGCTTACTTCCCTCTAGAAATTTTGTTAGCTCCCATGTGTTGTTGCGGTCAATCGCTTTAATCTCCTCATCCATGGCAGTATGTCACTTCTTGTCTCATACCGCCTCTTCAAAGCTGATATTTTCTGCATCTGCCAAAAGACATACAAGGTGTACCTCATTTTTCGAATCATACAAATTTTGCAAACTTCGCATTTTAGGTTGTCGTGGTTCATCTTCATCATTGGTAGTTTCAGAATTTATATTTGTCAGTGCAACGACTGATGATTCTCTAACTTCAATCACAACCTCAGAAGAATTGTTCCAATCTCACTCGGTTGCTTCATTTATTTGCACATCATGACTCACCATCATCTTCTTGCTTATTAGGTCAAACAGCTTGTACCCTTTTGATTTCTCATCATACCCAATAAAAATATACCTTTTGCTTTTGTCTTCGAGTTTCGTTCTTTGTTGATATTAAAAGAAAAGAAAGAATAGGGTAAATCCCTTGTGTATATTGAACACATAGGGTTATGTTTATGTAGGAAAAATAAACTAATGGGCTAAGCCCATTACATAAATATGAAATATTAAACAATAACTATAATATCTCATAATATCTAATAATATCTAACACTCCCTCTCAAGTTGGTGCATATGTACCCAGCTTGTTACAAATATTATTAATCCTAGGCCCTCGTAAGGATTTAGTAAAAATATCTGCTAATTGACTATTTGAATTAACAAACTCAGTCTTGATATCTCCCGATATAATCTTTTCTCGAATGAAATGACAGTCAATCTCAATATGTTTTGTCCTTTCATGAAAAACTGGATTTGAGCTAATATGAAGAGCAGCCTGATTATCACATATAAGTGTCATTTGAGTGACCTCTCCAAATTGCAATTCTTTAAGTAACTGTTTAAGCCAAATAAGCTCACAAGTAGCTGAGGTCATAGCTCTATATTCTGCCTCTGCACTAGATCTTGCCACAACACTTTGTTTCTTGCTTTTCCAAGAGATCAAGTTATCACCAATGGAGACACAATAACCAGAAGTTGATCTTCTATCAGATGGAGATCCTGCCCAATCAGCATCTAAATAACAAACGACTTTAGTATGGTTATTATGACCATATAACAAACCTTTTTCAGGAAAACCTTTAATGTACTTCAGTATACGAATGACTGCATTCCAATGATCTTCACATGGAGAATAAAGAAATTGACTCACCACACTAACTGCAAAAGAAATATTAGGACGAGTAACAGTGAGATAGTTCAATTTTCCAACTAATCGCCTGTACTTCTCAAGATCTAAAAGAGGCTCCCCCTGATTGGGTAGAAGCTTGACATTGGGATCTATGGGAGTATCAACAGATTTCAAATTTATCAACCCAATTTCCTCCAAAATATCTAATGCATATTTCCTTTGAGAGATAACAATACCATTATCGGATTGTGCTACCTCAATCCCTAAGAAATATCTGAGTTTGCCAAGATCTTTGGTCTAAAAGTGCTGACAAAGGTGTTGTTTTACTTGTGAGATGTCATGGTGATCACTGCCTGTAAGAACAATGTCATCAACATATACTACAAGATAAATACACCCAGCACTCGAGTGACGATAAAAAATTGAATGATTTGCTTCATTGCGAGTCATACCAAACTGTTGAACAACATTGCTAAATTTTCCAAATCATGCCCTAGGAGACTGCTTGAGACCATATAAGGATTTGCGAAGACGACATACAAATCCAGAAGACTCCCCCTGAGCAACAAACCCGGGAGGTTGCTCCATATAAATTTCTTCCTGCAAATCCCCATTAAGTAAGGCATTTTTGACATCCAGTTGATAAAGAGGCCATTGTAGAAGAGCAGCCATAGCTATGAATAAGCGAACAGAAGCCATCTTTGCCACTGGAGAAAAAGTATCACCATAGTCTAAACCAAAAATTTGGGTATAACCCTTAGCCACAAGACGAGCTTTGAGACTATCAATAGTACCATCAGGACCAACTTTGATAGTAAAAATCCACCTGCAACCAACAATAAATTTCCTAGATGCTAAAGGAACAAGTTCCCAAGTTCCATTATTCTAAAGTGCATTCATTTCATCAAGCATGGCCTGACGCCAACCAGGATGAGCTAAGGTATCACCTATAGATTTTGGAATAGACAAAGAAGAAATAGATGAAAGGCAAGTATAAAAGGGTTGAGATAGTCTATGATAACTCAAAGCAGTATAATGTGGAGAGGGATTACGGGTAGAACGTATACCTTCTCGGATAGCAATAGGAAGATCAGGTTCAACTATCAAAGGTTCAACTATCGGAGTCAAAGTGGGATGAGGTGTTGGCACTAGAAGAGAGTCATCTGATGGACGATGAGACGTTTGACGACGACTATACAGCTGAAAAGTTGATGGTGGTGGTGAATCTTTAGTTGCACTAGGTACAACAAGAGGGATATTAACTTGACTAGATGAAGACATAGAAGGAGAATGACAAGATTTAAAGTAAAGGGAAGATTCACTAAAGGTGACATGTGCTGAAATAAAATAACGGTTTAGAGAAGGTGAGAAACATTTATACCCTTTTTGTGATCTAGTGAACCCTCAAAAGACACATTTGTGTGACTTAGGAGGTAATTTATCAAGACCAGGACTAAAATTATGAACAAAGCATGTGGAACCAAAAACTTTGGGAGGTAAAGAATGGAGAGGGTCATGTGGAAATAAAATAGAATGAGGAATTTTGTTATCTAAAACTGAAGATGGCATGCGATTAATGAGATAACATGCACTAAGAACAGCATCACCCCAAAAACTCTGAGGAACATCACCATGGATTAAAATAGTACGAGTTGTTTCAACAAGATGTCTATTCTTGCGCTCAACTACCCCCATTTTATTGAGGTGTATAAGCACATAAAGTTTGATGAAGAATACCATGAGAAGCCATAAAATTTTTAAAAGAATGAAAAAGATACTCATGTCCATTATCATTGCGCAAAACACGAATGGAAATTCAAAATTGATTTTTAATTTCATTGTAAAATATTTGAAATATAGAAAACAACTCAGAACGATTTTTCATTAAAAACACCCAAGTACATCTTGAATAATCATCAATAAAAGGTATAAAATACTGAAATCCTAATTTAGACTTAATACGACTTGGTCCCCAAATGTCAGAGTGAACTTAGGCAAAAGGAGATGAAGCACGTTGTGAGACACTACTACGAAAAGAACTACGAATGTGCTTCCCTAACTGACACGACTCATATGATAAACTAGACACATTAGACAAACTTAGAACAAGCTGCTGCATCTTGGCAAGACTAGGATGACCCAATTGAGCATGAATGAAAGATGGAGAATCCATATTCGCGCCAACATGTGCAGAGATCTGTAGGTGATAAAGTCCATGAGACTCACATCCGGTGTCAATCATCCATCCCGAACTCCGGTCCTGTACAGAAACAGAATCTTTGGTAAAAGAAATAACACAATCAAGGGAACGAGTGAGACGACTAATGGATAATAAGTTAAATGGAGACCCAGGGAGCTCCGGTGAGGCGGCAACTTTGGCAGTTCTGGCAAGGTGGTGGGGCGGTGGCTGGAAAATTCCAATGAAAAGTGGGTTCACCAATAAAAATTGAACCCTAACCTTATGCTCTAGATACCATATTAAAAGAAAAGAAAGAATAGGGTAAATCCCTTGTGTATATTGAACACATAGGGTTATGTTTATATAAGAAAAATAAACATATGGACTAAGCCCATTACATAAATATGAAATATCAAACAATAACTATAATATCTCATAATATCTAATAATATCTAACAGTTGATTTGGTACGTGTGCATAAGCCACACTACCAAACACTTTGAGATGAGAAATTGTCGGCTTTTGTCCACTCCATGCCTCTTATGGCGTTTGATCATCTAACTTCACATCTGGAGATCGGTTTTGCACATAAATGGTGTATTGCACGACTTTCACCCAAAGTTCCTTTGGCATCTTTTTGCTTTAAACATTGATCGAACCATGTCGAGAATGGTCTGGTTCTTTCTCTCCGCCACACCATTTTGTTGAGGAGTGTACCGTGCGATTAGAAATCACCTTATGCCTTGCTCCTCGCAATACTCCATAAAAGCTTAATACTCCATGAAAGCTGTCGAAGTATACTCGCCACCTCTATCGGATCGTACAACTTTGATCTGTCTATCAGTTGCCTTCTCGACCATCACTTTGAACTTTTTGAACACCTCAAATGCCTCAAATTTTTTTTTCAAAAAATAAACCCAAGTTTTTCGTGAGAAATCATCGATAAAGGTAATGAAATGCCTTTTACTACTGAAGGATTCTGGAGTAATTGGTCCACATATGTCGGTATGAATCAATTCGAGAGGTGGCTTAGCCTAATATTAAGCCTTCTTTGGAAACGAGGTTCTCACATGCTTGCCGAGCACACATTCTTCACAAAATTTTTCCTCGTAGTCCATGTTGGGTAGCCCGTGCACCATATTCTTCTTAGCTAACTCTTTTAGGCCACCATGATGTAGGCGACCAAAACGAAGATGCCACACGGTGCCTTATCTTCTATGTTGACTTGCAAACATTTTTCTCGTATGCTTCTTAAAATCAGCTTGTACATCCGATTTCTTGTCATCTCGATTTGACCAACTAAACGCCCTTGCTTGTTCTTCAAGTGCAGTAGCCGATCTTTTAAAAATATCGAGTAACCTTTCTCCGTGAGTTGTCCCACTTAAAAATATGGAGTGACCCAATTAAGCCATCTTTTTGTAAGTAGCAAACTGTATCTCGGCCTTTGACATCCACCTTTGATGCATCTCCAAACGACACATGACCATCTTCAATCTTTTGCATATCTTTGAATAGGTACTTGTGACCGCACATATGGTTGCTTGCTCCTAAGTTGAGGTACCACAGAGTGTCACTATTAGTGTTGACTTCATTTTGAGCCATAAAGAGAACACCTTCATTCGTTTCGTCTTCCAAGGCGAGGTTGGTTGTCTCTTTTATCTTTATATTTGCTCGACAATTTTTCGCAAAATGCCCCATTTTACCACAATTATAACATTTGTTGGAGTTGTAATCCTTCGCATAGTGACAATATTTGTGACATTTGTAGTACTTAATGTTGGAGTAATTTGACCAACTGCCTCTTCCTTGACCACATCCTCTTCCACGCCAATTTGGTTGGCTTGACTGTTCCTTCTCCCTATAGTACCCTTCATGATTACTGCCTTTACCCCTGCTACCATTTCCACAATTTCCACGGTCACACCCTCTACTTTAAGAATTTTGATGATAAAGTACCTTTTCGTCTTTGATCAATGCCTTGGTTTGAAGTGCTTGCTCAAGTGCTTCCTCCTTCTTCTTTTTCTGTTGCTCGTGTGCCTCGAGAGAACTGGCGAGCTCGTTGATTGTGAGCGTCGCTAGGTCATTTGACTCTTCTAATGCGCACACAATACTCTCAAAATTGTCGGTTAATGTTATCAAAATCTTCACAACTCGTGCATTGGTCAACATTTCACCGTTTCGGTTGAGTTGATTCACCACAATTTGTACACGCATGATGTAGTCAGATACACTTTCCAACTCCATCATCTTCATACTATCCAACTCGCCACGAAGAGTTTGTAGACGCACTTGCTTAACTCAGTCAGCTCCTTTGAACACCTTTTTTAAGATGTCCCACGCTTCTTTTGAAGTAGTTGCACTGGCAATCTTCTCAAAGCTCGACTCATCAACCGCTCAGAACAACATGCATAGTGCTGCCTTATCCTTTGATCGCATCTCTTTCAACACCTTGGCTTGAGCCGCCATATAACCCGTGGTATTTGTTGGTTCTTCGAAACCTTCTTTGACCACCTTCCATGCATCTTGAGAATCGAGAAGAGCTTTCATTTGAATGCTCCATTTATCATATGTGGTCGCCTTCGTTAACTGTGGTAGCGGTATTTGACCCATCACATTCACCATTGACTCTTGATACCAAATTGTAGAACAAACACACTCACACTTGGATTTTCTCTAAAGAAACACTCTTCTTCTTATATTTCTCTTTATTGTATTTCTTTCTGTGGTGCATCTTACAACTGAGAGAGTGTCATATTTATAGGCTTTAGGAAGCTCTTTTTGAAAAATCTTCATTATGGCCTTAAAATCTCACTAACAACATAATTAAAATTTCACTCACAACTTTTGACCTTTTACCTATCTAAACTCTCATTCTACTATTTTCTAGTAACTTCTAATTTTAAAATCCATAAATTAACATTTAAAGTTTATTCAACACACAGTGCCACCGTTGACACCTATAGCAGCTGTCAAAGAATCTTCCTACGTTGTGTACTTGTGTTTTTACAATGATTTGGCTACTAAAATTTACTATTTTGACATCTTCATGCTTTTCTTCGTATACTTCTGTTTTCTATAAATGTTATTATATGCTACCATTCTTATGGTGGCAGCTCGCATAGAAAGAATTACAGAAGATCAACATGTACAAAGCACCCAGGGACAAACTTGTGTGTATTCTAAATTGTTGCAGGGTTATTAGTAACTTGCTGCTTAATGCTTCCAAACAGAATCCTCCGGGAGCTCATCAATTTCTTCCTCTGATTATTTATGTAACCCTAAAGGTAATCTTAATGTTTCTTAACAAATTCATACGTGCATAATTGTCGAGTACAAATAATTTTGCTTCATACAATGCTATTATTACTTGCACTTTCTATAAAATTATGAGTATGACATGTGAATGTGTGCCTCTATAATTTAGTATTTCCTTTGGTCTATTATGCACATTCTTGCTTCCTTTTTTTCACTTATGAAGTTCACTTACACAAACAAAGCTTGTAATTTATTGATGTTATGTAAAGTCACTTACGGCTTATTTCCTAACAAATATTTGACGTGGTTGTTGAAATGTCATTTTGCATGCACTAGTCCCGTCCTCATGGCCCGACCATATTACCTGAATGTTCCATTAATTCTCGCTTTAAAGAACTTTTCTTCTGAGATGTTTCCTGTTAAAATTATTTGATTTTAGTTTTTGCTTAAAACTGAATTGATAAAGCAAGACAGTTAGACTTTTGTGAGACTTAAGAGCAACTATACGACTTTTGTGAGCTATACGACCATTACTTCTGAAATGTTTCCTAAAAAGGATGAAATTTATATTTTTATGCACGGCATACCAGAAATTAGAATAAGAATGTTAACTATAAGAGCAAATATATATTCTCATAAACTGTATTGTTAAGTACCACTCTAATGTAATATTCTTGATTTTTACGTTTGACAATATCTTCTCCACAACTGCACTCAAATCTACTGTACATACAAAGGTTTAGGCATCATTCTCGATTGGTTGCAGAAGCAGCATATTATTTTACCAACATGCTCTCTGCTGAGTCCTTCATGTCAAACATTGATGCAAAAGCCATTTCAATAGATGAAGCTGAGTTTGGGAGTGGCATGGAATTTGCTCGTGCTATGCTTTCAGGCATTTCAGTTGATACGCAAGATCACAAAAGTTCCATCCCTCTCGGATTTGGAGAATAAAGGGGCAAGTATGATTTTGAAGGAGGACAAGTTGAATGAAGTTTTCGGGGAGTTTGAATAATAATCTATTATCACGTAAGTGCATTGTGGCAGAGATCGCAGTTCCAAGACATGTATGTCCTCTTCTGTGTTTGGTGTAGGAAAATATTAGCAAATGTCAATTTCTTTATTTATTTTCTGTTTTGTTAGCTGTTTGTAAACTGTGTTATTCTTAAGCTTCATCATTACAATTATAACTAACAGAGCTGTCACCTCATGGCTATAGCTTTCCGTTAGGATGTTTATATATATTTATTGTGCAGAGAAACACTTGAAAAGGTTAGGGCAGAGATTAAAAATATGGAAGAAATTATGATTCATGTGCTTGATCTAAATAGTACAAGAGGATCCATTATATAGAACTGTTCCACCTACAAATAAATCAAAAATTAATAACACGAAGAACTTTATTTGTCTCTGGAAATTCTTTGAAGCCTAGATATTTGCATATTTGCTTACTTTCTTCTTTTTTTTTCCGTAAGCAAACAATGGGCTGTTGTTTTCTTTAAGCCACTCTCTGTGTTCAATATATGTCTCTATATAGGCAATTGCTTCCTGCACTGCACCCAATTAAAGTAGAAAAGACAAAATTACCCTTAAAAAATGGGCTACATATAAAATTACATTTCATACCCTTCTCCGTACCCCTTTTCCGGAATACAATAATCTTTTCTAGATTTTTTTATCCAGAATGAAATTTTGATTTTTTTTTTCTGAATTTTTATATTCAAAACACAATAATCTATTCCGGGTATAATTAATCGGAATGAATTTTTTTCAGTTCCAGATTTTTATTTCCAGAACAAAAAGGATATTTTTGAAATTTTTTAAATTGTGAACAAAAAGGATATTTTTGAAATTTTTTAAATTGTGTTGAGTGCAAGTTCAAAAATGTTGAGTGCAAGAAGCAATTGCCCTATATATATATGGAGAGAGAACATTTTATTTGTCTTCTGAAATTCTCTAAAGCATGAAGCTTCGATGATTTTTTATTTGTTTACTTTTGTGTTGTTTTTTCACAAGATATGGGCAATGGATGGTCCTAATTGATGCTGCATGTTCTACTGTGCTGCCGATTTGTCTAAGTATCCTGATGATTTTGTTGCTATCTCATTTTACAAGGTATAAGAGTATATATTTTAATTTTATTTTGACGAAGGACTACTTTGAGAACTAAAGTTTTTTCTTCCTGCATTTCTCTTAGCTTTTTGGATACCCAATGGGCTTAGAGCTCTCATTGTTCGAAATCGTAAGCTACTGGTTTGAACTGTGAGAACAAACACTAAGCACTCAAAAAACCGATAACAAACTTTTCAAACCAAGAAGCCAACCATCAAATCAAAGAGTAAAAGCCAACCGCTCTTGTCCCATGCTCATGCCACAAAATGCCTCTTATGAACCATACACCATCAAAATACAACAAAGATTATAATCAAACCACCAAAGAAATATTTAGCTTCACAAATAAAAGAATTTCCACAGCTCACTCCTTGGAGATCAAGTAGAGAAAATAATTCAAACATCAAACAACATTCAATCCAACAATAGAGATGAAACTCATCAAGAAATAAGGATATCCTGAGTTCCAACAGTTTTAAACTCTTTAGGATCAAGGGTCAGAAACTCGAATTGCCAAACTGTGGTCACAACCCTTCTAATCCGTGTGGCTACTCCCGCAACACCATCTACGCGGATCAAATAATATCGTCTTGTGTCCTTCAAATTCGAGAGGCAACAAAATTGGATCTCATTTGGCACTGATTCCGCGAAGATGGTGTTGAAGAAGAAGCCACACAAATGAAGTCAGGCCATACCCCCTGATGGTCACAAAAATCACCCATGACAAGAAAACAATGTCGTTTTAATTTTCAGAAATAAAATAACAATTCCAACAAGAATGATGAATCGAAAGGTTTGGAAAAGTAATAAAAGAGCCAAAGACCTACATTAGAGGATTATCTGAGAAGGCATCAAAATTGAGTAGTGAACTTTTCAAACCAAGAAGCAAACCATCAAATCAAAGAGTTAAAGCCAACCACACTTGGCCCAGGCTCGTCCCACAAAATGCCTCTTATGAACCACACACCATCAAAATACAACAAAGATTATAATCAAACCATCAAAGAAATTTTTAGCTTCACAAATAAAAGAATTTCCACAACTCAATCCTCGGAGATCAAGTAGAGAAAATAATTCAAACATCAAACACCATTCAATCCAACAAAAGAGACGAAACTCATCAAGAAATCAGGATATCATGAGTTCCAATAGTTTTAAACTCTTTCGGATCTAGGGTCAGAAAACTCGAATTGCCGAACTGTGGTCACAGCCCTTCTCATCCGTGCGGCTACTCCCGCAACACCATCCACGCGGATCAAATAATGTCATCTAGTGTCCTTCAAATTCGAGAGGCAACAAAATTGGATCCCATTTGGCACTGATTCCGCAAAGATGGTGTTGAACAAGAAGCCACACGAATGAAGCCAGGCCATACCCCTTGTGGTCACAAAAATCACCCATGACGAAAAACAGTGTCGCTTTAATTTTCATAAATAAAATAACAATTCCAACAAGAATGATGAATCAAAAGGTTTGGAAATAAAAGAGCCAAAGACCTACATTAGAGGATTATCCGAGAAGGCATCAAAATGGAGTAGTGAACTTTTCAAACCAAGAAGCAAAACATCAAATCAAAGAGTAAAAGCCAACCACACTTGTCCCATGCTCATCCCACAAAATGCCTCTCATGAACCATACACCATCAAAATACAACAAAGGTTATAATCAAATCACCAAAGAAATATTTAGCTTCACAAATAAAAGAATTTCCACAACTCAATCCTTGGAGATCAATTAGAGAGAATAATTCAAACATCGAAGAACACCATTCAATCCAACAATAGAGACGAAACTCATCAAGATATTAGGATATTTTGAGTTCCAACAGTTTTAAACTCTTTAGGATCTAGGGTCAGAAACTCGAATTGCCAAACTATGGTCACAACCCTTCTCATCCGTGCGGCTACTCCCGCAACTCTATCTACGTCAATCAAATAATTTCGTCTAGTGTCCTTCAAATTCGAGAGGCAACAAAATTGGATCCCATTTAGCACTGATTCTGCGAAGATGGTGTAGCCACACGAATGAAGCCAGGCCATACCCCTTGTGGTCACAAAAATCACCCATGACGAAAAACAGTGTCGCTTTAATTTTCATAAATAAAATAACAATTCCAACAAGAATGATGAATCAAAAGGCTTGGAAAAGTAATAAAAGAGCTAAAGACCTACATTAGAGGATTATACAAGAAGGCATCAAAATTGAGTAGTGAACTTCTCCAACCAAGAAGCAAACCATCAACTCAGAGTAAAAGCCACTAACAAATCAAAACAAAGAGTGATATTCACTCACAACATGATCGATAAGACATAGCATGAAAAATAATGCAAACATCGGTGCAAAGAAACAAATGACAATGGAATCCTTATGTTTGGTGATCAAATCCGAAAAAATCAAATAGAGAAAATTCTAAACAGTTCTGGATTTGAATCCTCAACCAATATTTTTTTTTTGATAGATCTCTGTCACCAAATAAAATACTGCATTGAAATAGCTAGTCACAAATGAGCACATCAGAAAATGTAAGGGTAACAAACAAAACTTAAGGCTTCAAATGATCACCTGCCCATGTTCCTACCTTGTCCTCACACAGCTAGGGTTTCGTCTTGGCTACGTTCTTGGTGTGATCACGTAGATATTGATTAACAATAACATCATCCCATTTTTGTTGATGTGCCTTATCAATCTCATGAGGTAAACTCTTCGCAACACTGTAGAATAAATTATCTGCAATTACAAAATCAAGAATGAATAACTATCGCTCTATGTTGAACAAAGAGAGAAAACAAATCCCTAGTCCCAAACAATATTACCAACTTCAAATTAATTTTTAAAAAAAAGGAATTGATGAGAATTGGGAAGAATGAGGACACACCAATATGCCTCCTTTTTGCAACCACATTCTGCAATAACCTATACTGAAAAATAAACAAGTTCCCTTCCAATTCATCTTGTGGAGACAATTCCGAAAGTTCCATTTCTTTACTTCTAACCAATTGCTCTTTCTTTACTGCGTCAGGCTTTGATATTTCACTGCAAGTTAAATTCTGATTTTGGCTATTTGAGCAGCCACTAGCCCCAAAGGATTCAACCAAACCCGAATTTCTCTTGTCACTTGAACCTGCTGAGAGGAATTTGTTAGACCATTTCAACAGGAAATTAAAGAAAACAACCAAGGAGCCCTTTGGAATGGGGACATTATAATTTTCTAAACACATAGAAACCTATTTATTTTATATTTAGGTATAGTAATGCCACATCCCAACATCCGTTTTGACATGCTTTTCAGAATTGAAAATTTTCAACTATCACATACCCAAATATTATACAAAACAGGAAATTAGAACAGCCATACCAAACACCTATTAAAAGAATATTTAAATTTGTCTCACATATAACATCCTCCAAAGGCACCCCAATCTGCAGCAATTTCTTGTTGATGAATGGATGAATGTAACTAGAGACTGCACCCTTTCTGCATTTCAAAAAAATTAAAATTGGCTTTAAAGAAGAATACCAGCCTATGTAAGTCATCACATCAAAGGACTTCTACAAACACATAATAAGAGACAGAAAGTACTACAAGCTGCAAATAACTAAAATATCCACTTTGAAAAACTCACATGAAACCAGAATCAGATGGCTCTGAAGCAGAATGAACAAGACAGTGCTGATAAGAAAGCACCCCAATCTGCAGCAATTACTTGTTGATGAATGGATGAACGTAACTAGAGACTGATCCCTTTCTGCATTTCAAAAAAATTAAAATTGGCTTTAAAGAAGAATACCAGCCTATGTAAGTCATCACATCAAAGGACTTCTACAAACACGTAATAAGAGACGGAAAGTACTACAGGCTGCAAATAACTAAAATATCCACTTTGAAAAGCTCACATGAAACCAGAATCAGATGGTTCTGAAGCAGAATGAACAAGACAGTGCTGATAAGAAAGCACCCCAATCTGCAGAAATTACTTATTGATGAATGGATGAATGTAACTAGAGACTGCACCCTTTCTGCATTTCAAAATAATTAAAATTGGCTTTAAAGAAGAATACCAACTTATGTAAGTCATCACATCAAAGGACTTCTACAAACACATAATAAGAGACAGAAAGTACTACAGGCTGCAAATAACTAAAATATCCACTTTGAAAAGCTCACATGTAACCAGAATCAGATGGTTCTGAAGCAGAATGAACATGACAGTGCTGATAAGAAAGCATAGAAGGATTTCGAAAACAAATACTACACTTGTCCTCTGAAACGTACCCAGATAAGCAGGATTTGCGAGGTTTATCATCATTCCCTGCAAAAATGAATATACATACTTTAAAAAACACAGTACAGCAAGAGCAAAAACAAATTCACAATAACTCAATAAAAGAATACTCAGAAGAGACTAGGACACATACAGTTAAAAGCAAACCAAAATCTTTAAAAACGATGTTTTCATCTTACAAAATCATCATCTTTCTCTTAAAGAAATAGAATGGAAAGGGAATGGATTTTAGAAAGAAATTACCAAATACTAGTAAGAAGAAAGTGACGAACTCTGAAGAGGGCAGTTATTAAATGAAGCCATACCTTGAACTTCATGAAAAATATCCTCAGACTTGGGTAAGTTCTGCATTAAAAATAAATAAAGTTAAAACAATGATATTTTTTCCCATTTTGGTTTCTGTGGAGCAGATGGAAAAGAGAAGCCCTCAATATTTTAATGTAAAGATTAATGACAATTT
The DNA here is from genome assembly GCA_013389735.1 of Phaseolus lunatus. NCBI lineage: Eukaryota > Viridiplantae > Streptophyta > Magnoliopsida > Fabales > Fabaceae > Phaseolus > Phaseolus lunatus. The sequence goes on along the minus strand of CM023865.1, from coordinate 14,573,555 downwards.
TTTTTATCAATTTTCCAAAATGATTAAACAAGTATATTCTTTACTCTTTCATCAACAAGATTATAGAGGTAGAAACATCCCCATTCATCAAGTTTATCCAAGAAAAACATCAAGAAAGCCTTATTAAGTAAGGAGCATATTTTGTCATATTCATACTCATAGTTCAATTGGAAATCCCATTCCAAGATGCTAAAGAAGCCCAAAAATATTGAAAACGTGAAGCTCAAACCCACACAATTCTACTTTACAATGAAATTGTCATACAATGTCACAAATATAGAGTACTTCAATAGTCAGGTAAAACACACTCTTGAAAGTAGACAGATCAAGAAAAATGAACAAAAAACACAGAAGAAAAGCAAGCAACACTACTTTTACAGTTAAGCATCACACCTTACACACAAAAATGAATTACGAAAGACAAATGTTTATATCATCATATATGAATATAACTCAGGCAACGGAGGAGAGTAATCTATATTAAACTCAAAGAACGTGGCTTCAAGAAAACCAGTTTCAAAATTCAAAATGTGACCCCCCTGACAGAAACTGGATCAGAATAAAAATAAATGAGATCAAAAGTGGATCAAGAAACTAGACTCTCCACATCAATCTGGATTTCCTATCAAAGTACAAGATAAACCCCCCCTCTGAACCTCCTTTTTATTTATAGGAAGCATGCTTTAACTCTCTAATTATCCCACAGCGCGAATCTCAAAAATAACTACTTATTCTACCAGCAATAGGATTTACCAATCACCCACATATCACATCAGAGTATGATCCTTACTTAAGGACTTTTCGGTTTGTGCAGGCAATGCCAATGGCTTCATTTGCCTGTCCCAAGCCCGGTAAAGAAGGGTTGCATTAAGCTTTTGGTAGCCACTATAAAGCTCAATGATATATCAAACATTGGAAAGAAAGAAAGCAAATACATCTGTCCAAAATCTAAAAACCAATCTAAAATAACAATAATAGAAAATAGAAAAAACATAAAATTTCACAAGCTTGAATTGGCAATTTACACCATTATAATGAGTACAAACATCACTGAGATTTCTCAAGGCAGAAGCAGTACCAGCAGAAAAACAACAAAATGAACTCCATAGAATTTAGACTCACTCTAACTAAACTTCGTAAAACTAGCTTGTAAAGCGAGTATTGTCCAAGCTTTGAAGAACCCCCAAAGAGGAAATGACTACAGCAGGCTAGGAGTGACAAAAATTAGGGTGGCAACACTAATCAACTTCCAAACAACTGAGGCATCAGCCACCAGAGAAGGTGTAAAAAATGAATGAAAGAAAGAAGCAGCTCACTGTGAAATTGTAAAGAACTATACTTTGTATTTAAAGAATCCTTGAAAAAATGTTAACAATGTTCTGGGAGAGGGGGTAACAAAGATCACAACACAAGGGAAGAAAGAAAGACAACAAAAATGTTCAGGTGGTTCAAGATTGACAAAGAAACAAATGGTGAAAAACAAATAACACGGATAATGTTAAGTCATTGAGATTTCAAACTTCAAGGACCAGGTAAAACATTAGCTATCTAATACCAAATCCCAAAACAAAATTCCAGACCCTTTTTCACTCTTAAAGTATTGAATTGAATCATTCAGAATAATGTATTGCAATAATATTTAATTAATCAGAAACGAAACAAAAGAAATTCTAGAAGTAAAATCACCATTTCAGTTGCATCAGAGATGGACGCTTCATTAGAACTTGTTGGATTCTCACAGTTGGACTGACCAACTCTGCACATGTGCACTGGCATCCCATTCTCACTTGTAACCCCCTCAGATGGACATATCACTTTATTATCCTTCAAAATCCTAATGTTATTGGTTGTTCTCCTCCTTGGTGGAACTGACTTGACAGCAACAGGATCCAGCAAACCCGAGTCTGATATTGGTAAAATATCAGAGCCATCTCGGGCTCCACTACCAATTTTGGATGCATTGGCTGGTTTCATTTGACCTTTAAACCCTTCTGAAATGCACTGGTATATACATGGCCTTTTAGCCAATTCACTAGTTTGTGTCGGACATCAGGGGCCATATAAGCTTCCTGCAAGGAAAAAGATTGGCACATAGAACTAAGAAACAAATATTATACTAAGAATAATAATTTTCCACAAAGAAAACATGACAATTTCAAGCATTACATTTGTATTTGCAGTTAATGTATCTGGTGAAATGCCAATCTCCAATGCTACGTCTTTTATGTTAACTTTTCCTCGATCAATCAACTACCAAAAAAGAGTGAATGTCAATTTGAAACAAAAAATGGAATAAGATCAATTGTTTACAGAATTATAGCTTCATCCAAAACAAATGCATGTATGGATATACTTAAATGCAGCATACCTTCTTCAAAACTAGAGCAAAGCTGAGAGAATCAGATGCATCAACATTCTCATTCCCTCTCCCTACCACTTCAACATTTTGTTGGGGCAGAGCACCACATCCCAACATGTGAGCACTTAACCTGCAATCAGGTAATCCTCCATCTGGTGGTTCGCATTATGGTTCAAATTGTCTGGATTACTGTCAGAGACTAATCCTCCATTCCTGCAATCTCGCAAGTTGTGTTCACCACTCACTAGCAATTTCACTGGAAGGTCATTGGCTTCAGAAAATTCATTTCTAACCTCAATAAAGCCTTCCTATGGCAAGATGCTTCTATTCTCGGGTAGATCTGAGTGTTTCAAGCAAAAAGCCCGCAACTCAACCTGACAAAGCATGACACATAAGTAGCACTACAGTTTAGACATTTGCCACCAAAAACAGGAACTGTTGGCAACATAGGAATTGCTCCGAAATTGATATTCAGCATTTTGTTTATTTTTATTTTCTTCTTGGAAAGGGGAACAGGGCCATTATACAGAAAAATACACATTACTCAGATTATCATTACCATACTTTGCCCAAACTTCCATCCTATGTCTAGCTTCCCTTGCACATAAAGGGTGGAAAGAAGTTCTGCAGCTTCCTGAAAACACCACAAAGAAGAAATGACTCTCAAGTTGCAAGAATTTCAGGAGAATAAGATAGCCAAGAATACAACTTACAGACAACTCAAAAGATCAAAAGGAGAACGTGAATTGAAATATTTACTATTTGGAAACGGTAGCTGCAATGTGTCAAAAAACCGGTACCAGAAAACCATAAGCAAGGATGATACTTAAAAACAAAAAAGAATAGCTTTATCCCACTAAAAGGGGGTTTGTTTAACGTTATCTTCTTTCATTCCCAGGACCATAGAGGATGAGAATAAATGTTCTCATGTTTGTTAGGAGTTTATGAAAATATATCCCAGAAAACTATTTAAATGGTTTCCGCTCCCATGACAAGGGAGTGAGTATCTCATATTCCCATGGGAATGGAAGTTATTTTCTATAATAATAACCCATCCCCAAAACATTCTTCTACCTTTTTCATTTTTTATTTTTAATTAATAAAAATTATATTCTCTCTAAAATTATTAAATCCAACCAAACATGTCTATAAGAATAATAATCTTGGTATAATAGTCGTAGGAATATGATTCCTGGGAATAAAAAGTTTTACCATGAAAAAAACACCCCCTAAGTAAGGTCAGCCACGTGAATAGCATGATACAATTAGGCTGACTGAATAATAGGCCACATGCTCATAGATATTACTTACCATGAGATTAGGGATGGAAATAGGGCTTATATATTGCCCTATGTAGGCTTAAGCCAGTCTAGACTCTTTTAGAAAAGAGATCAGGCCTAGGCTTTTATAAAAGCTATGTATTTGGTTAAAAAAGTCAAGCATTAGGCTACTAAAAAATCCTTTTACACCTAACAAGCTGGCCTAGTAAATATATATAACTTTTTGTTAGCATTATTATTATTATATTAAAATTGATATAATTCAAATATTTATTTATCTTTCTTAATTACTAAGCATATCAACCCACATAAAAGATCAAACATAATAATTATTAATAGATAAATTTTATTTTGTTTAAGATCAAAATAGGTTTTCAAAAAATAGGTTTTTAATAAGTAAAGTAAAGTTATATTATATATACATACACATAATTATATATAATATATATACCTCATATATACACAAACAATACATCTATTGTATAATAATAACTAATGCAACTGTTTAGGACAAATAGTACAACTCTAGCCTTTTAAAGACTTTATAACAAAACTAACTTAATAAAAAGCTTGCAAGTCAGGTCAAACATTCACAAAGATCAGCCTAGAGCTTTTAAAAAAGCCTTAAAAACAGATAAATAGGTAAGGAGCTCAAACTTTTTTTTTGTAACGAAGGTCTTAGGCCTGATCTGGTCTGCCTTATTTCCACTCCTGGCATGAGATACCACTTAATAATTCCATTCAGTGCTCTTCTTAGTCTCCCAGTATCCCTTTTCACTCAACTAAAAATTATGCAATCTACTTTTCACACCTATGATCCTGTAGCTGGTGTCAGACCTAGGTAAAGGAGGTCAGTTGCGTTTGGAGAAGCTCCAATTACAATTAGCAAACATATTAGTGATGAGGAACGCATTTTTGTACTATACTTGTAATACTTTACTCACTCCACTATTCCAAACCTTGCTGGGGATGGTAAAAAAAATGGGGATTAAAACAGAAGACAATGAAGTCATTCCATTTCTACAAGTTACTCACAAGTTCCATTGTTTTGGGTCAACTAGCCCAATCATGACACTTTCATACCCCCAGATTGAAAATCCTCCCCCTTTTATGGCCAGTTATAGCAACCACTATAAAACTTGTCCAAATCCCAAACATGCATCATTCATCACAACAAAAAATAATCATTAAAAGAGAGAAAAAATCAAGTGAAAAGCTGCATAATCCTGTTCCATGTTCAGAGAATACTGTGTTAACAATATTGAGTCCAAAATCATATATTCAAATTGCAATCATAATATAAACTTATGAAACAGCTATCTGCAGTAGTTGATACAATCATTTTCAAGGCCTAATTACCCAGCTTTCAAGAGCAAAACTAAATGGTTTATATATTGTTTAGCTTATTTTATATGGTGGGTTTCCTGTCATAAAATCATTGAGACTTGTACGTAGACAATCAGAACTGAAACGTCATTAAACTATTTCTCACCAAAAAATACCAAAATGATTAATATTCCGTCTTGTCATAGAATGACAAACTGAAGTATAAACAGGATGATAAAAAATTTGACCATGCTAAAGACTTATCTTTCAAACAGGAAAAATCCAATTATCTTGTTGACTTTTTGTAGAGCAGATGTACTACAATGATGCCGCCATTGCAGCCAAGGCAGAGTGGGGTGACATTTTTCACCAACCACCATAGGCAATTTGTGAAGGGAGGCCCGCTACGGCCACAATAGACTGCAACGGATTGTTTATATGGCCAAATTTCGCCCTTGCCCTATTGGTAACACTGCCTCAAATTCAGTAATGCCAACCTCCAACCTTCCTAAAAGAGGAAAGATGGGTTTCTGACCCAAGGTCCATTACCAACAAGAATATGGAAAGGCGAAACACATACTTAAATGATATGGCAAAAGAGTTCTTGTATCTCAGACAGAAAAGTCAATGGAATATCAACAGAAGTAAAGTTTAACACACACACACATGGCCGAAATATGAATTCAAGTTAAGCATCCTGGGGAGTTAAAAAGAGAAACACCAGAAGATGTTTAGAATCTGAAGGTTACCATTAGACATTGGTAACATGTTCACATTTCAGCGTCTTCATTTTCTCCCAAAATCATATTGAAGGGGAAAAGAGACAGAAAATTGTGCAAAATATAAATGAAAAGGAGCAAGGTTCTATTTCAATGCAACTCACATTAATCACTAACAGTTTCTAGAGCAATGAAAAAATTAATCAACAACACAAAAGTAATTTCAAACACTCGAATTGCCGAACTATGGTCACAACCCTTCTCATCCGTGCGGCTACTCCCGTAACACCATCTACACGGATCAAATAATGTCGTCTAGTGTCCTTCAAATTAAAGAGACAACAAAATTGCATCCCATTTGGCACTGATTCTGTGAAGATGGTGTTGAAGAAGAAGCCACACAAATGAAGCCAGGCCATACCCCTGGTGGTCACAAAAATCACCCATGACGAAAAACAATGTCCCTTTAGTTTTCAGAAATAAAATAACAATTCCCACAAGAATGATGAATCGAAAGGTTTGGAAAAGTAATAAAAGAGCCAAAGACCTACATTAGAGGATTATCCAAGTAATCAAAATTGAGTAGTGAACTTTTCAAACCAAGAAGCAAACCATTAAATCAAAGAGTAAAAGCCAACCGCACTTGTCCCATGCTCCTCCCTCGAAATGCCTCTTATGAACCATACACCATCAAAATACAACAAAGATTATAATCAAACCATCAAAGAAATATTTAGCTCCACAAATAAAAGAATTTCCACAACTCAATCCTTGGATATCAAGTAGAGAAAATAATTCAAACATCAAACACAATTCAATCAAAGAATAGAGACGAAACTCATCAAGAAATTAGGATATCCAGAGTTGCAACAGTTTTAAACTCTTAAGGATCTAGGATTAGAAACTCGAATTGTTGAATTGTGGTCACAACCCTTCCCATCCGTGCGGCTAATCCCACAACACCATATATGCGGATCAAATAATGTCGTCTAGGGTCCTTTCAAATTCGAGAGGCAACAAAATTGCATCCCATTTGGCACTGATTCCGCGAAAATGGTGTTGAAGGAGAAGCCACACAAATGAAGTCAGGCCATACCCCTGGTGGTCACAGAAATCACCCATGACAAAAAAACAATGTCACTATAATTTTCAGAAATAAAATAACAATTCCAACAAGAATGATGAATCAAAAGGTTTGGAAAAATAATAAAAGAGCCAAAGACCTACATTAGAGGATTATCCGAGAAGGCATCAAAATTGGGTAGTGAACTTTTCAAACCAAGAAGCAAACCATCAAATCAAAGAGTAAAAGCCAACCGCACTTGTCCCGTGCTCATCCCATAAAATGCCTCTTATGAACCATATGCCATCAAAATACAACAAAGATTATAATCAAACCATCAAAGAAATATTTAGCTTCACAAATAACAGAATTTCCACAACTACATCCGTAGAGATCAGGTAGAGAAAATAATTCAAACATCGAACACCATTTAATCCAACAATAAAGACGAAACTCATCAAGAAACAAGGATATGCTGAGTTGCAGCAGTTTTAAACTCTTCAAGATCAAGGGTCAAAAACTCGAATTGTCGAACTATGGTCACAACCCTTCTCATCTTTTCGGCTACTCCCGCAACACCATCTACGCGAATCAAATAATGTCGTCTAGTGTTCTTCAAATTCGAGAGGCAACAAAATCGGATCCCATTTGGCATTGATTCTGCGAAGATGGTGTTGAAGAAGAAGCCACACAAATAAAGCCAGGCCATATCCCTGGTGGTCACAAAAGTCACCCATGATGAAAAACTAGCGTCGCTTTAATTTTCAAAAATAAAATAACAATTCCAACTAGAATGATGAATCGAAAGGTTTGGAAAACTAATAAAAGAGCCAAAGACCTACATTACAGGATTACCCGAGAAGGCATCAAAATTGAGTAGTGAACTTTTCAAACCTTACCATCAAATCAAAGAGTAAAAGCCAACCAAACAATCAAATCAAAAGAGTAAAAGCCAACCGCACTTGTCCCAAGCTCATCCTACAAAATGCCTCCTATGAACCATACACCATCAAAATACAACAAAGATTATAATCAAACCATCAAAGAAATATTTAGCTTCACAAATAACAGAATTTCCACAATTCAATCCTTGGAGATCAAGTAGAGAAAATAATTCAAACATCGAACACCATTCAATCCAACAATAGAGACAAAACTCATCAAGAAACTAGGATATCCTATGGTGCAGCAGTTTTAAACTCTTTAGGATCTAGGATCAAAAACTCGAATTGTCGAACTATGGTCACAACCCTTCTCATCTGTGTGGCTACTCCCGCAACACCATCTATACGGATCAAATAAAGTCGTTTAGTGTCCTTCAAATTCGAGAGGCAACAAAATTGGATCCCATTTGGCACTGATTCCACGGAGATGGTGTTGAAGAAAAAGCCACACGAATGAAGCCAGGCCATACCCCTTGTGGTCACAAAAATCACCCATGACGAAAAAACAGTGTCGCTTTAATTTTCATAAATAAAATAACAATTCCAACAAGAATGATGAACCGAAAGGTTTGGAAATAAAAGAGCCAAAGACCTACATTAGAGGATTATCCGAGAAGGCATCAAAATTGAGTAGTGAACTTTTCCAACCAAGAAGCAAACCATCAAATCAAAGAGTAAAAGCCACTCACAAATCAAAACAAAGAGCGATATTCACTCACAACATGATCGATATAGCATGAAAAATACTGCAAACACTGGTGCAAAGAAACAAATGACAATGGAATCCTTATGTTTGGTGATCAAATCCGAAAAAATCAAATAGAGAAAATTCTAAACAGTTCTGGATTTGAATCCTCGACCAATCTTTTTTTTTGATAGATCTCTGTCACCAAATAAAATACTGCATTGAAATAGCTAGTCACGAATGAGCACATCAGAAAATGTAAGGGTAACAAACAAAACCTAAGGCTTCAAATGATCACATGCCCATGTTCCTACCTTGTCCTCACACGGCTAGGGTTTCGTCTTGGCTACGTTCTTGCTGTGATCACGTAGATATTGATTAACAATAACATCATCCCATCTTTGTTGATGTGCCTTATCAATATCATGAGGTAAACTCTTGGCAACACTATAGATTAAATTATCTGTAATTACAAAATCAAGAATGAATAACTCTCGCTCTATGTTGAACAATGTTGTCAAGATCACGAGTGAGATCGGAAATCTCGCGATCTTGCGATCTTTTTAAGCAAAAACAAGCTGGATCGGAGATGGGATCGGAGTCTCACCGAATCGGAGCGATCCGGCGATCCGGCGATCCATGACGCGGCCGAAAAACAAAAAAACCCTAAACCAAATAAAACCCTAATTTGAAACCCAGAAATCCTCACTTGTGCCTCTGTCGCGCCGTTTTGCCGCCGCTTGTGCTCGCCGTTTCGCCACCGCTGCCCACGCTACGTATCGCCTCCGCTAGCGCTGCGTTTCGCCGCCGCCGCTCGCGTAATTCGCTGCCTCCGCCAATGCGCACCACCGTACACGGCGGCGGAAATGAAGAAGGGACCGTGCGGCGCATGAAGAAGATGAAGACCCTAAACCTAATTTTGAAATTTTGAGAGAACCATAAGTTTGGCCTTTGGCCCATTCTAATTTTTAAATAATAAAATCCTAAATTTCTAATTATTCAAATAAAATTTGAATGTGCTTCTATATCAATTAATTAACTAATTAGCGGATCAAAACCTGCTTAAAATCAGGTTTTGTTGGATCTTTTCTTAGCCCATTTAAAATATTATAATAATTATAATTCACAGTATTTTTTTTTATGTCTCTTACAAGATCTTCCATTATAACTATTCGATATAATATAATAATACTAGTACTATTTAATGAATTAAGAATCTATTTTTAATTATTTTATATATAATAATAATAATTCGAATAGTAATTCTTATGAGTTAAGTTACCATCTTTGAGTTATGAATTTTCAGACTCTTTATGATCTGTTTTCAAATTATGAGTTTGACAAAATTAATGTTGAACAAAGAGAGAAAACAAATCCCTAGTCCCAAACAATATTACCAACTTCAAATTAATTTTAAAAAACAAGGAATTGATGAGAAATGGGAAGAATTAGGACACACCAATACAATAACCTATACTGAAAATAAACAAGTTCCCTTCCAATTCATCTTGTGGAGACAATTCCGAAAGTTCCATTTCTTTACTTCTAACCAATTGCTCTTTCTTTACTGCGTCAGGCTTTGATATTTCACTGCAAGTTAAATTCTGATTTTGGCTATTTGAGCAACCACTAGCCCCAAAGGATTCAACCAAACCCGAATTTCTCTTGTCACTTGAACCTGCTGAGAGGAATTTGTTAGACCATTTCAACGGAATATTAAAGAAAACAACCAAGGAGCCCTTAGGAATGAGGACATTATAATTTTCTAAACACATAGAAACCTATTTATTTTATATTTAGGTATAGTAATACCACATCCCAACATCCGTTTTGACATGCTTTTGAGAATTGAAAATTTTCAACTATCACATACCCAAATATTATACAAAACAGGAAATTAGAACAACTATGCCAAACACCTATTAAAAGAATATTTAAATTTGTCTCACATATAACATCCTCCAAAGGCACCCTAATCTGCAGCAATTTCTTGTTGATGAATGAATGAATGTAACTAGAGACTGCACCTTTTCTGCATTTCAAAAAAATTAAAATTGGCTTTAAAGAAGAATGCCAACTATGCAAGTCATCACATCAAAGGACTTCTACAAACACATAATAAGAGACAGAAAGTACTACAGGCTGCAAATAACTAAAATATCCACTTTGAAAAACTCACATGAAACCAAAATCAAATGGTTCTAAAGCAAAATGAACAAGACATTGCTGATAAGAAAGCATAGAAGGATTTCGCAAACAAATACTACACTTGTCCTCTGAAACGTACCCAGATAAGCAGGATTTGCGAGGTTTATCATCATTCCCTGCAAAATGAATATACATACTTTAAAAACACACAGTACAGCAAGAGCAAAAACATATTCACAATAACTCAATATAAGAATACTCAAAAGAGACTAAGACACATACAGTTTAAAGCAAACCAAAATCTTTAAAAACGATGTTTTCATCATACAAAAAATCTTTCTCTTAAAGAAATAGAATGGAAAGGGAAGGGATTTTAGAAAGAAATTACCAAATACTAGTAAGTAAAATCATCCTCATTCATCAAGTTTATCCAAGAAAACCTTATTAAGGAGCATACTTTGTCATATTCATACTCATAGTTCAATTGGAAATCTCATTCCAAGATGCTAAAGAAGTCCAAAAATATTGAAAACGTGAAGCTCAAACCCACACAATTCTACTTTACAATGAAATTGTCATACAATGTCACAAATATAGAGTACTTTAATAATCAGGTAAAACACACTCTTGAAAGTATACAGATCAAGAAAAATGAACAAAAAACACAGAAGAAAAGCAAACAACACTACTTTTACAGTTAAGCATCACACCTTACACACAAAAATGAATTACGAAAGACAGATATTTATATCATCATATATGAATATAACTCAAGCAACAAAGGAGAGTAATCTATATTAAACTCAAAGAACGTGACTTCAAGAAAACAAGTTTCAAAATTCAAAATGTGACCCCACTGACAAAAACTGAATCGGAATAAAAATAAATGAGATCAAAAGTGGATAAGAAACTAGACTCTCCACATCAATCTGGATTTCCTATCAAATTACAAGATAAACCCCCCTTTGAACCTCCTTTCTATTTATAGGAAGCATGTTTTAACTCTCTAATTATACCACATCCCGAATGTCAAAATTACTACTTATTCTACCAGCAATAGGGTTTACCAATCACCCACACATCACATCAGCAGTATGCCTTTAGATTGATTAGTTTTTGGGTATGTCTTACATTCGATTTTAGATTCATTGGTTCTTGATTGTCCAATTTTTTCTCCAAAATAAGTTTTCCGTCTGATCTTGGGCCTTTACTAGTTGGTAGTCAGTGGGTATGTAAACATTGTATCAATCTCAGCTGGTGAATCATTGTTTCCTATTCATTCCTTTTTCTGTGTTCTTGGAGTGAATCTTAATTTTTCTTTTCGGGATCCTATCACAATCACAATCAATCTAGGAGCAATAAGAAGGTAGGAAGGACTGACAAATTTTAAAATAGAAAGCTAATGGTGAAATTGACAGAAAAGGAATATACCAAATTTGATCAAATTTAGCAAAATGTGAACTGGGAAGTGTAGAGGAAGAACATGTTCATGGTTTTCTTCATATACTTCTGTTTTTTCTATAAATGTTATTATATGCTATCATTCTTATGGTGGCAGCTCGCACAGAAAGAATTACAGAAGACCAACATGTACAAAGCATCCAGGGACAAACTTGCGTGTATTCTGAATTGTTGCAGGGTTATTACCAACTTGCTACTTAATGCTTCGCTTGCTTCTGAACATAATCCTCCGGGAGCTCATCAATTTCTTCCTCTGCTTATTTGTGTAACCCTAAAGGTAATCTTCATGTTTCTTAACAAATTCAAAGGTGCATAATTGTCAAAGTACAAATAATTTTGCTTCATACAATGCTATTATTACTTCCACTTTCTATAAAATTATGAATACAATGTAACTAATCTTCTCCATCAACCTTCTGACAAACTACTTTCTCGAACGCTGACTAGAGAAGAATATAAGTGTTGCTATAAGAAATGAGGTATGAAAATATGAGAGTGTTACTGAAATCATTTGAAAATATAAATAAAATTATACTTTATTTATAATTATTTAAATATTTTAGAAAAATTAAAATTGATTTTTAAGAATTAATATGGAGATGCACTGTGAAAGTATGAAGATGAAGGAAAAATTTGTATTTATTTTTTCTAAGATAGAATTGTTTTCGAAAAGGAAGAATGAAACAAATAAACATAGGTCCACAACTTTGTATGGTCTGTCCAGATTTTTGGACTGGGAGAAAAGGAAAAGATGCTTTCAAAACAAATTAACCTTATTTTATGCCCTATGTGAAAAGTTATAATTAATAATTAAGATATAATTATTTTTAACTAAAAATTTAGTATAACCTAAAATTAGAATTTGATTGTGATTTGGTTTATCTTTATTCTAAAATTATTGATATAATAAAACAATTTTATATAATATATATAATATAATATTATTACCTAATTTTACATTTTGCCTTTGTCATTTTTCTTTAGTTCTATACTGTGCATATTTATTTTCACATTTTATGGTTTCAACCAGTTTTAAAACAAAAGCTAGCATTTGCAGCTTCTGTATTATTTTTCTTTATTAGTTGTTTTAAAGCACATGGATCTTATTTTAAGCTAAAACAATAAAAAAAATAGAAAGATTGTTTTTTATTATATTTTTATGATTAAATAACCTAAAAAATTATCTTATTTTCTTTTTCACTTTTTTCTTCTTCTACTTAAGCATATCTTTAAGGATGAAGGAATTATAGATTAAGATGAATTGACATTACAAAAAAAAATGCAAGTTGCTATTTAGATATTAAAATCTTGTACAGAAAATCATAAGGGTTGATTGAGTAGAGTTGTAATATTTTTTTTTTTGATCAGCAAGCACGATTGTAATATAACATGTAATAATAGATGGTAATACGTTAGTTGTAGTTGAGAGAGTGAACATGTTATTTTCATAAATGTCCATTAATGAAAGGATGTTTCTTCCTGCATTTCTAATTTTTTCCCCCTCTACTCTTACATTCTTCAAACATTCTTCAAAGTATTCAAATTATCTTGACAGTTTTTGGTGATTTTGGAATAGGGGTGTTATGTAAATAAAAAGTATTTTCAGAATAAAAAATTCGAAAGACAAAAAACTATTTCAGAATATTCTTTTTGAAACATATTTTTTGACTTCAAGAGTAATAAATCTAGAATTCATAAAATGCGTTATGAAAAGTATATTCCGAAAACATCCTAAAAAGAGTAATTTGGAGGTCATTTTTAAAGGGGATAAAACATTATTTTCCAAAAATGATGGGTGCAAGAAAAAATTTGTTGGATTGCAAAAAGAAACACTCTTAATGCAATAGTGAGTGAAACTTGGCCTTGCAATGAGTAGGCCAACAACATTAGATGGCATCATAGAATTCATTAATACAATTTTAGCAATGCTTGTAGAAAAATAAATTTGGAGGTTTGGTTATAATTTATATTATAATGAATAAATATAAGATATTAGTAAGCAAATGTAGATGAAAATTGACATGTAAATAATTAAATAATTACCTATTAAATTATTGTATCCGTTCCTCAAGTTGAAGATTTCACTAAGGATTTTGACTCATTGCTTGTAGTGTAGTAAAACATTAACCAAAAGAAGAGAAAAATGACTTTTTCCTTATACAAGGTTTATTTAGCAACTAGCAGGTGAACGAATTTTAATAGTAAATTTGGTATTCATAGAGAAACAAAATAGATATTTTGTTAAATGTGTAACCTTCATAGAGAAAAACATGTGAGAAAAGTATGTTGTTTTGTAAAAGAAAAAGGGTGTTTTTTTTTGCACTCCTACATTTTTCTTTTTACACTCCTACATTTTTCGAAATATCCAAATTATCATTGACAATTTTGAGTGATTCTATATAGAGGGTGTTTTGTAAGCAAAAGGTGTTTCCAAAATAGGAAATATGGAAGATAAAAAAAAATTGAAACACATTTTTGCACTTCTAGAATCGTAAATCCAAAATTCATAAAATGTGTTTTGGAATGAATATTCTAAAATGGTTATGGATTGTCCTTTCCAAGAATAGATTAGACTACCCTTTCTAAAATGTAATATGCATGTACTCCAACGCTTCCATAAACAATATTACCAATTCCAGAATAAAAAATGAGACTTACCTTCTTTTTCCAACGAACCACGTTTCCAAAAATATCTTGATACCATCGAATTACAATCAGAAACCACACAGGTCCACTAAAAATGCACCAAAATCATAAATAAAGAGAATGAATCTCACAGTCATTGCTAACTCTCAAAAGTATCCAGAGAAATGCAAAAAAGAAAGAAGGAGGATAGTGTATGTTGGCTTTAGGATTTTAAAAAACTCTCATGTTCATTTTGTAAATTCGTATGAATGTAGGGTGCAAGAAGAAACACCAGAGAAAAAAATAGTTACATAAGTGAATCAATTTTTTGATAGAAGAAAGTTTGATTCTCTCTGCACCAAATCAATTCAAATCTACACCTAACACATGCACATGAAAATTCCTTTTTGTCCTTACTGATTTAAAACACTACCTAGGGTTCATTGAGGCACACCACAAAGCATGGCGACAGCGGAGAAAAGGAGTTGTCAATGAAGAAGAAGTGTGTAGTGGAGAAGGCAGTGTTGGTGGATTGTGATAGGCAGTGCTCATCGTAGAATGTGAGTTTTTCGTAAAACTGGTAACTTTTGGATTTGTACATCCATACGTGTTTTTTTCTAATCCAGATAGGAAATTTCAGAGGTTTCCCGAATGGTGTTGTCCAGAAACTTAAAGAAGAATTGATTGCTTCCAAATTTGGATATCCATAATTGTTCCAGATATGGAAATCCAAAAAACAATAGTGTTCTAGATGCATAAATTTGGAAGTCAATGTGTGTGTATGTGTGTTTTTATTTGATGTCATTTTTGGAAAATAAAGATAACAAAGGCACTTTCAAGTTTTAAATTTTATGTTAGGTGCATATAAGAATTGGAAGAACTAGCCTAGAAGAAAACAGCATTTCAACTTTAAAGATAAGCTAGTTAGTTTTGTTGTTTTATGCATGTTATGTATTAATGAAAATGTATGTCTAAAATGTGTGTTATGTTTAGTGAATTTTCAGAGGAATTTGATTAATCTTAATTTTTGGAATAGTTAACTTAGTATTGAAGAATCTATATTAGTCTCTTGTGGGATCAAGTCTGTATTTAGCTTGTAATAGCTATCTATTTTTTTCTTTTCATTTTACTCAAAATTAAGTTGTGCTACTTCAACAATAGAATTATGAGAATTCATAATGCATAACCAAAACTTGGTGCATGAAATGTTGATTAAATAGAATAAGTATGACATCCCAACAGAGAAAAATATGTGATGAGTTGAGACAATCAAGCTGAATCAATTTTTTTATTTTATTTTGAATTTATTATTAAAAAATCAACCCACCCAATTTTGTGCAGAAAGCAAGCATTGAGAAGAGATGAATAGCTTCTTAAGAGTGAGACTTCCAACAGTTATTTAATATTTAAATATTCAAACTATAAATCAAATACCTATTATTATTTATTTTCATTTTACAACTTATCTATATTTTCCTTACACTTCTTTTATCAAATAACTTTTAAAAAAATCAAACAAGCCTAAAAAAATACTCTCTTTTTCCAAATTTTGGGATCAGGACACTAATAGGTTTTAAAACGGTGTTTTTATTCCTATTAATAAAACAGATAGCACAGCTTTAATCTTGGGGATTAAAAGTCAAATATCTAGAACCAAACAATATTCCTTCACATGCATCCCACAATTTTATTATGGTATGAACTTTTGTTAAAGAAAAAAAAATGTACCACCTTTGGATGGGTAGGTGGAAGAACTTATTTTCTTATGGAATTTATAGATATGAATTGCGACATAAAAAGGTTTTTCTTATTATAAAGTTAACGAATTCATGCTCCCTAAGTTTCACTTTATTTGAACCCATTTACGTTTCATGTGAACTGAAGTAAATGACTGATTAGTTAAACAAATTTTATCAAGTATACTGCAACAGCATTGGAACGTGAAGCTAATAAATAAAAAAGACAAAATTCATTTGCAACACAAACTTCCTTCCTAATATCCATTTTCAATGGCTTTCAAGTTCAAGGGCAGCAAACTATTCATATCAATCAATTTCGGCTTCCTCGCTTCTCCTTCGGATCAAGGTCCCTGAAACCAAACTTCAGAACTTAGTATGAAAGAAAGGATACAGTATTATATGACAAAACATTGAGCATAACTCCTACCTCTGAATGTGGTCAAGAATCAAAAGTCTAGGTCCAGGGGGAATCCTCACATCTCTGAGAGCACTGAAAGACATTATAGAGAAACAAATGACTTATGCTCCAATACAAGCCATAAACAAAATATATGAAGAAAATATAAAACCTGACACGAGATTGAACTTTCCTACCTGTCTGTGAGTAAAGGCAAAGTATTGTCGGTTAACAAGCCTTTCTTAAAATTCTTCTCGTAACTCAGAAGGCCAAGATTGTTCAACATGTGTCTTGTTTTAGCATAGTGAACGTCTTCAACCGGTGGTTGGGAAAACTTTTGTCCTATCTGCAAAATTAATGAATAGTTCAAGATATGTTATTTATGGGACACCAAATTATAAACCTGCATTACACAAAAATCCATGGATCCAGGCAAGGGCACCTCACTCGGACATAAAGTCAAAGATTTTTTCAGAAATGATACAAATAAACAAGACAGTTTCCTTCTTGCCTACCTGGAAAAGTCCACCTTGAACAAGTGCAAAGAAAAGTCCGGAAGTGACTGCATTTGCAGCTTGATTTGGTCCACCCATTCCACTTACCAATGAAAACATGGCCCCCGAGCCAAAAGCGGCCGCCATGCTGCAATAAATAATTTGATGAATTCTCAAAAAGTTAAGTAATTGCTATATAAGAAAGCACATTGTCTGTAATAAGGAAATATCAAACCAAGATACTGAGCTGACAACTATTAAAAAATGAACAAAAGCTTTCATTGGGTATAAAAATATTCAGTCACATGATATGAACCATAAGCATTATGAGAGGCAATTCATTTTTACCCTGACAAGAGAAGACCTTAAAAGATAAGTTTTTACCCTTCAACGACTTTCAACCCAGATGTGAAATTTCATATTGAGGCCAAATTTTAAAATTAGAATATGTTTTGATGGCTCTGAATTTGCCTTCATTTGAGCAACATGGCGAGTTGAAAGCTTTACAAAGAATATCCAGAAAACATCTCACAATATCTTTAACATATATTTAATTTACACTTGGTGAGGGTTACGAGTCTTATTCTATTAGTGTTTTTGGGCATGTACTTTCCTCATTCTCCCAGTAAATTCAGGGTTAAGAGTCTTACTCTATTAGTGGTTTTGGGCGTGTACTTGTAAAGTATTACTAATTGTCCTCAAAATTTAGTATAAACAGACCACTGATTACTTCTCATCATATCAGTCATATTCAGAATTTCTGTCCAGATTTATCTCCATCAACTTATGCAATTTTTGTTTAGCTTACACAAAGTAACGGTTTGTTTGGTTGGAGGAGAATATGAAAAAAAAAAATCAAAATATAGAGGACCTACTATACTATTTCTCTTCTTGTTCTATTCTTCTCTTTATCTCTATATCTTTCTTAATTTTCTATCAAATCAATCAAATTACACAACTTTTAAAACACTTCTCTTTATTTCTCACATATTTCTACTCTACCAAACATAAAAATATTTTATTTTATTTCTTTCTTATTTCTCTTTTCTCAACCTATTTCTTCTCTATTTCCATCATAACTATTTTTCCCTCAACCAAACAGAACATTAAAGAAATATAGACCCATTCTGAAATAAAACTATTTTTACAAGAAAGATCACAGCTCAAGAGCAAGAAGACAAAAAGATATTAATTAATTAAATAAAACCTTTTCATAATTTTTGTTCTATTTTTAAAATTTTACAATGTTCTATTTATCCTACAGGAAGTAATGTAATTATAGATTCTGTAGATAATCATACTTCATTGCATAAAACACTTTTATTTTACTATTTCTTTTACTTCTCTTAAATTTTCACAAATATTTTCTTTTGATAAAAAAAATATATGAAGAAATAAATTATCTTCTTCGTTACCAGTAATAACTCTTATGGAGATTTAAAAATATATATAATTGAGTATCAAGAGAAGTGTTTTAGGAAGACCATGAAAAAGAAAAATGCTCACATGACTTACATCTAAGCTAATAAAAGACATGCTATATAGGGTTAACTACTTGAGTAGAATACCATGAGGTAAAAACTAAGGACTTTCTTATTCAGATAAGATCACATCAAAACTCAACCTTAAGTGGTTAAATGTTTGATCTAGTCTTGAATGTACTTACCAAGGACAACCAAAAGAAAAGATTATCCCTAAAACATATTTTTGTGGATGATTTAGTTTTGATAGAGAAAGCAAGGAAACTGATTAACTCTAAACTTTAACTTTGGAGAAAATCTTTGAAAATAAGGGGTTTTCTATTAAGAGTAAGAAACCACACAATTGCAATTTTAATGAGTCAAGAGGAAAATGACTTAGAAGTAGAAGTAAAAAATGGGAGGTGTCTTACCACATATTTCTAAGCTTAATTATTTGGGATCAATATTACAAAATCACGAAGAAATTAATGAGGATGTCCCACATAGGATACAAGTGAGTGGTTAAAATGGATAAAGGCGTCAAGGTTATTTATGATCGCAAAGTCTAAAAAATAAATATACTCTGTGCCTATGGTAATGAATATTGGACTTTAAAGGATCAACAAGACAGAAAAAGGAAGGAGCAACACAAATATAAGAATAGTAGAAGTAACAGAAATATATGAATAACAAAATGGATGTGTGACCACAAAAGATATGATATGATGCCCAATGATTATTGATATGGGGAACCAATTGAGGAAAAAAATTACAAAAGTCAGTAAAAAGGTTTTAGACATGTACGAAGAAGACCACTAAAACCACTAGTGTCGACATCATATTGCATGATTTTTAGTATTGTGAAAAAGGAGAAAGGGAAACAAAGAAGACAATCACGGGAAGATGTTTAAAAGGATTTCATGGTGAATAGTTACATTCTTGCCATTGTTTATTGTTGCTGTATTACTAAAACCGAGAATTCATGAATCCAGCAACATATAAACTTCAAAACACATTAAGAATAGGAAGAGAATAGCAATATCAAACTTATTCCAGTTAAGTACTTGACACTAATCCAAAGAAATGAAGAGTACAAGCCTCCACGAATAGCTGGAACTGGTAATGTCAATTTCCTTCTATCTTTAAAACAACAAAATTACGCACAATAACAGTACGATCAAAGTAAGATTTTATGGAGGGGCAGCTAATAACTTTGAATTACTATCCTTTTTAAACAGTACTTCATCAACATCTACATTAGCATAATAATCCATGAAGCAAAGACCATATGCTATAATATAATCCTTTAGGCTAGGAATTGTGAGTCCAGATTCTTTGGTATTATCCCTATGTTATGCCTTTAAATTACACTGATGTAGTTGATTTTGATATATAAAAAAAATTAATATATTTTAAAATATTAAAATCAATGTAACTTCGAGACAGTGTAGAGGGAGAGTACCAAACTAAACCAGTGGATTGCACAGATCAATTATATTACATGAAAAAAGTAGAGCTTGAATTTAGTAGAAAAAGGGGTAAGAACTTCACTCACAAAAGAGGACCCAGGATACGAAGACAACAAAAAGAAGGAAAAAAATTGTGTCATTTGAGGCATAAAGCTCACCTGGACTGGACATCTTCCTTGCCCCTCAACCTTTTCAAGACACAGGAAATTCCAGCATTCACTCCCGTCATCACAGCAAAATTCCGAGCCTGAACAAAAGGACCTCCAGCCAGAGCCTACAAAATAATTAAATAAAACAAAAAATTACACTAAATAAATGAAAAACCATAACCCTAAAATATTTTCCACCGAAGAATCTAAATTAAAATTAGCCTAATAGGTATTATAATAACAATAATAGTAATAACAATAATAGAGAGAGGAAGTGAAGAGAAGAAAACAAAACCTGAGCTTGTTTAAGAGAGGCCATGGCCTGAGGGTTGAGAGAGGCGTTGGGCGGAGGGGTGGGGAAGGCGGAGGGGGCATCGGCAGTGAGGGTTCCCATGAAGGCGCCGATGGCGGCACCCTGGGCGGCGCTGGTGGTGGTGACGACGGCGGCCTCGACGGCGAGAGACTGCTTGGAGAGCCAGAGTTTGAAGCCATTTTCCAACTCCTTGAAACGCGCTTGGAATTGCTCTATGGGATTCTGAGTCTGAGACGCCACCATAATTCCTTGCTTCCCTTGTTCCATTCAAGGATATGCACGACTATTTCGTTGTGATTTTGATAACGTTTGTCTTATATTCCATCACCATCTTCTCACCCCTTTTATACTACACATCAAAATTACCTACGCACCACTATGCTTCTCTTCACCCTCTTTTCTTAATATTTTTATTTATTTTAATTACTCTACTTCTTCTTTTCGTTTCTGAATAAATATATTACAAATAATCACACCCAATTACAATTTCTCTTCCTTAAGATCTAAATTAGTTTATGTTTAAACTAAAATGTAAAATTCCTAAAATAGCAATTATTTTTTAGTAAAATAAATCTATACGGAATCAAACACACTTTTTTTATTACTTACTCTAATACAAATATCATAGTTCCACGTGAATGAAATTAAAGTACCGACCAAATTCTTTATTTATTAAATTGAATTATTAGAAGCCGCCAAATTGATAATATTATAATAACTTAGATTTCTGATTAAAATGTTTTTATTCTTAAAATATTTAACAGAAAATAGTACTAAAAAGTCGCACAATTGGTTTGGCTCCCAAAATTTACGTTAAATTTTTTTTTCTTATGTACAGTCCATATTTTGTACAATTACTTAAATAAGCTAAATTATTGAGACAAAAATAAGCTAAATTAACTCGAAATATTTTATTTTATTTAGGTTATCGTGTGCGTGGTCTAATTGTGTTAAAGAAATGATAACGAAGAGAGCCTTTCACTTCTTTATTAAATTGAGTTAAATGATCTTTTTCTATTATAAATTTGTGGAATATACTTAAGATCTTGCCCACTGATAAAAAAAAAATCTCTATTTTTTTATTAGTATCCCTCAAATTATTAGTATTTCTTAAGTTATGAATGATGCCTAAAGTGATATATTGATAATTAAATTATATATATTTATATTTTTATTTAAATAAGCTTTTTATTATCGATACATTTATAGTTATTTTTTAATCCTCATCAATTTTTTTTTGCATTTTAGTTTTTTCTAAAAAAATTGTTTTTATTTTAATTATTACAATTTATTGATATTTTTAAGTGATGAGTTGTTTGACATTATATTCATTGTTTACTCGTACTCACGTTGATTCACGATCATTTAAAAGGTGATGAATGATCCTTTTTTGTCAAGTTATGAAAATTGAAATTTAAGCTCTTAGGAAAACCACACTTGGTTACTCCTCTCCCTCTTAGTAAAAAAGGCAATTCATTGTTAATGAATTTTTTGAATCAAGGATAATTTTGATGTCAAGGTTATATTAGTTATTGCGGACTATTACCAAATTGAAGGACAAGATTATCATGAAACATTTGCTCTCACTGTAAAAAATGGTGAGTGTGTGCAATTCTTCGTGGTTGTTGCAAAAGATTAAGATATTTATCATTTGAATGTTTATATAATACTTTTCTTATTTGAAGAGAAAATGTATGTGTTTTCCTCCTAGTTTGTTTAGTAGTTCTTATGAATCTACATGTAAACTACTTTGTTCCTTATGCCTCAAGCAATTATTACGAAATTAATTTTCTATACTTTGGGACTCTCTCCTTAATTTTGGGTTTCACCAATTCAAAACTAATTATAGTTGTTCATCTTCGCTAAAGATCACGATTTTGTTATTACTCTTGTTTATGTTAATGATATCCTTTTGAGTGGCAATAATACTTATGCTTGTGATTGAGTTAAACATCATTTGCAATCTTGGTTCAAAAATCAAAGATCTTAAAAAACTTAAATACTTTTATATGGGTATTGAATTTGCTTGTAATTCTTCTGGTCTATTTATGAGTCAGCATAAATTTGTTATGGATATTTTAAGTGAAATTTGTTATGGATATTTTAAGTGAATGTGACTTACTTGGGTGCAAACCTTCTACTTTCCCATGGATCAAAATCATAAATTAGCTTTTGTAAATAATTTGGCTTATGATGATCCTATATGTTATTGACGAATTGTAGGTCACCTTGCCTATCTTACTATCTCTCGTCATGAATTAAGTTATGTGGTCCATACACATTCTCAATTTCTCAAACATCCCCTACAAGAATATTATGATGCATTATTGCTTGTATTGTGCTATATCAAGAGTAATCTCAATACTTTCTTATTAATTATATTTGTAATTATAGTGAATTTACGATCCATTACTGACTATTTTATTAATAAATTAGTTTTAAAAAAATCAATTATTTTTATTACTCAATTTTTTTTTATCTGCAGTTTTGTTGCTCATACATATATTAAAAAAAATATTGATTGGAGCCAATGTTAACATGATAAGAGAGTAGATAATAATTTAGAAAAAAAATGCTTTAGTAGTTTATATTCTCTTAAGTTGGTCAACGTATTTATAACTTTTATTGAGTGATAGATTTGAAACTTTAATATTAATAGCATGGGTGTTGGATTTTTTGACTTTGACCAATTCAAAGTTTTGACAATTCCACATCTCATGTGAATTTTAATTAAATGCATGACTACAGGGTAGCCGTCCTAATTTTTAATAGGAATTACTTAAAAAATTGTTTACAATTAAAAGTATCATTTTAAAATAAGTCTCATACATATAATTTAAAGAAAGATATTTATAAACTGAAGAAAATTGTTTAACATGCTTAAAATTTAAATAATTCATATTAATTGTTTCTACTTTCATTAATGTGCATTTTATTCACCGTTAAAAGTTTCAACAATCTATAGTTCATAAAAGATTGATTTACGTAACACTTGTTTACTTTAACTTCAAGAGTTCAATTGAATTCAACCCATTATTCTTCAGTACAGTATTATTTTATTATCAATTTGTGTGTGTCTTAGACTGAAAATTTCAATTTTGTTTTATCTTGACTTACTAGAATCTTCTGTTAATGTTATTTTTTATGTTTATATGTTTGGGGAAAAAAAGTCAACAGCTGAACTTATTTAGCCATAAACATTGTGAGAAAGAAGACTTTTTCAGATATACTTTGATTATCCATATTAAAAAAGACGTTTAGAAATTATGAAAGAGTTTTTATTAAATTAAAAATAAAATTTATTATAATGTCAATAGCTGTTTTTTTTTTTTTTTGTTTTTACGTGTATTTTTCTACCAAAATAATTCTATTTTATTTAACTTTATACCCTATGACATATAATATTTTGTTTTTCATTTCACTACATTTGAAATAATTATTAATAGAATAAGATGTTGACATGCTTAAACATCCTAATATCTGAATGAATACTGATGAGTACTTAAGTTGAAAATTCAACATTGTAATATTATTTTGAGAATCGTAAAAATATCAGTTTAGAACTATGATATGATATAATATTTTTAAAATTATTTTAATTTTTTATGTGAGATTTACATTTAAGTAAAATATTTATATTTTTAAAACTATTTTATTTTTTTATGTGAGATTTATATTTAAATAAAATATTTTTTTAAGATATTTAAGTGATGATATTCATCCAATATATTTACGATTTACTAATTATTAAATAGATGAAAAATTCAAAAATTATTATTATTATACATTTATTGTCTCAAATATTTATTTCAAACTATAATAAAGTTAGGAGATAGGAGAATACATATCCATAATTTGGAAGAAATAAAAAAATCTCAATAATTTAAAAAGAAGAATAAAAGAACGTATCAGTGGTATAAAATAATTTTACAATATTGAAGTCATTTAGAAGTTGTAAGAACATTAATATTTTCTCAATTAGAATGAAAAAAAGTTTTGTAATTTTGCTATTTCGGAGTAGGAGAAAAATAATGGTTGCGTTTTTGAACCTCAGTTGCAGCTTATTAATTGTTTAAGTGAAAATAGACTAATGAAATTCATAGGCTTAAATTGACTTGACCTCATTCTTTGGAAAAATGTTAATGATTTCAGGTGTATAACGTTAATAATGCTACTTCATTCTAGATTCTTAGTGTTCAACGTTTTAACGTTGTTATAATGTCAACAATTTATGTTGTTTTTCTTCTTTATAACAATATTTAAATGTATAATTCTTAACCTCATATTTCACTGTAATTCTGTATTAAATTTCAAAATATCACTTTCATTTCAAAACATTTTAAGATTTATTTCTATTATTTCCTCTTCAGTTTAAAAATCCCATCTATTTAATAAAATATATTGTTACGAATTAACCTCTCCCCTTTATTCATAACGTTTTCAATAGATTTTGATTTGGGGTTTGAAATATAATATTGAAAATTATTTAACATTTTTCACTCTTACAAATATAACTTCATGTAAATAAAGAGAATAAAAATATTTACTTTTAACTATGATATTGATATATTAAGAGGTAAACTTTAAGTTTAACTTAAAGTTATAAAACCAGTTTATAAGATGGGGTTTGCATTTACTTATATATTACGAAATGTCATTATCTCTAGTTGATGTGGAATATCTAAACTCATGGGTTAATCATTAAAAAAACTAAAGCAACATCCATATGATATCAATTGTTGAATCAAGTATTTATTTTTAGATAAAAAATTATAATTAGTAATGAGGACACAATTCTTCATAATTAAGAGAGTAGTAAAACAAACTCTTAATTAAATTGTAACTTAGCCTATATGATTTTCATCTATTAATGTAATATGGAACAATTCCCCATCCTAATTATCTCATTAAGAGTGAAATATGATTCTATTATGACTTAATGTTTAACCTCTACTACCAAATAATAATTTATAACCTCCATTACATACATGTATAAGAATTTTATCCAATTTAAATAACAAAACAATTAGTCGTGTTGCAAATTAAACCAAGTTTAACCATAGAAAACAAAGGAAAAAGGACTTAAACCATGTTAATGAATTTTTTACAGTTTTATATTTTATGATATAAAACATGTTCACCTAATAGGACAATTTTGAAAGACAAAACACACATTGAAAAGATTACGGAAGATTTTATATTGGTTCATTTACATAGTTGAGAATAAATTAAAATCTTGATAAATTTATTTGAGTTCCACAATAACTAAAGCGGTTACAAATAAGCAAATCACTTGTAGCTAACTTCAAATGTCTTTTTATATGTTTTTCTAAATAATATCTCCAAATATTCTTTCAAATAAGTCTTTTTAGCCTGAACCTATATATTCAAAACTGATAGATTAACTTTCAATGTCTTAAAGATGGATGGAAACAATTAATGTCAATATCTCGAGATAAACGAATATGAACTTTAAATCACATTAAGTAACTCTAATTTAATTTTTAATAAAAGGAGATCTTAGGACTTGTCTCATGTTTTCATAGTTAATTTGATTCAATGTTTTCATAGTTGATTCGATTCAATCATTCTCTATTAGGTAATGACCTCTCTCCTTTTGACATACTATTTGTGGGGCTAATTTTTTTTACAACATGTTAGTAAATAATGATCTACTCTCCAATATGCAAATCACGAAGTAGTTAATATCACCCTAGGAATTACTCACATGCAGTTGTCACTTATCTCATTAATACTGGAAAGTAACCGCTCCACATCCACATGGAAATTAGCTTAATATCTGATAACAATGACAATTACTGAAATAAGTTACAGACCAAAAAACCTATAAATATCGAGTATTTTTCATACATTATATTTTTATTCATTATTTACTCATATTCCCAATCTCTTACTGACTTGAGCATCATAAAGTTTTCTGCAGATAAACCACCACTTGACTTTCAATCGTATATGTAGCATAGATATGTTGCACTTATGTTGTTATGTTTGAAGTACCTTTTGTATTGGACATCTCCTTTTGGTACTCAACATCAAATTTAACATACAATAATAGGAAAATTGGTTTGTTGTATAAAAATCTTTATTAGGATGTGCGATTCAACGTTGATAGCTCCTTAAACAATCTTACAAATTCAGAGTTTGATTCGTGTCTTATTATAGTTGATTTATCTTAAGCGTTGTGACTTATTTTACACAAATTCCGATGAGTGTCGATTAAAAGTTGTTTGTGGAGATGAGTGTCGATTAAAAGTTGTTTGTGGAGTAAACAATTTGATGATTTATTTTGAAAACCTAATTATTTAATTTAATAAACACTATAAAATAAAAACATTAGTATATATAAATAATATTATATGTTATGATTAAAATCATAAAATATCTTGTCAAAGACTTTTCTAGCCCATGAAAACTGGATTATCATTCATCAAATTATTGAAACAAGATTCTCTTAATCAAACTATGTACATTTAGGTTGTCTTAATCTAACAAATAATACTTCTTTCAATTATTTTTCAAGGAAATACCTTTTAATGTACAATTAAGAAATTTACATTTGATTTTGGTTAAATAATTAATTTATTTGAAGAAAAAATTTTAAGCAAATATTCATTTTTTATAAAGAATTTGAAACGTTTTATGACAATATGTGTTGCTTAAGTAAGAGACTTCAAAAGAATTTGAATTTATAAAATTTTAATAATGTATCTGGATTATTTAAAATTGGAGAATTTAATATTTCATGTATAAAGTAAGAATTTAAAAATTTTCATTTTCTCAAATTTATGTGTCTTTGTATTCCGTCATTTTTTATTTTGGTTGGAGCGTTGTCAACTTAATTAAGATTGAGATTGTTGGAATTACTAATTTTCCATTGATGTAAACTGAGGTTTTTTATTGATATTGATGGTAATTTTTTTATTTAAATTCTTTTTGTACTTTTGATCGGTATTTTTTCTCGCTTGATATTAATTGTGGTTTTCTCATCAACATTGAAGAAATTGTTTTTCATAAATGTGAATTAGATTTTTTATCTCATATTTGTCATGGTTATTTTTTTATTTTTTTTATGTTTGCAATGATTATTTTTTATTATTGACATTAATGTTTTTTTTATCAATAGTTTCTTCGGATTTGTTTCCGAATGGCGATTTAGAAAACTTTCAACAAACATTAATTAACTTTTGATAATATCATTGATTGAAAAATTGGCAAAACACTCGATCAATCTCAGCCTAAATAATTATGGTTGACATAAGTTGATTACAATCTCAACCGATGTCAATTGAGAAAAAAAAAAAAACTGTGAAATTGTCTATTTAACCACAAGGTTAAAGCTTCCTGCTTTACTTCTTTGTAAACATATAGAAAGAAAACAATATAACAAATGAATTATTTAGATCACTTGATGCATTTATTGTTTTATCTTGTAATTTGATTGATAGTTTGTTTAATTTTCAATAAATTTGAATGACTTTCATTTCAATTTTTTTTTTCAAAAGTTTGTTTGATTAAGACATATCAAATTTATTAATTTTTTTGTTTAAATAAAGTATTTAAATAGTCACAAAATACAAAAATATCAAATAAAAAATTTACTACTTCAACCACATAAACATTCTAAAAAAATAACTACAAATTGCAACTAATAAGATCTTGTCATCCATAGAAAATAGTCAATTTTGGTTGGATATCAACTAAAATATAACTTTGACAACCGATAAATAATCTTAACAATGTTACATAATCTCGACTTTAAAACTCTTACTTACATCACTTGAGAAATAGTCTCATTAACATCGATAAAAAGTCTTAGCTGACATCAATAAAAAAATATTATCTAATAATGTTAATCAAGAATTTTGTTTATTAACATTGATTAAAAAGTATTTTTAACCTACTTCATGATCGATGTTGGTAAAAAACAAATCCTACACATCTTAACTCGAAATAATATATGTTGATGTTGATATAAAAAAAATTATGTTTGACATCAGTCAAAAAATAACTATTGATATCGACGAAAAATTCAAACTAATGTGAACTAAAAAATAACAATATTATGTTGTTAACAAATTTTTCTAATAATATTAATTGAAAAATAGTTATGGTTGATTTTAAGTTAAAAGAGATATTCGTCGATATTAGTAGAAAAACGATTTTGAATCGATGATATCTCAACCTTAGTTGAGTTAACAATGACCAAGATAAAGTTGTGTCCACGATATCTTGACCACAATTAAATCAAAAAGAGAATATAAAGATAAACTAATTTTATAAAAAAAAATAGTATAATTTTTTTTCAAAATTCTTATATTTTAAATTAAATTTAAAAATATTTATTTTTAAATAATAAAATTAATCTTATAAATTTATATATTTTTTAATTTTCTCCATTCAATCAACATATTTTATGATAAATACTATTTTACTCTAAAATAAAATAAACTCAACTAAGAGTCATTAGATATAAGAGTTGAAGTTAATCCCTTGTAATTTTGGAAGTTGAAATTACATAATCATAAACTATGTCATTTGATTTTTCATCCTACCATCAAATGCACTAAATAGTTGATTTGGATAAACTTGTTTGGCTCAAAAGTCTAACCAAAATCAGCTAATAAAACACTAATCTCAACCAAAAAAACACGTGATTATAAAATCAATAAAGTGAATCAAAACAATTATATGAATTTTATTTTATTGGTTAATATGTTTTGAATTCTATGATATAACATTATATAATTATATATTTTTAGTGTAGCTTTTACCATTAGTTAGTTTATGGAAAATAATTACAACAAAACATACTATTAAAATTTTCCACAACACAATGATACGGAACTTTTTGTGTGAACATATTTTATTTTGAAGATGTAATTTTACATATTTACATATAATATAATCAGATTGCATGAATTGAACTAAACCATTCTTATTTGGGTTTTTTAAAATAACTAGACTTATAGAAATTATTAAAAAACACTTCAACAAAAAAAGTAAACAAATTTTCTATATTTTGCATTAACAAAACAAAACTTCTGTTAGATTTAGTACATACACTACTCATATATTTTTACACTTAATAATGACACTTTATTTTGTTTATATTAATATCAAACAAGTTTAATTCTGGGAGTGCGGTGATTATGAGACGAACCACGTGTCTTTGGGATTTGGGAGAAGCATAACAAATCAGAGTCGGGTTTCGCCCCCAAAGAATTTTCCCGCGCTCTCGTTGGTTGGTAGCATCAGTATCTGCAGCAGCACTGAAGGTATGTAGCAATCACCATATCCACATTTTTTCCTTTTTGGTTTCAGCTATGTATGATCTTTCTCTTCTCGACAATGACTGGTTTTGTTCCCACTCACAACATGTTCGATCAATTGCTTCAGTGAAAATGGACACTGACTAACCCTTTTCCTTTCAGGGACCAAACCTGTTTTCGTTTGAAATTCATCCCTGAAAATGAGCAGTTCAAGGGAGAGCTCCCCGGATTGGTTGCGTTCTTTTCAGGTATCACTTTATACCCGTTCATTTAGTTTATCAACTCTCCCTTTTCTATGTATTTAGTCTTATGTTCATTGTTCAGTGACAACCTTGACTTTTAACATCAGTTCCTTGTGACTCTGCCATCGTAACACCTTGCTTTCTTTCTAGCTTCTTAATGTCTTTGTTTGTCGTACAAAAAACTTTGTATTGTTGACTAGGTGCCGTCTCATTCGCCTTTGATACTGTCCTCTGATTCTGGATCTTTACGGGATGGTGGATCTCGGAATGAGGATAAAACTGACAATGAAGAGTCTTCTCCAAAGTCTTCTCAATCTTTGAAGATCACTGGGAGCAAGCGAAAGACACCAGTGAGTCCAGAAGTTGAAAGTCAAACACCATCCAAAAGAAAGAGATTAGATAAGAAAAATGCCAAAGAAGGTACATTTGAGATTTGATTAGCGCTTTGGTGTTCTCTCAAGATGACTATGTTGATCTATTTAGATAAATTTTTCCACAATGTATAAGAGAGAAAATTAGAAGAAAAAATGAAATAGGTTTATCCAGAACTTAAAACTAACTTAACTTTTCTCATATTAGCTTTTCCAAAAGCTTATTTTAAGCTCACATGTGTGCATAAACTAATTTTAGCTCATTGAGATATTTATTTTATATTTTTCTCTCTTATAACTCATGGAGAAGTTTATCTAAATAGGTTTAGGTTTTGTGGTCTAGGAGATTAGAAACACAATAATTACACATGTATGATAAAAATAAAAGTCAACTTACATACAGTTTAAGAATTTTAGTAAAAGGAATAAGGAGTACAGGGATGTGAGAGTTGTTTCTCATCTTTTACTCAATTGTCATTCTGTCATTTGTTATTTGTGATCCAGGAAACAAAGAGGAAAAGAAGTCAGTTAATGAATCAAGCATCAACAAGCATATAGAACATAAAGTAAGAGCCTTTTCTTTTCCTCTTTAATTGTCAGCGGACATTAATAGATTTAGAAGAAGAAAGAAACAAATTTCTGTGCTTTAGTGCTATCCTGACTTGTGATTCTCTCATTGAACATCTACATAGATGCTTCGGGCACTTCAAGATTTCTCACCTAGTTTAATATCAAACCTTTTTCATAGGAATCTATTCATTCAGCTTGGACATTGTCATCAGATTCTGAGTCATTCCATGATCATAGCCCAAAAAGAGAAGATCACACTGATCAGGTTGAAACCTCTCAGCACCAATTATCAGGTGAAGAAGACAGTGCAGATGGACTTGTTTTTGGAAATGATGGAAATTGTCCATCCAAAAAGGGTTCAAAAGAGAAGTCTTCACAAAAACAGATAGACATCGACAGTCATACACCAGTTAAAGGGAAGAAAATAAAGGGAAGTGCAGAGGGAAAAAATAGTGGTGGAGATGTGAATGTTGAAGAGGAAGAAACTTTTGAAAAGCTTGCTGAATCAGATGTAAGGACGGCTATAGTTATAATAACTGCCTAAAAAATGTTTCAGACTTCAAAACTTGAATAAGTATTAGCTATTGAACTCACACTGACTTTCTTCTTTTAGTCTGTCATCCTGACTTGTGCTTGTTATATATAAGTTGCAGGTTTCCTCTACAAGGTTGCCTTTGATGCTTTCTGAGAAAGTCCATCGTACAAAGGTTTGGTGACAACTTTATATTTTGGGTTTTCCTTTACTGTTTGTTCTGTCATATAATTGTAAGGACCATGGTTTAGTGTTGTTATTGGGACATCCAAATGAGTATCACAGGTTTCACTTTTAAAAGTAAATAATTTTTTTGTGAGATGCCAAGTTGCTAGTTTGGCTTCTAGTTATGTTTTGAGTTGACAGATTGTTGCTTTCTTGTAAAAATAACATGTTTC
Organism: Phaseolus lunatus; assembly: GCA_013389735.1. Classification (NCBI taxonomy): domain Eukaryota; kingdom Viridiplantae; phylum Streptophyta; class Magnoliopsida; order Fabales; family Fabaceae; genus Phaseolus; species Phaseolus lunatus. The sequence continues at coordinate 14,541,521 of CM023865.1, read as the reverse complement.
CTTTAGTGTTGATTCTAGTTTTCCTCTTCCTTAAATATTATTCATGATAAAAGGAGCTTTTCTGTTTTTGCAGGCACTGATTGAGTGTCAAGGTGACTCCATAGATCTGAGTGGTGATATGGGTGCTGTTGGACGGATTATAATTTCGGATTCACCATCTGGGGATCAGGAAATGTATTTAGACTTGAAAGGTATTTTAGTTTATGTTTTCTGATTAATGCACAAATTGTAGCTCCTTATTCTTTATAATTTATTGAGACAAGCACATGTATCTTGATGATAACACTGTAGCATGCATGTATGCAGAACCATAAATAGCTAAACTATTTTAGAGCTATTCTGATTGTTACATGTTGGGTTTCCATAAAATATTGACCTGCTCCATGTTTTCAAAAATGAAAATCTCAGACTGAAGCATATTTGCCTTTTATAAATAGATAGATATTTGCTAGGTGGTGGTTTCGGCATTTATTGGAAAGACCTATGGAAGGTGACTACAGGGTGTAAATGAGTGGAGTTCTTCAAGCTTGGGCTTGTTTTGGGAAAATAATTGAATGCTTAAGCTTGACTCGTTTATTTAAATGAGCCTAATTGAAAACTTGATTAAGTTTGAGCTTAACTGGATTTATTTATTTATAACAATTATTTTTGTTTTCTACTTTAATATTTTTGTATTTTTACTAAAAAAATGAACAAGAAATAAAAGCTATTCTTTTATAAAAATTATTAGTAGAAGAATATATAAAACTGTTTCATAATAATTATTAGTAAGCTATTTACAATCCTTTAATATTGACTTTTAGAGTTTCAACTCGGCTCATTTTTAATAATCAACCATAATATCAAGTTTGAGTTTTCTTATTTAACAAAGCAAACGAGTATAAACAAATAATTAACTAAGGGAGTCCAAATAATTCATTAATAGTTCGGCTCATTTATATCCATATGGGTAACGGAATCAGGAGAGGAAGAGGGAGGTTGAGGAAAACGATGGGCAAAATATTTAAGTAGGAAGTTAATATTTTGTCTAAAACAATAAGTCCCATTTTCTTCGTTGTTGAGACTGGCTTTTACTTGATTGTGACCGGTGACAACCTGCACTGATGGTTCAAATTTTTCTCATCTTTTCAGGAACAATATACAAAACATCAATAGTTCCTAGCCGGACGTTTTGTGTTGTATGTGAAGTGATCTGTATTTAACATCACTGGAAGTTTTTGATTGGGACAATGGCCTTGTAGCTAGTTGTTTTTTCTTCTTCAAGATATCATATCCTTTTTTTTTTATCATGATATCCTTCAAATATTGCTTTCACATGAGCTTGTATTTTTATTTTCAGGTTAGCTTTGGGCAGTCAGAGGCCAAGGTCTGTTGGTTATCTAGTATCTACTTATTTACTATATTATTCTCTATAAGTACTGTTTTATTAAGTTAGTAAACATGTCGGCATTTGGCTTATATTTTATTTAATATTTAATGTTCTTAGTCATCAGTAATTTATTCAGCCTTGCCAAGGATTTTTAAAATATACATATGTTGTAATTTAACTTATAATTTATTTCAGATTGAGGCCATCATGAATGACTTCATACAGCTGAAGCCACAGTTTAATGTGTACGAAGCTGAAACTATGGTTGAAGGTTATTTGCATCTGCCAAAACTAATTGGTGTTTTATGTGTGATATGTGATCTTTATATCCGGCAAAAATTTCTTTCCTCACACCTATTCATTTCATTTGAGAAGGGACACTGGATGGTTTCTTCTTTGATTCGGATGAGGAGGCTGGCAAGATGCAGAAATCAACCAACCAAACTGATCAAAATGAGAATGGTGAGGAACAAGCTAATGGTAAATCCAAAGGGAAGGCTGACAAAACATCAGTAAGTTTCCTGATAGTCATCCTTGATTTTAGATTTCTGCTTTGAAATGAAAGTGCTGGTGCGTGATGCATACTTAATTGCTGAATATCTGGATGCAGGGTGCTGAAAAGAAAAGAGGTAGAAATACAGGAGGAAAACCACAAGCAAAAGTAGGAAAACCACAAGCAAAGATAGCAAAGAAAAAAACTCCAGGTTCCAAAAGGTCTAAGACCAAGAAATGAGTCAAAGAAGCTCTCTGTAATTTCTTGTATATGTCATGAAGCAACATAATTCAACCTTGGATTAAAAGTAGAGATGCTGAATTACTTTTCCCATTACTGAGATGGCGATAGTAGAATAGCTGCTGTTAGAGTTCTTTTCAAACCCCACACAGTAGAATTGAAAGCTTATAATCCTGCAGAATGAGTTCTCAGAAATTCCTTATAATGTTTGTATTTTTCGGGCCAGTTTCAATATATTACTGGTTGTAATTTATTTTTCAAGGAATATCAGTTATGGTTTCTTTTAATTTATCTCCATTAGCCGACTATTATCATATAGAATGAGAGAATGAATTTGGGGTTCCTGGTTACATTGTTTCCTTCTTAAAATTTATTTTGCAAGATTTACAAGCTATCTCGAGAGAACAGTGAGTAGACTGGAATTATGACTGGATGCTGTTTATATGATATCCATGACTTCTTAATACGCCCCTAGCTTACTGGAGCTTTAGAACAGTACTTTCTTAATCATTTGTTCACAGAGGGTTCTTCAAGTGTAATATTTCCGTGGTTCATCATTTCCGTCTCATTGATTGGACCTTTTCTTCCCTTCTGGAAATCCCTCGAGGATATCTTTTAGATGTTATTTTATATCACTGGCCGTGTCTTACAAATGCCAAGAAAGTAAGAGTGAGAACCAAGAGAAAGATTGGCGCTGGAAAGGTTAATAAAATATTTGATGAGGAAGGGACCTGCTGATGCTTCCAATAAGGCTGTCTAATTGGTGGAGGAGGAGATGCAGGAGTTGGTCTTCCCGTTCTGTGTGGTAATGTAAAATGTTAGCCATTGTCCTTTTTCTCCTTTGAAAGTATGGCAAATTGGAATAAAATTGAAAGGGAAATGAAATTAATTGAATGAGTGAGACGATGTAAGGTGTGTACCCGTTGCTGTTGGGACAGAAAACAATATCGTATTCGTATGCCTTGCAAGTGAAAGTGCTGGTGCCATCGTCATACGCATAGCTATAAGCTCTTGGACAAGCCTTCTTGAACAAGGTTGAATAATAGGAAGGATGACATGTATTTGGATTTGCAAATTCTCCACTGCAGCAATACTTGTCCAACTTGAATGCCTCACAAGCACTCCTACAGCCAACTACCCGTTGGTTATGGACACCTCCTAATACTTGAAGTTCTGTTGGGCAACCTGTTCCATTTCAAAAAAATTTCACTGTATGTGGTACCCTTGTGATTTCTTCTGTTATTTAAGTACTAATTACATAGTTGTGTTTTAAATAAACTTACCTCTGTTGATATCAGTAATACAACCTGTGGCATTACAGGCGCCACCATATACACCCCGTGGTAAAGCGACTAATGGCAAATTGTAACCATCTACCATGCTAACATCATAGTAGTCTTGTCCATTGCCTGCCCCAAGTGTTATCTCAAACAGTGAGGTAGGAGGAGAAGCACCATTTCCCTCACACTCCAGCCTTCCTCCACAGTCACCCGTTTGGCATCTGCCAACTCCTGTTGTATCAAATTTACAACCAGTCCTTGCCCATATCCGTCCTGACCAACCTGGGACAGTTGTAAGTTTGATGCTTTCACGCATGTCCAACCGGAATCCGGTTGTTGCAAGTGGAGGACTCCCTGAACCTGCAAGTGTACCAGGCCATATAGTATGTGGACAGTTGTTGATGATGGTGAATGAGTAAGAGAAAGAGCAAGTGAAGAATGTAAATAGAATGAGCAAACTGGTTAGTTTCCACATATTCAAGGATTATTATAGTTGGTAATATTGAGCCTAAGAAACTATAGGGATTTTTTTTATGGCCAAGGGAATGGACAATGCCCCCAAGACTTGTAATTTATACTATTCTGAAAGAGGGAGTTGTGTGCTAAATCAGTTATGCATTACAAGAAACAAACAGTTACGTTGCTTTCATGAAATCCTCAGCCAGAAGACCAGCTTTATGGGTTTAGTATTTCTTATGTTCTGGATGGCCTCATCTAAGAAGCAATTCTTTGCTTTTGTTGTCGCATGGGGAAGTTGTACAAATCTGGAATTCTAAGTGACCCGATCGGATAAATCGTTAATTTCTTCAAAGAATCGTTTCAGAAAATCTGAGACTACCCTATAAGAAGTTGGATGGGATTATCATAAAAAAGGGAGCCATGATTCCTCCTAAATAAACTAGACTAGGCCTTCCAGGGAGCATCAGATCACTGGCATCTCATATACGTCAACTTTCGAGGAAGCATAGCCAAATATGTACTTTTTAAAAATGTAAATTTATATTGATTATAAGATTACACAAATATAAATATCTAATTTGTAAAAAAATTAGTAAGCACAATTATTCACTGAATATCAGAACTTTCAATAGTTCGATTAATAAAATTCAATAGGTATATATAGAGTTGTTGAAGCAACACTAGCAAAGTTACTCCTGAAATATTTTTTTACTCCTGGCCAACCAAACGTAAACTTCATCACTTTTAAGTGCCATTTTATAAAATAAATAAATTCTTATGCTCTTGCCGTTATTTCTTGTGATACAGAAAGTGGAGTTTTCTTTATTGTAACTTGTTAAGAACCTTTTAAAGTAATATATATAACTCTTTTAAAATGGAGAGTGCTCTAAGAATAAAGTATAAAGTAATAGCTGTATAGGAAAATTAATTACCATTTAAAAGTGCATCTCATTTTTATAAAAAGCCAAATCTTCAAAGGAAGGGTATACCGAAATGGAAATTATTTGCCAACCAATCAGGTACCACATTGATTTAAGGATAAACGTGAGTTCTCCTTCATCTGCCGCTGCTATCTTTTCTTCAAGAAATCACGAATTTAGGAAAACAATTAGAGGATAATGATGCGAACTTGGATGACCAATAACCAAGAAATTCACAGTACAGGATAAATCAGCATACAGCAACAATTTGTCTAACAACCTTTCATCCGAAATTTTGATATTCTGAAGTAAAAATTCTATACCACTTTCCGTTTACCCTCGGGTAGAGGTTTAGGTTTATGTGCTTTGAAACTATAATTGTTGAATGGATAAGAAATACGTTAAATAAATGTGAAGTTCAAAATGTTTGAATCAAAAAAGAGAGCAAAAATAGTACAACAAATTTCATCATTTTCTAAAGATACTTTCTCTTTTTCTTTCTCTCTCCCACCAAACAATATAAGCTTGACAATTCCAAAATTTCATTAATATACTGTAAGATGATACAATGTCCTTCAAATATCATGATACAAACTTAATATCAGAGCCTAGAACAAAGGCAAAAAACTTCAAAAATATATAAACACAGGTGGAAGAGCTTCATATTTCAAAGGAAAAATCACTTTAAGATCCAACATAGAGGGTAGGGTTGACTGATAGACAGACAGTGCTGGACAAGTCAGTTTAATTTGTTCAATCAATGTCAATGTCCACAGGTAAGAGATGACACAGTGGAAGACAAACTCATCGGGTCATACACCAAAAAGTTCAAACTATATTGAAATTGGGCGTGCCAGTTTTTTCAACTTTCCGTATTGTGTCTTCATCATCCTCCAAAACTTGTTGAGCGCATCATAACTGTCCTTTGCTCAACTGTTACATCATCCGTACAAGCTCCTTAGTCTCATCATAAACTACAGTATAGGTTAATTTGAGCATCAGTAGTATCTAAGCATGTACCTACAAGAAAACAAGACAAATATCAATATTTCAATTTCTAGCATACAGCAATTCCATATTAAAGTATGTCATTAAGTATAGCAACACAAATGTTTTGAATGCTCCTTGGTAGCACAAGCTTCAAAACCTGCACAAGTCACATTACACTCAAGACAGCCAGACATCAGTTAACTCATGGAACGAATAAGATATAATCAAAAGATGAATTAATGAAAATGTGGACTATCATCTCCTTTGAGTCTGCAAAAGAACGAGAAATCAGGCAGCAAAATAAAAAATTAGTATTCATATGCACAGCAACTTTGTCCATGTGAGGAACTGGAGAGAACCTGAACTTACAGAAGTCAAGGAAATTCAACACATCTATGAATTAGGTTATCAGCCTAAGAGATAAGATTGATAATCATGTGCTGTTCTAATGGATTTGAGGGAAATAAAAGCAGTACAATAATAAAACTCAAATCAGAGGTAGTAGTCTTAGTAATGAGTACACTAATACTCGAAAAGCTCTGCCCTGCGATTACAGAAACACTAGAAACTTGACAGCAGGCTAGAAAACGTTAACAACATTTAAGTACATCGTTGATACAAGCACACTATTCAGACCCGACAGTCTGCTTCTCAACAAGGTTAGCAACAGAAACTGAAGTCAATTCAGATTTCATAACCATCTGAATACTAAATAGAGCCAGCTCAAATCCCCATTCAACAGTCAAGCTACATTAAGCACTACATTACATTGATACTAGAAATATAAGGAGTTCCTACAATAGATGAACATTCATGTCCACCAATAAGTAGTCCATATAATTGTTCAAGATCCGTTATTCATACTCATCTGATAGAAAAATGGGAAAAAAGGACAAGTGAAGTGCAATGATAAAAGAGTTTTTCCAGTTATATCGTATATATCTAGCTCATATCCATGCCATCCCCAACTTGGCTGCAGATAGGACTGACAGCAGAGAAAGATCTCTCAAAGGGAGAAGGGTGGAATTGGGCATCGCCCCGTCTACGTTTAAAACCACAGCTTTCGGTAGCAGAATTCTCCGCCGCATCATGCTTCCTTCGAACACCTCTCACGGCCTGTTCCTCTGCCGGTGTAAGGGAGAAAATTTGACCACTAGCTCGACAAAGGGAGCTATGGTTGTCATACAGAATTCTCTGGTTACAGTTTTTATCACAGATGTGAGTCAGCCCAGTTAGCTTGCAGCGATACATGTTTCCACAAACATGTTCATTTTGACATTTCCAGTCGCATTTGTGACCAGGAATTTGACCATCTCGGCCCATAATACTCGACAGAAAAATAACATTTGCAGGACCTGCAACCATACATTTGCCATATACCTCCATTCCTTCAGTCCAGGCAGCAACTCCAAAGTAATCTTAAACACACCAACTTCAAGGCCTTTGCCTGAATTCTCTGCATGGCCCACCACAACAACACACATTTCAGTCAAACTCAACAATATTCATCTTCTAGCTACAAACATATATAACAACTGACACACTCTACACCCATAACCACCCTTAACTCTTTCTTTTCCCTTCTAGAAAGGGTCACTCGACAATAATATCCTATTCCCGTTCACAAAACGCCACGGATATTCGCTGAACAGCCGTTGAACAACCATATTCAGAAATGATCAAATTACACATGACAAAACGCAAATCTGGAATCTAATTGGTGAGCAGAATCATACACTCAACTGCTCCATCTACCTTTGACAATCCGTAACAACACAAACAGCTTTTATTCTAGGCAGAAACAAACACTCCCAAGTCACAGATCTAAACCACACCCAAGTGGGATTTTCAAAACAACACACAACGCGACAACCAACACACGCGCTCTGTCAAAAATCCAAAAATTCTGCGTCATATTTTCCGTCCCACACATCAAAATTGTTTTACAAATACATGCTACGCACTTGAACAACAATAACTATAAAAAAAAGAGAATTTAATTTAGAATCATAACAGGCTGAAAAAGATAACGCGAAGGGAAAATAACTCACGCGCGTTGTTGAGCTAAGTGAAGCACAGGGATAAAGCCTTCGTCGTCCTTCTCAGTACCTACAAAAAGAAAAAGAGAAAACAACAAAAAAGAAAAAGGAGTATTCTCTTCTCTCTCTCTCTCCCTTTCTCTCACTCTCACTCTCACCGCAGAAACTATGCATAGAACATGATATTAAACAAGAAGATAAGCGGAAGGAGTGGCGTATTTAAAGAAACTTGGCGCTGAATGCTGAAGGTGGTGACTTTACACTTGTGGGGTTGACGTCCCACATAGGACAAAACACACGCAAATCAAAATGCAAACCAAATGCAGCCCAAATTTTTCTCAAATGTAATTTTGCCCTCACTTTACCTACAATTTTGGAAAAACCTACCCGATCCATCCAACGCTCACTTTTTCTTAAAACAACTTTTAATTTTAATTTAATTAATAAAACTCCTCATCTCATCATTGGCTTAGCGTTTTAATTTACTTAACCAAACGGATTAAGAGGAGAGAGAATGCAGGGCCAGAGACCTTATCCTCTCCTACACACTTCACACGTGTAAGCACCACCGTCTTCCCCGGCTCCTACATATCGCTATTCTGGGCTTCTTTCATGGGCCAGGCCCATTACTCAACCTCTACCCTTCCACCTTCTCTACGGCTTTTATAACCTTTTATAACCTAATCAAAACTTTAATCACTCATCTTTCCATAATTTTAATAATTTAATCCTCAAAGTTTTATAACAATATTATAAATGTTTCTTATATGTTTGTAATAAAGATATATATATATATATATATATATAACATAAGTCCACAACCTATAAAATTCTCTTAAACTTAAATTTGAATAATAATATTTTAAATTTGATTCCATCAAGTTCCATTAAGTAACTGTTATGTTTAATGTTATTTTTAATTTTTCCAAATTAATTTTAAATATTTAAAATCATATAGAAAAATTACAAAATGTGTTGAAAAAATGTAGTAAATAGAAAATCCACATAAAAATGGATTGAATTTTTCAATGGTAAAAAAAAAAGTACTATAATATTACTTAGGAGTGATTCTTTGAAATGAAGTGAATTATTTAGATAAAAACAAACTCTCAAAACGTGACAAGTGAAAATTTCTGTCTCTAAAAAAAGTATTTGATCATATTTAATAACTGAAAGATGAGTCTCACAATTGGTTCTGTAGAGATATTTATTAAAATACTGTAATCTTGTACATGTAAACAAAATCTTTGCTATTCAAAGATGTGGGTTTTTTGATAGTGGGCTGACAACAACTTTCATATATTATTACAAGGCTTTTACTTTCTAGACCGAATAAATTCTAACATGCACCCTATCAATTTTTTAAATTCGCTTTATTCAATTGGAAATCCAGAATTGAAAAATATATTTTAAAAAACAAAATCTGGAATGAATTTTCTGTGTTTTGTAAATGAAATTCTTTAATAGACTTAAAAAAACAAGAACAAAATCTTATTCTAAAAAGACAAATTTGAAATACAAATAATATGTTTTTAAGGAATTCAGTAAAACAAAATCGAAAAACATATTTTTGAAAACAAAAATTCAGAAACATATTTAAAAGAGACAATTATGAAAAGTTGTTTCCAAAAAGTTTAATCTAAAAAGGTGTTTCAAAAATCAAATCTGGAGAATACCAAATTCAAAATATATTTTGAAGTGCACTTTAAAAGACAGTTTACAACTTTATTTGATGTAATCTTCTTCTGATTTCTCTTTCCAAATTATGTCTCTTTCGAAGATCTTGTATGTGTAGGGCTGTGAATCAAAAAGTTTTTTTTTTTTTTTTAGTTTGAACTTATCTTGGCATGGTTGATTATTAGGATCTCAAGCTAAGCTTTTTTAGTAAACAATGAATCCTAGTATGTTTTTGGTTTTCCATTTTCCATTTTTGGTATTTAGTTGAGACAGTGAGTAGAAAATATGTGGGAGGTGGAGATTTAATGGTGTTGAGAAATCTTTGTCTGAGAAAAATATATTCTTCAAAGTTTGCAGAGCTATGAAATGAGGAAGTGAAACATCTATTTTGTTCTGAGTAGAAGGAGACAACCCAACATTTGGTCTCCACTTATTAAAAAAACGACATCAATTTGGAACGAGTGTTGTTATAGTTGGGTTAATGTCAAAACAATACTACCTCTGGAGCAATTTTTATATTTTTTTGACATGGAGCATTTGGAAGACTAGAAATCAAAGAGGGTTTCAAAGTAACAATTTTTAATGCGAAGAAATTCGGTAGAATATAAAATATTCTATGTACATACCGACTAATAATTCGGAAAATAAATTAAGATAAGAGCATAAATCTCGATTTATAAGTTATTAGTGATTATAAGTCACTATTATTATAACACTAAAAAAACAACTTATAATTATTACAATACAAGTACTACTATATAGATTTGGAATATTTCAAAACATGAATATTACAAGATTACGGCTTATAAAATACAAACATTTACAATATAAAGTTTGAAACATCTTAAAACCTTCAAGGACCTCCTACACTTGTATGATCATCTGCTCGTGTACGTAGTACAGTCATCGTAGTTCAAACACAACAAGGAAAAAACAAGGGTAAGCTAGTGAAAATAAAGTTTTATAATACACACAGTTAAATCCAAAGAGAAAATAAAGTTACATGGATCAATTTCTCAATTATTCAATCTTCTTCAAAACCCAACATAAAACAATCACGTAGATCTCACATGGATCTACACATCCAAGATATTCAACAAACAACGTCTTCCGGAAGACTCGTATTAAGTAAGTCCCACCAGAGACTAACATCTAATCCAAAGATTACCAGTGAATCCAACAGAAAGGGTCAGGGTAAGTTCAATACAACCCAAGCCGTGCATCTCATATGTCACGGTGTGCATGAACTCCTCCATCAACTTCTCACCACCTGATATCTTAGTTTATGTGACTTAGATCATCAGTGAAGCTCGGAGATCTCTGTTACCACATAGGCATCAATACTTAATACACAACAAACATCAGTCCATACATTATCCCAAATGTATGAATTCAATTCCATATCATTTCCATCATACAATATCATTCAAAACTTAATCCAAAATATTCAAAAGTCTATTTGACATAAAAAAAAAACAACACTTAAATACTAACTCATCAAAACCTAATATTTCCACAAATTTAAATAATATATAAACAAACAACCCAATATATAAACAAACAACATCCTTGCAAGAGAAATTGAATATTGGGACCACGTCCCTTCCACATCCAGAATTTTCTAGCCTAGGATGCTATAAAAAATAAAATTTAGCTTCCCTTACCTTAATTGCTTGCTTTCCAAGCAACTTCTAGAATTTTATTCTCCACCGTCTGGATAAGCTTTAAGATTTACGGGCCTAATGCAAGTTATCCAAACAGAACAAAAATTCAGTATATAATAGAATAAGTTGAGAGGATTAATCTTCTCAACTGACCTCACCATGATTGATGACTAAAACATAGCGAAAAACAGAAAATAAAAGATCTTTAGAGTAAAAATGAACTTACTCTGTTTAAAATTCTGATCGAGTAGAAATGTTCCTTAACTTGCCAGCTACAACGTGGTCCGATCAGATTCTAAAATAGATGAAGATTGGAAAAGGAAATTAAGAGAGAAGGGGAGAGTGAGAGAGAAGGAAGAAAGAAAAAGAACGCTGCATGTGGGCAGGGAGGGGTCTGTTGGTTTTTTTTTTTTTTTTTTTAAAGTAACGCTGTTACATTATCTCCAACTACAAAAATTTTTGTCCTCGAAAATGAACTTACCAAAAAAGATATTAGGGTATGATGCTTGTATCTCCTATTCAATTTCCCAAGTGGACTCTCGAGAGATGAGATCCCACAATACTTTCACCATGGGAATATTTCTTCCACGAAGTTGTTTCACTTGTGAACCTAAAATTCTGATTGGCTTCACTTCAAATGACAGATTTTCTTTCACCTGGATTGAATCAGACTCTAGAATGTGACTGGGATCAGGTATGTACTTTCTTAGTTGAGATACATGAAAAATATTGTGAATGTTAGCTAAAAGAGGAGGAAAAGCAATTTCATAAGCCACATGACCTATTCTCCTGAGAATTTGATAAGGTCCTATGAACTTAGGAGTCAACTTCTTGGCTTTGAGTGCTCTTCCTACACCGGTGAACGGGGTAACTCTCAAAAAGACATGATCACCCGCAGAGAATTCTAAAGGTCTTCTTCTTTGATCTGCATAAGATTTTTGCCTGTTGAGAGATGTTTTCAATCTTTTCTGAATCATTTTGACTTTCTCATTGGTTTGTTGTATTAATTCTGGTCCAATTAACACACTCTCACCATCCTGAAACCAGCACAGAGGTGTCCAGCACTTTCTTCCATACAATTCCTCGAAAGGAGCCATTCCTATGCTAGCTTGGTAACTATTATTGTATGTGAACTCTACCAGTGGTAGAATTTCATCCCAACTGCCCAAATGATCTAACACAGAAGTCCTGAGAAAATCCTCTAAGGACTGGATAGTTCTTTCTGATTGTCCATCAGTCTGAGGATGGTATGCTAAACTAAGTCTGAGTTTAGTCCCCAAAGCTTCTTGAAGTGTTTGCCAGAATCTGGAGGTGAATCTGGGATCTCTATCTGATATAATGCTGGAGGGTACACCATGCAATTTGACTATTTCATCTATGTAAATTTGGGCCAACTTCTGCATAGAGATTCTCAAATCTATATGTAGGAAGTGTGCCGTCTTTGTCAACCTGTCCACTATGACCCAAACAGAGTCATGCTTCCGCAAAGTACGTGGTAAGTGGGTAACAAAATCCATTGAGATACTGTCCCACTTCCACACTGGAATGTCCAACTGAGTTAACATGCCTCCAGGCCGTTGATGTTCAATCTTCGATTTCTGACAAGTCAAGCAAGCAACTACAAACTTGGCTACATCGTTCTTCATGTCATACAACCAATAAGACTTCTTCAGATCTTGATACATCTTGGTCATCCCTGGATGTAAACTGAGTTTGCTTTTATGACCTTCAGATAACACTGTTTGTTTTAGTTCATTATCCTCCGGTATGCATATTCTATTTTTGAATCTCAAAATACCATCCACTCCTAAAGAGAAGTCTTTAGCCTTGTCAGTATTTAATAAGTCCATGAAGTTTTTCAATTTTGAATCTTCCAATTGCTTCTCCTTCACCTTTTCCAAAAATTCATTAGTTATAACTAGTGTATTACAACTAATGCAATTTGAAGACATGGAAACTTCAAAATTCATACTCCTGAAATCCTCAATCAATGCCAGCTCTCTAATCATAAGCGATAACATTTGTATCTTTTTACGACTCAACGCATCTGTAACAACATTTGCCTTCCCAAGATGGTATATTAGCTAGAAATCATAGTCCTTTAAAAATTCAATCCACCTCCTCTGCCTCATATTAAGCTCCTTCTGATCAAACAAATACTTCAAGCTTTTATGATCACTGAACACATTAAAATTAACTCCATAAAGAAAATGTCTCCATATTTTTAATGCAAAGACAACTGCTGCCAATTCTAGATCATGAGTTGGATAGTTTCTTTCATGCACCTTTAACTGACGAGAAGCGTAGGCAACAACTTTCTTATTCTGCATTAGAACACAACCCAATCCTTGATAGGAAGCATCACAAAAGACTTCAAAAGGCTGATTGGTATCAGGGATTGTCAATACAGGAGCATTAGTCAACCTTCTTTTCAACTCTTCAAAGCTTCTTTCACATTGTTCAGTCCATGCAAAAGGATAGTCCTTTCTAGTCAATTGGGTCAAAGGAGCAACTATTTTAGAAAAACCTTCTATAAATCTTCTGTAATATCCTGCTAACCCCACAAAGCTTCTAATTTCTGTAACAGTTTTAGGACATTCCCACTGAAGCACAACCTCCACTTTAGAAGGATCTACTGCTATTCCTTGTGCAGAGATAACATGTCCTAAAAATTGTATTTCTGACATTCAGAAGTCACATTTTGAAAGTTTAGCATATAACTGTTTTTCTCTCAAAATGTTTAGGACAATTCTAAGATGTTCTGCATGTTCTTCCCTTGTATGAGAATAGATCAAGATATCATCTATGAACACTACCACAAACTTATCAAGAAAAGGTCTGAAGATTCGATTCATATAATCTATGAAGATAGCTGGAGCATTCGTCACACCAAATGGCATAACTAGAAATTCATAGTGACCATACCTTGATCTAAAAGCAGTCTTCTGAACATATTCCACTTTCACTAAAATTTGGTGATAACCTGAGCGCAAATCTATCTTAGAAAAGACAACTGCTCCATGCACTGGTCCATTAGATCGTCAATTCTAGGAAGAGGATATTTATTCTTGATTGTTAACTTGTTCAATTGTCTATAATCTATGCATAGACGTGATGAACCATCCTTCTTCTTCACTAATAGCACTGGAGCTCCCCATGGAGAAACACTAGGTCGAATGAATTGTTTCTCCAATAAGTCTTCTAGTTGTTTCTTCAATTCAGCTAACTCTGCTGGTGCCATTTGGTGTGGAGAAATTGACACAGGGCCTGCTCCAGGAATCAAGTCTATTGCAAACTCTGTCTCTCTTTTAGGTGGAAGTCCAGGAATCTCATCAGGAAATACATCCATAAACTCCTGAACTACAAACATATCTTTCTGTACTTTATCAGTAACTATAGAACAAGCCAAGAGCATAAAACATTTTGCACCTTCTTGTATCTCTCTCTCAAACTGCTGAGCTGAGATAACATGCATTTCTCCTAACTTAGGAAAAATTAACTTTTTCCGACCACAATCTATAAGGATATGATTAGCAGACAACCAATCCATTGCCAATATAACCTCCAAATCCTTTAGAGGTATACAAATCATGTTGATCTTGAATCTCTGTCCATCTATAATTACTGGACACTCAGCACACATGGAAGAAGTTACTATAATACCTTCTGTTGGTGTAGATACCACCAACTCAATTTCTAATTCTCGGATTGACAACTTAAGTTTCTTAGCACAATCAAAAGATATCAAAGAATGGGTTGCCCCAAAATCAAACAATATAGATAACTGTGTTCCAAGGATAGAACAAATACCTCTAACAAGGCTATTAGATTGCTAAGCTTCAGCTCCACTAATGGCAAAAACTCTGCCAGCTACTCTGGGTTTTTTATTATTATTTTGTTGTACTTGCTGCACTCCGCCAGAACTTGGAGCTCCCAATTGGACACGACAGTCTTTTGTTGCATGACCATACCCGTGGCATCTATCACATGTCATATTTATCATTGGGTGAGGGCAAAATCTAACAACATGTGGCCCACTGCATCTAAAACATCTGAAACTAGGTGGTGAATGAGAACTGGGTCTTCCACTGCTATAAGATTGAGGTCTGAAATAAGGTTTCTTTCTATCTTCATATTTAGGCATGCTTTTAGAAGGTCCTCCCACTTGAGGCTTAGCAAGTCTGCTACTACTTTTCAAACTCTCCACCACTTTTGCTTTCTCCATTAGAGCAGGAAAATCTCTAATGGACATAGGAATCACCACTTCTTTAAGTTCTTGCTTCAACCCAAACTCAAATTTTCTACATCTACAAGCCTCAGTCATGGTCTGGGTGTAGAATCTAGCTAGGTGTTTGAACCTAGTAGCATATTCAGTAACTAAAAGATTTCCTTGTTCCAACTGCATGAGTTCAATTTCTTTTGCATATCTGACACTATCAGGGAAATACTCCTCCATGAATCTTACTTCGAAACTCTCCCAAGTGACAATTTCTTCTCTATCCTCCATCATGTGCTTCATACCCATCCACCAAAACTCAGCTTCTTCAATAAGCATATAGATGGGATAAGATAACTTTCTCTCTTCTGGGCATTGAGTAGCTTTGAAGATTCTTTCTATGTCTCTCACCCATTGGTCTGCTTTATCTGAATTTACCTTCCCATTAAATTTGGGTGGATTGTGTCTCAGAAAATCCTCCAGACTAAAGGTATGGGGTTGTTGATGAAGTTGAGACGCTTCTGCTGCTAATCTAGCGGTTTCTAATTGATGAAGGGCAGCCTGATGTTGTTGTGCCATAGTAGCACTCTGTTGTTGCAAGGTTGATGCCATCATCTCTATTGCCCGAGCTAAGTTGGGCATATCTACTGGTGGAGGAGGAGTAGGTGGTCTACGTGCCATCTTCTAAGCACATAAAGAATTAGGTTAGAAATTACTAAAAATTTCCAACTACCTCTTTAAGACAAATTAACTTTAAAAAAAAAATCACACAAAATAGATACAAAACCAATCAAGACTTATCTCTAAAATGTACTCTAACGATTTAGAATTAAGATAGAAAATAATCTTGATCCAGTCATGAGTGTGCACCCTCACCACTCTATCAAGATTCTTTTCATTCTTAATACTTTCAACTTTATTCATAACAACTACTTTGACTCAAGCACAAACAAGATTGTCAAGAAAACAACTTTATTAAACCTCCTATTAGACACTTTTATCTAAGTCTTGAAGCTAGACTTGAGCAAAAATCTACACACAGGAGAAACACAATAAACCCACAACCCTCAAGTTATCTTAAGGATGAACCGCTCTGATACCATTAAATGTAACACCCAAAAAAAACAACTTCTAATTATTACAATACAAGTACTACTATACAAACTTGGAGTATTTCAAAACATGAATATTACAAGATTACGGCTCATAAAATACAAACATTTACAATATAAAGTTTGAAACATCCTAAAACCTTCAAGGACCTCCTACAGCTGTATGATCATCTGCTCGTGTACGTAGTACAGTCATCGCAGTTCAAACACAACAAGAAAAAAACAAGGGTAAGCTAGTGAAAATAGAGTTTTATAATACACATAGTTAAATCCAAAGAGAAAATGAAGTTACATGGATCAATTTCTCAATTATTCAATCTTCTTCAAAACCCAACATAAAACAATCACGTAGATCTCACATGGATCTACAATTATAAAATTCATTTATATCTCATGATAATTATTCATTTTTAATGGTTTGAGTTTAACAATATCTATATATAGTTGATGACTTTTCTAGTAAGACACACACTAAATTCTATTTTATATTCTTAAATTTTATATTTTAAGAGAACTTATTGTTATTTTTGTGTTTTTATTGACTAAAGCATTGAAGAATTTTTTTCAAGTGGACCTCCTCATTTTATCATAGATCAACTAAAAGTTTATTATTTGAAAACATGACGTTCTTACCAAGTACCCTTCGAGTACATTCCTAAAAGTCAGAAAATTATATCAGTTGTGGAATCATAGAAGTTGTGGAATCATAGAAGTGAATGTCTTTGTTTTGAGCCTTTTATTTAGAGATGATTTTGTTCGTTCTATGTTTCACTATATGAGTCTTTGTGAAGTAATGATGGTATAGATTTTTATTTTTGTAAAACTGCTGATATGCTATATCAGTTCCGATGTAACTTGTTCTTTGGAATTGTGTGCAACAGCACGGTCCCAATAGGCTTGGAAGACATGCAGCTGGCCTTTTGTTTGGTAGATGATATCTTGTGGTTATTGATTATTTAGTACAATTCTATTTAAATATCCTCTAGGATATTTAGAGATAAGAATACGTAGAATATTTTATAATGTGAATCTTATTATTTTTCTTTAAGTTTACTTTATAAAGTTTAGATAAACTTCTCTTAGCATGATATCAAATAATATATATACTAATCTAATTTATTATTGGACATATAGTTTACTAAAACTAAAAATATTTTAAAATGTTAAAAACTTTACTTTACATATTTGATAAAATTTTAAAATGAAAAAATTTGAAAAACATTTGACCATTTCGGTGTTGTAAAGTTTTGTTCTTGGAATAAAATAGTTAGAAGTAGCAGTGGATTTGAAGCTGGCCAGAGTCGGCTTGGTCTCTCCTATGCGACAAAAGGAAAAATGTTATCAGCAAAACTACTAATGTTTAATATCAATATTTTCATGACTTTTAACGTTGACACATTCGGAACAAGTCTATGCTTTCCACATTTTTATAAATTAAAACCTTAAATCAGGTTATATATTTAAAGAAATTCAAAGCTAATGTTAAAAACAAGACACATCAACCTCTCATTCACAAGGATTCACCATATATTAGTTTAATAAAAATTATGTATTGTTTTTAATCATAATTTCTTATTTAATTAATTACATAATCATTTTTAAAGTATCACTGCTTAACAGCAGTTAAATTCATTCCTATAAAATCATGTGGATCATATTTGCTCTACGAATTGTCAAAATAGTTAGCTCCTTGGTATTCTTACAGTCTTATTTTATAACATATCAATGAAGCATTAAATATTTTTATTACATTTTCACCATTTGTTGTGAAACAACAAAATAAAAGAAAATTATAAACAATAAAAACTCTAATCAAGAAGAAAGATAGTAAGAGAACTTTAAAGTATGTAAAATCGTTTATAAATCTAAAAAATATAAATTAGAGCAATGTTATCTCCTCCTTTTGTTTATTTTCAATGTTTAACTATATTTTGAACATATAATTACTGTTTTATCAATTTTTTATTTAATTTATAGTAAATAAAAGAACTAGAACATTTATTATTGAATTTTGAATTTTTAAGTTATAATCTTTATTTATTGCTCAAACAAAGTGAATCTCTTTCAAGTGATATATGAGTTAAGACAAATTACACTTAAACTTTGAGAAACACATTTTTTAAGCAATGTTGACTTATTTAAGCAAAATAAAAAGAGAGAGAAATAGAAATTGGAATGTTAACTAAAAAATGTTCAAACAAAGACATCATCACTTCAGAGAATATTCTCCCATTTCAAATGTGTGTTTTCTCCTTGTTTCATTCTAATTTTAAAAGTTGCATATTGTATTTTAACATTCTTAGGCATATAAATGGAATCAATATTAGTTTAGTAATTGAAATGAGTTTGAATTATTTATATGATTGTAAAGTAGTTAATTTTATTAAACATTTTAATTTACTTAACCAGCTTGTAAACTTTCTGTTCTTAACTTGTACTAGTTTATAAGTTTCAAATAGTTTTTTAAGTTAGTTTTACCAAAATGTTAAGTTATTAATGACGTGTCAACAATTTACTCTAAACTAAAATCATCAACTTAGATATCAAAATATTAAAAAAAATGTTTATTATCCATCTCTGCCACCATTCATTTATCTTTATATTTTCATGTATATTATATTTAAATTTCTTAACCGTGTATCCATTTTGATTTATAAATAACTTATACAAAAATTTAAATTATTTATTAAAAAATCAAAAACATAAATAATATATTTATTTGGCATTACTTTTAATTTAAATATAATTAATATATTTAAAACGTTCATTTATTATAAATTTTAATTATATAAAAAATATTTAATCTATACAAAGTACAACTAACACACAAAGATAGTAGGTATTTTTTTAATATAATTTTGTTTATGAGAAGTGAAAACGATAGGAGAAACTATTTACATCAGTTTGCGGTCAATCTAAAATTGCTTTTTTTTTTCTTGTTTCCACTTTAGAATAAAAGTTTACTGGAACAAATAATTTTACACTTTATCCAATCAAAATTAACTGCAATATAATTCTTAAGATAACTCATATGAAATTATTATATATTATAAATACATTGATTTTTAAACATAAGCAGTAAGTATTTAATTATATGTATATATATATATATATATATATATATATATATATCTTATTCATTTATATTTGTTTCTTTCCGGTTTATTTTATTTTCCAACAAAGATTCAGAAAACACTCTAAAAAGAGCTTGACTTTTGAATGATGTGGAAAAAAAAAATCATGAAGAAGAAAGTAAACGAAGACAAGGGATCCACTAATGAACTTTTGCTGATCCGAATGTGCAAAGTGGAAAAGCCTCCTGAATCAAATGTTTCATAATAAACAAATAGTTTGAGGGTGAAGAAAACGGCCATTTCCGCTGAGTGAAGGAGTTTGTGTGAGCATCTTCAATGCTTCCCTCTTTCACTGACCTGTGGCAACCATTTCAATTGCTAGCTACAGACAAAGGAAAATTTACTCTAAATTTGTCCTATTATGGACCCCAGTTTCTTGTTCCATATCTCTTCTACTTAAACTCTTCCATTCCCTCAAACAATCATCACTTTTGTTCTTCTTACCCTCTTTCACTCTCTGCCAATTCAATTATCCTTTTCAAATGGGTAATCCCGAAAATGAAGATTCAAACACCCAGATCCCCGAAAGCGCAAAAAGTTTTTACCTTTTCAGGTACAATTCGCCGATAATTCAGATCGTTCTTATCGGGTTGGTATGCTTTTGCTGCCCCGGCATGTTCAACGCCCTCTCCGGCATGGGTGGTGGCGGCCAAGTAAACTCCACCGCTTCCAATAATGCCCTCACCGCCCTCTACACCACCTTCGCAGTCTTCGGCGTCCTCGGCGGCGGCATCTACAACATCCTCGGACCCCACCTCACCCTTTTCGCAGGTTGCTCCACCTACGTCCTCTACGCCGGCTCCTTCCTGTACTACAACCACTACCAGCACCAGTTCTTCGCTATCATCGCCGGCGCCGTTCTGGGAATCGGTGCCGGCCTCCTCTGGGCGGCGCAGGGCGCCATCATGACCTCCTACCCGCCGGAGAATCGCAAAGGCACTTATATTTCCATCTTCTGGAGCATTTTCAACATGGGGGGTGTCATCGGTGGTTTAATTCCCTTCATTTTGAACTACCACCGTGGCGACTCTGCTGCCACCGTCAACGACGGAACCTACATAGGTTTCATGGGTTTTATGTCCGCGGGGGCTGTTTTGTCGTTGACCATTTTGCCAGCCAGCAAGGTTGTTCGAGATGATGGCACTAGGTGCACTCGCATGTTGTACTCCAATGTGACAACTGAATCTTATGAAATTCTGAAGCTTTTCTACAATTGGAAGATGCTTCTCATCGTTCCCGCTGCTTGGTCCAGTAACTTCTTCTACACCTACCAGTTCAACCATGTTAATAAGCTGCAGTTCAATTTGAGGACTAGAGGGTTCAACAATGTGTTCTATTGGGGGGCGCAGATGCTGGGTTCGGTTGCGATTGGTTATGTGATGGATTTCAGTTTCAAGAGTCGCAGGAAAAGAGGGGTTGTGGGAGTTTGTGTGGTTGCTCTTCTTGCCTCTGGTACATGGGGCGGTGCACTTGCGAATCAGATTAAGCGTGACCTCGGTGTGATCATGGATTTTAAGGACTCCGGTTCAAGCTATGCTGGACCCTTTCTCTTGTATTTCAGTTTTGGCTTGCTTGATGCCATGTTCCAAAGCATGATCTATTGGGTTATTGGGGCCCTCGCCAATGATTCTGAGATTCTTAGCAGGTATGTAGTACATATATAGCAGAATATCTTTTAAGTTATGATTGCAATGAGTATATTTTCAGTTAACACTCAAACAAATATCTCTTCCTGATTTTGCCCATGTTCAAGAATCAGGATTTCAATCTGATGATTACTTAGAATAACCATCTCATGATCCCTCATGCTTAAGTATTTGATTATTTTTTCTGTATGCAAAAAGGTGAGTAATTAATTGAGAATATTCTCCTAATCATGCTTGAAATTTGGGAATGAAGTATTGTTTGTGGTTATGGTTATGCAGGTATGCTGGGTTCTATAAGGGCATACAAAGTGCAGGGGCTGCAGTGGCTTGGCAAATTGATAACCATAACGTGTCAGCTATGGCTCAGTTGATTGTGAATTGGGTGATGACTACTATTAGCTATCCCTTATTGTTGGTTCTGGTTGTGTTGGCTGTGAAAGAGGACAACAAGGGAGAAGAAGAACAAGCAAAAGAGGTTGCACCTTCATGGGCTGAAAATGGTGTTGTCCATTGATATCTTCCCTGTAAAAGCGAACAACATCTTTTGTCTGTTTTCTGTTGTCTCATGGTTACCATCGTCATCACTTTTAAAACTTCAAAATGTTTGAAGATTGGTTTGTGTGTGTTCTTGGAACTCGCTCGTCTGATCCGTCGGAGAAAAGTAAAAGAGACAAATTAATGCAATTTATATTGCAATTTCTAATTATTGCCGGATGGACTAACACGTAACGCAAGACGAGTAAATATTTGTCTCACTGTTTAAGTATTTGTGAAGAAAGAGAAAAGGGAACCTAAAATTTTAAACAAAAAGACAAAATGTTTTTTGTACAATGGTTTTAGCAATTTTCAACTTCAGTATAAAGA
Organism: Phaseolus lunatus; assembly: GCA_013389735.1. NCBI lineage: Eukaryota > Viridiplantae > Streptophyta > Magnoliopsida > Fabales > Fabaceae > Phaseolus > Phaseolus lunatus. Next base: position 14,519,418 of record CM023865.1, on the reverse strand, counting down.
TAAAAGGTTAACTATTTATATTTCACCCATTATATTACGTTAGCCCTTTTTATTTTTTTGACGTTGATAATTAAATGTGTGTATGTATTAATTTGTTTGACAAGCTTTTATTTTTATGTAATATTGTTGTTACCGTATTTGGCGTGGTGTCTTTCGAGATCTGAATTGATTATGAAGTCCGAGTTTTTTTTAGGATTGTCAATTTTTATCAGAAAAAGTTGTCATCTGATACTTATAACTCATTAATTAAGAATATATTAGAATTTGTTTTATATACTCACATGTGTCTCCATAACCTATCTCCATAACATATAGATAAGATATTGAGTTTTAAAAACCATAAAGAGATTTATTATATATATCTTTATCTCTGAGTGATTATAGTATTTATTATTCTAATATCCAGTTGGTCAATATAAAATAAATATTATCAGCCTATTTTTTACGAAAATAAATATTAATAGTTTGACTTTTATGAAAATAAGTATTAATGTCCCTCTTCTAGGAAGATATCCATGATATTAATTGAATATTAATAACTCATATTTCTTAGATTGGGCAGTACAAATATGTTTTAGGAAAATTATTCTCACACTATACCAATTTGAATTTGTACTTTATCACCTTTCAAACTTTTCAAAATTGTCCTTTATTCAAAAGATTTGAAAATCTATAAAGTAAATTTGAAATGCAAAATATACATTTTAGGAAAAAGAAATCAGAACAAAAAATTTCAAAATACATTATGAATTTTTTTTTTCAAAATTCAAAAATGTGTTGTAGAAAACCAAATCAAAAAATTAATTTCAAAAAATAAGTTCTATAAATATCTTTTTATCCACACTCTTCTTTTATTTAAGGTCATTTTTGTTATTTCACATAAATATTTTTGTTTCTAGTATATTAACTAAACTATGGTTGGTATATTTTCGTTCCATATGTGTTTTTATAAGTTCTTTTCATCATCGTATTGCTTTTAATTTAATAACATTTAATGACAATTGAATATCACAAACAAAAAGTATTGATCGTAAGAAATATTTATTGGATTCATTTATTTTATGAGTCCCTTCTTGCTTTGGTTTTAAAATAATAAGAATATAAGATGAAAGTTAGCATTTCATGAAACAAATTCAAAATCTTTTTTTTTTTCAAATATAAATTACTAACAAGAAGTTACTAATAAAAATATTGAAATTATCAAATGCTTAAAGAAACTATTTAAAATTTATCTCACAAAACTAATAAAAAAATGTGCGCGCCCCATTATGGAGATGATGTATCTAATGTTTTTTTTTTAAAAAATTATAAAAAGAATTTAGAGATGATGTACGACAATTTATAACAATTTTTAATCCCAAAAAAATGTTATAATTTTAATAAATATTTTTACCAAAAATGTTATAGAAGATAAAGAACTAAATGATGTGCAATTTGAACTAGTCGTCCTTAATAAAGATAATTAGAAGAATGCATTTAGACGATGGATAGATCAAAATGTGATGAACAAAAATCATATAATGTTCCTATACTAAAAATAAAAATGGTAAAATTTTAATTTATGAAAAATAAAACATATTAAATAAATATTCATAACGAAAGTGAACTTATATGAAAATCATTCAACCTTTTCTTATAGTAATAAAAACAGATATTATGAACTTTTTATATATAAAAACATATTTTATCAAAAAATAAATAGAACATATGCACAGTCTCAATATTTATCCAATATTTACTGATTGATTATAAAAATAATTAAAACATAATAATTAAGTTGACGTAAGTGAGTGTTGGAATATTTAATAAAATGATTGATTACTCAAATTCTAAATATCTAACAAATGTCATCTTTTAAGAAAATAGCCAAATCTTAAAACTTTAACTTTATTTAGCAAGTTACTAAAAAAATATAAGTTGAAAAAAAAAAAAGGCTCTTGCTTGATGATGATAGAAGGATTTTTCATGTAAATGTATGGTGATGAAAAAAAAAAAAGAGAAAAGTGGTTAGCTAAGAAATGTTTGGGAAACGAATTGTTATTAATATCACATCATTTTAGTGGTGTATTTGAGTTAGGAAGAGAATGCTTAAAAATTTGAGAGAATCGATTTGGAGTGATATGATAAAAAGATGTGAATGAAGTGAAGTATGTAGAATGAATTTTCGGAAAAAATTTATTAGAGAAATTTATTGAAGTTTATAAGTAATGTGATAATAGTTGTAAGAAAATTTTTAATTAATAAGTTTATAAATTTATTCTTATCTTTAAAAATATTTGAATATTAAAATATGAGGTTTTTTTTTTTTTTTGTGTAGATTTGAGTTAATTAAAATTTTGTAAGTTATTTTTGATACCATTGAATAATTATTTTCTAAAAAAATATGAATTATTTATCATTGTCATGAAAAATTTTCATAATTTTTTTTCATTATATATTAAATTACAATATTAAAAATTATAGAAAAAAAATTTAAAAATAATTTGATATAATAAATATATCAATTAATTTTTTAATTAATAAAAATATAATATTATAATTAATTAAAAATAAATTACTTATTTATATATAAAATCTATTTTAAAATATCATTAATCAAATATTTCAGTTAAAAATATATAAATAATCTAATTATAAAAAAATATTAAAAGTAAATTTTAATAAATATAAATAATATTTAAATATTATAATTATAAAAATTTAGTAAAAAATATTTTTGTATTAAATAAAAATATTATTTTTATATTTACTTTTTTTATAATTTATACTATTATTATATAAAAAAAATTATCATAAATAATTATATTTATTGTTATTATTTTACAATTATAATTTTATTGCTATAATTAATTATTATTATTAAATATTTTTCTAACTTAATTTATTTAATATTTAATACTTTTATTTTTAAAATATTATTTTACATTATAATTTTTATTATATTATATTTAATTATATGTATGATTAATATATTATATTATAATTTATAATCAATTATATATAATAATTATACATTATATTATAACATATAATTAATTATATTATATATAATCGGTTATTTATTATAGTATAATGCATAAAGTTGTATATATAATTGATTATATGATATATATATATATATATATATATATATATATATATATATATATATATATATATATATATATAATTGGTTATGTAGTTTTTTTTAATTTTAATTTTTCAGACAATTTATTTTAAAAATTTAAGAGTAACATGATTAAATACCATGTTGTTTTTTTCAATAATTATATCACACATTCAAATATTGTGAGGATTGTTAAATATGCTTTTTTTTTTTTTTAATCTTTTTACACTTTCAAAATTACGACAATCATTGGATATAAACACACACTATCGACATCATTTCATTCAGGTGAACCGTATTCACTTGAATCCAAACACACACTAAGAGAGTGATATTAATGAAAGAAAAATAAATATTTTATGAGGATCTGATTTAATTATAATTAACACGTTACAATAAAGAATATTATTGATTTTTTTATAACTATAAAATTTGCTGTCTCAAATTATAAGTTGAGTTAACATAAAAATATTTATTATGACAAATAAAAATGTAGGTATAAGTGTATTTAATGATTGTATATTTACCTTTATTTTTTTCACTTTATTATTTAGTATTTTTAACTCACACATATATGTGTATGATTTATTTTTTCTTTGACAAAAATAAGAAGAAAAAAACATTACACACATATCTTTTGAGACATAAATAAGTAATTTTTTATTACTGAAATGTTGTTTCAAAAAGTAGAAGGAATAATGCGTAAGCATATTGAGGATGAGGACTTTTAAGAAGAGATGTTAAAAATGAATTTGATCAGAGGAAGGGAGTTCTTCTTTTGCATCTTTTGGTTGTTCTTCCTTCTCTTCATCCTTTTCAGCTTCCTTCACTTTCTCCTCCTCTACTAGACTTTCTTCCTGTTGCATCTTCTCCTCAGGAACAACATGTGTCTCGTCAACATTCTTTGGTGAGGAGGGAGTCTCAATTGGGACCTCTTCTTCCTGGTGGTTCTTGGGACCACTCACACAACCTCCCATTGTAAATTTAATTCAATGAATATGAATGGAGGAGGAGTGTTTGTGATTCAAGAACAAAACACCACTATGAAGATAATGTTGAGGTAATTGATAATGTTGCCCAAACCCTTATACCTATTCCGCTTTCGATTTTAGGAGCAGTTTTTGCCTTCCAATACCAATTTAGGGGGCTTTTGACTCTTTCCTATGTCAACCTCGCTCTTGGAGTTGGTTGTCATGTTTAGGTTTAGCTAATTTTAGTGTGAGTTTGTTCACACCATATATTTTTAGGGTATAGTTCTAACATAAACATTTTTCTAAAACTTACTATTACATTTTTTAAGCGTTTACAAATAATCTAGACTAAATTAAATTGCTTATTAGATATGATACCATTTTATAATATAATTTCTTCCTAATTTATTAACGAGGGTGTCATTAAGCAAACATAAGTTGTATGTTTCATATCTAAAATTTCATTTTTTCTTTGATGGTATGTACTAACTTAGGGGTACACATGCATTCGCATGCTTCCTACATGATTTTATAAAATGGTATATAAGGTTGTTTTTATGAAGAATGAGCAATAATATATAAAATTGATACAAGAATATCAACCTATATATAAAAAAATATTGATGCAAACCAAACTTACATCATCAATCAAACATGTGTTATGTTGTATAAGTAAGAAAATACTTAATAATCCCAAAAAAATCATATAAAAACAATCAATATACTCTACAATAATTACAATAATCATTAATAGACTATAATGTATGGTATAAATTGTGTGGAATATATGTGTAGAAAAGAAACTGGATAAGCGCATAAGATGAGTTTACGGCATTTGCACCATAAGAGTGTGTTGTGGGACTTGGAACATGTAACCAAAGAAGAAAACCACATTAAGCATTTATTAATGCATGCAAAAATTACATGTTTACAAAGAAATAAAACTCTATATATAGAGTTGTAAAGGAAATAACAAAGAAACAAAAGGCAGAAGAAAATAAAAGAAACAAACTAATACATAAAGATAAACATCGTGAATATCAACAACCTCCCTCACGTTGTGCCATGATGTCAAGGACATCAAGCTTGTTAACAATACCGTGAAAGTTTTTTTACTCAAGGGACTTGGTAAAAATGCTTACAAGTTGTTGATTATATGAAATAGGGAGAAGATGGAACATAATCACTTTAAGCTTTTTACATACAACGTGACAATCAATTTTAATATGTTTCATGTGTTGATGAAAATTTGGATTAAAAGCAACATTGATGTGAGTTGATTTTAGGATTGCACATTTTTATAGGTTACTCTTTTTTTATGAGTTTTGGATTAACAATTAAGGTGATAGGCTCAAAGAAGATTGCCACTAGACATGAACTTAACTAAGTGATTAAGTAAGTGTGATGATTCTCTTTTAGAGAACAAAAGAGAAAAAGCACAATTATAGAGTGATGATGATGAGGTGCGAAATTTAAGAGCAAAATAAGATAGAAATGATAAGATGATGTCTGAATGTAAAAGAGGAATCAAATAACACAATGGAAGATAATGGTGTAAAAGATGAAGAGATAAAAGATGCTTATGGATGATGAAAGGAAGATCACGCCACTTGGAGTGGTGAAAGACTCCAAGATGAGTGGTGAAGAACCGTCACTTGATATGCACTACACTCAAGATAAGACCCAAAAAGAGAGCACTCAAGACTCACTAAACACTCTGACAAAAGATGGTATCTGCCAATACTCTCCAAGCAGTTGTCATTGAAGATGGTAGCACCTTAATACTCCAGAAGGCCACATACATACATTGATTTGTAAACCCCTTCTCCCTCTGTCCTTAGGCATTTATAGCCTGAGCTAACCATGTAAACAAATTTATCTTCCTCCTTCCATAACCATTGGTCCCTAAATCCTTTTGAGAGGATTTTGTCATTTAATAACCTCATTAGCTGGTTTTCCTCTCCCACTTCCCACTCAAATAGGATACATCTCCAACCCACTTTCCAGGTCCATGTATCATTGTTCCAAAAGCCCACTTGTGATAAATTAGCACTTTTTTCAGAAGTGATAGAATAAAGCCTCGAAAAAATAACTCTTAAAGCCTCACTTCCAAGCCACTTACCTTCCCAAAACCTTCATAAGAGATTATCCTCAAAGCAATTCCCCCACTCCTCCAACGACCATACTTTCTTTAAGTCCTTCCACCAGTTAGACTCCGTAGAGTTACAACTCGCTCTTCTCAGTTCTCTCCAACTGCCATACTTTGAGTCCAATATCTCTTTCCACATACCCCTCTTCTCTTATTGCAATCGCCAGATCCATTTACCTAGCAACACATTATTAAATAACCTTACATCTTTTATTCTTAGTCCTCCTTCCTATATGGTTTCGCAAACTTTTTCCCATGCCACCCATGCTATCTTCTTGCCGTCTTTCCCCCAACCCCAAAGAAAATTTCTCTAAATTTTCTGAATGGCATTTACCACAGTCATTGGTATCTTGAAGAAGGACATGTAAAAGAGGGGTATAAATGACAAAACCAATTCAAGCATACGTATTCTACCAACCATTGATAAAAACTTCCCCTTCCATCTGTCTAATCATTTCCTGATCTTATCAATAACCTTTCCCCAAAAGTTAACTCTCTGATGGTTACCGCCCACCTCCATTCCCAGGTATATGAAAGGTGTAACATCCCACCAAAATAATACATACATACATGTATAATTGAAATTAAGTGTAACCAAATAATATTGAAGAGTGCAAAATAAAATGTATATATATATATATCAGAAATGAAGTTACTCCCCTTAGGGAGTTTAATACATAACCAAATCAATTGTTTGCAAGATTTTACGAAAATAATAAAAGAAATGCAGTAAGACAGGCGGTCTCAAAAGAAAACGGCGATCTCCAACTTTAAAACGGCGATCTCTAACAGAAGACCTCAAAACGGGCGATCTTCTATCAGGACACGAAAACCGGCGATCACCCGATGGAGGCATAAACCGGCGATCACCCGGTAGAGACGGAGATAGGCGATCTCCTTCCGGCGACCACTCACTGAGGAGCTCTACTCCCTGGAAGATCATCTGCTCCCGTGTAAAAGACACGATCATCACAGTTTTTAATAGAAAACAGCCACAGAGCAATACAAAATAAAGGGTAAGCTAGATATCTTTAAATAGAGTTTAAATCATGAACATGACAATCAAAGTAAACCAAGTTCCAAATTATCCATGTAAAACGTAGAACTACAATTAGCATTCAGCTGATCGCCCAAAATCACAAATTCACTACATTTCCCATAGTCATTCCATTTCACAACACAGCATCAAGTGTCTATCAATATTCCAGTTTCTCATTTCACATGTCAGACTTTCCACTGACCCACCATGCATAGACACCTGACACTACTTCCAATTTGACTCGTGTGTTGACTCAGGCCCAGAGATTTGCACCTGTCATACCTACCACTGTGAATCCACACAGCATGCGCATATACCATCTCATTGTTACCATTCTCTCGGTATGACAAGGTTAATTCGTATAACAGGCCGAGCTCGTTCCCATTTGAACAACTCGCCCATTCATACGAACCTCCTTCGACTCTCACCAACTGAATAACTTCATCTACGTGATTTCATTATCTCAGTAGAGTCAGGATATCTCCTTCTAGACAAGCCCCTAGTCAATACACCTATACAGATCTTACACGGTATTTCCTTTCCTGAAAATACTATGCCTCGATCCCACATTCACAGCATTCAAACACATCCTACCATTCAAGTGAATGATTCAAATCACATCCACAAACATTTCAAAGCTTCAGATCTTCGAATATCTCATGTAAATCTCAAGTAGTTTCAAAACAACATCAAAAACAGAGATTTCGTAAAACAGCGCCAAAACCGGCGGTCTAGTTCAAAAACATGGTATTTCAAAGGCTATGTTTAAAAACCGGCGACCACGTCGCCCAAGCACACAAACAGAGCATTTTACGCAGGTGAAAACAGAAGTGGCGACCACGTCGCCCTCACTTCAGAGATAGCTACACTGTGGCTTGTATGGAAAAAGAGGGCTAGCTTCCCTTACCTGGACTTGCGCAAACACCAGGAGTTCCGAAATCCAACGAAGCTTGAAGAACGCCTTGACTCTGTTCTTGTGTCTGGTTTTGAAGAGCTTGCAGAGAACCACCCAAGTGCTCCAATGGTGGCTGTCGCTCGTCGTACTCTCGTGTGAAGGTGTTAGAATCGCAGCGCGAAGGATATATCTGGAGGAGAAGGGAGGTAACTCACTCTTTCTCTCTTCGAAGGCTGCAACGTTTCTTCCTCTCCAGTAGTGGATTTCAGTGACTTAAACCAACTTATCCCTCCAAAAGCAGCTGCCACCACCTACTCTGCAGGGAGGTTTGCGTGCACGCTTCCCTGAACAGCACGACCACTGTTGCCTCTGGTGCATGCCAACCACTGCTCTGAACAGTACTGCCACTGTTGTCGCTTGTGCATGCCAGCCACTGCTCTGAACAGTACGACCGCGAGTGTCTCCCGCGCATGCCAACATTCTGATGTCACTATTCTGAACCACCCTTTTCGTCTACGTGGCGCGCGTGCAGAACGTCTCATGCTGGATGTCTGGGTCCCACGTTCTCTGCGTATAACTTAACGTAGCGCGATGACCTTTTCACCGATGACCACAGGTGCGAAGACTATCCACCGATGACCTCTCGCGCGAAGGCTAACAACCGATGACCTCTCGCGCGAAGGCTAACAACCGATGACCTCTCGCGCGAAGGCTAACAACCGATGACCTCTCGCGCGAAGGCTAACAACCGATGACCTCTCGCGCGAAGGCTAACAACCGATGACCTCTCGCGCGAAGGCTAACAACCGATGACCTCTCGCGCGAAGGCTAACAACCGATGACCTCTCGCGCGAAGGTTAACAACCGATGACCTCTCCCCCTGATGATGCCCGCATGCCCCTCGCGCCCAGGCGATCCTGCATGCCTTGCGCCCTGGCGATGCTCGATGACACATCGCCACGCCTTCCTGGAGGTTCTTCATTCCACTATGTTACATCCAAGGTATTCTCTCCACAAGGCTTGGTGACGTCGGTAGCTTCACACTTCCAAGAGTTGATTAGCACAAGTCCTCGTGCGCCCAAGCGTGTAACGTTAAGGATGATTCTCTTATGCTCAAGTATAGAGCTTCGCCTGCCCAGCGTATCCAAGGTTTAACCCATACCTTGATACGCGTGGCTTTTGGGACGTACCAGGGTTGATCCAACATTTTGGCTACACACTAAGTGTAGTTTCGGCGATTAGGTGTACTCTAGGCGACAGGCTACTAGGTACACACAGGCGATAGGCGTTCAAGCATAAGCTAGGCGATAGGCGTTCAAGCATAAGCTAGGCGATAGGCGTTCAAGTGCCAGAGAAGTTGGAGATCGCCTACCCGCTTAATAACGGCGATCTCGTAGGCTTCTCAGCTATACATTCCTTCCTTTATATTTAAATAAACACGTGCTTCGAATTTATTTATAATATAACACTTTTATTCCAATATAAACTTCTAGGTTCTTACATTCTCCCCATCAAGAAAAATTTTCGTCCTCGAAAATTGGGTTACAAGGAAGGAGGTAAGGATATGCTTCTCTCATGGTTTCTTCAAATTCCCATGGTGAATCACCCGATCTTCACGTTGTCCACTCCCAACACGTGAGTAGGGTCTGCAAGGGACTTCCTTAGCTATGATACGTGGAATACATTATGTAGACTTGCTAATTGGGGAGGTGGGGCGATCTCATAAGCCACTAGACTTATCCTCCTTAAGATCCGATATGGCCCAACAAACTTAGGGGACAGCTTCTTTGATCTGATCGCCTACCCTACACCCTCGGCTGGTGTCCCCCTTCATAAAGACATGACCCCAGCAGCAACCTCCAAAGGTCTTCTCCTCTGCTCTGCCTAGGACATTTGCTGACCTTAAGAAACTTTTATTCTGTCCTGTATCAGATTCACCCTCTCGGTGATCTATTGAACCAACTCTTCCTACCTCAATACTTCATCAAAATCCATTTTACATCCCTGTACATGGGATATGCTGCCCCATAGAGTGCCAACTCCAGCATTCACACTCTACTTCCAACCTTGAAGACTTTGTTGAACAAGTCTAGAACTAGGTCCTTAACGTAACCAGGACTAGCCCCTTTAGAGAAAGCGGGCAAGATCCCTTCATTGGGAGGAAAGGGGACAGCTGTCCACAACTCATGCCACCCCCTAGCGAACTCAAACTAGGGTCCGAAGTGTCCTTCTAGGAATCAACTCCTGCATCTTGATCAAATCATTCACCGACTTCTCAACTGCTGATCAAATTCCCACGCTCCCAAAAGGGACACTTTTTATTCATTACTCCGCTGCATAATTCTGTACCTTACAAAGACAAGGTTTCTGTTGCTGTTACATTCCAAGTTATTATTATGACCCCTTTTGCCAACTCGACTTCCTGTTCCCATTACGACCTTCTTCTTCAATGTATACGTTGGATGCATTGACGTCGGTTTCAGGTGCCTATCCAGAAGGCATACGAGAACGAACGCACCTCTGCCTCCAGAATCTCTTGCCTAAGGATAACTCTATTCTCCTTCTGTCCCAGATACCACAGGCTATTTCCCTCACAATCCCTTCCACACCCATCATTCTGAAATTTACTACATCTCTAGAAAGACTCAACATCATCATAACACGGCCTACCCTCATTTTTATCCACAGCCATATCCTCCTTCCCTTCTACATTCACAGGTCGATCTACATCTTATTTGCCAAAAACTTCGGAGGCTTACATTTTCGGAAGCCTTTTATCTCAACCCACCATTTCCATAATCATCTTTCAAATCACGATCAACAAAACAACATCCAATCCGCGTGAAGCTTAAGCTTTAAACCCCCAACATACTGTTTATTTACTCTCCATAACTTATATGTAACTGGGACTAAACCTTGGTACTACCAAATCTAACTCACACTTGTTCCTTTCACTCCATCTACTACCACTGGGCATTCAGAGCAACCTAGGGAGGTCAAAACCTGTTTTTGAAGCAGGTGCAGAGGCTAATCGTTCAAACGACAGCTCCTCCACTATATGGCCCAAGCTCGGTTGCACACCGATTTGACACAAAAGAGTGTGTCTCTCCAGAATCAAACAAAACTATAACGTATCTATCGGCTATAAACAAGTATCTTGTACTAGGTTACCTGATTGAGGTGCTTCCGCTCCAGACATGGCAAACACTCTCCCTCCTGCCTGAGGTCTACTGCCTTCGTTCCTCAACTGCTGGAAATCAACGGGTTGAGTCATCCTTTTTCTGTTAGGACAATCTCTAGAAATGTGCCCTATCTCTTGGCATGTGAAACACCTGGGTCTCCATGTTTGTTGTTGCTGAAACTGGGGCGGAATTGCTCCTGTCCGAGGTGGTGGAGGTATCGCATAAGGTTTGCTTCGTGGGTGCTGTACTTTGGCCTTCCCACTGGAGGGACCCCCTGGTTGTGATCTGATTACTCTGGAACCACTCCTCTCCAGGGTCTCCACTACCCTTGCCTTCCTTACTAGGGCATGTAACTCCCTGGTCCACGGATCTGCTTGATCAGGGGTAGCACTCCCACTGAGCTTGGGTGGGTTGTGCCTCATGAACTCGGTCATCCCTACCTGCTCCCGAGGCTGATTGACCTGGGAAGCTGTTGCAGCCGATCCAGCAGTTTCCAAATGATTCATTACAGCCTGATGAATCTGGGCCATTACCGTATTCTGCTGTTGGATGGCAGTCGCCATCATCTCGATAGCCTTGGCAATCTGGCTCATCTCCGAAGAAGGTTGGGGAGGGGTAGAAGGTCTACGTGCCATCTCCTTCGTTTTCAGATTTTGAAACTATAATATTCCTATATTTCCCTACAACTAAAAGAATGAGATCGATAAGAGATCAATTCATTCAAGGGGGTAACAGCTAGACCTTACAAAGGTCAGCATCTCAAAATCATTAAGAATTTGAGCTCATCCACAGAATCACAACACTTATAACTTCACACAAAACACCAGAACAATTACTGGTGTGCAAACATCAGTCCAAACTACCACCTCGGTCAAATTCAAGAACACTCGAAAATCACACCAGAATTCAATGTAGGCTAAATATCAAACCTTTGGAAGTAAGATTAAGAATTATCTTGATCCAGTTATGAGTGTGCACCCTCATTCCTTTATCAGGATCTTCTCATTCTTGATACCAAGATTTTCAATTTGAGCATACATTCACTAAAGCACAGAAGCACACATAAACTTTTCAATACAAAACGTTTGAAAACCTTTCACTATAGTTGTTATTTAAAAACTCAAATAACTTTTATGAGCAGAAGAAACACAATGGATCCACAGCCCTCAGGTCATCCTAAGGACGAACTGCTCTGATACCATTAATGTAACATCCCACCAAAATAATACATACATACATGTATAATTGAAATTAAGTGTAACCAAATAATATTGAAGAGTGCAAAATAAAATGTATATATATATATATCAGAAATGAAGTTACTCCCCTTAGGGAGTTTAATACATAACCAAATCAATTGTTTGCAAGATTTTACGAAAATAATAAAAGAAATGCAGTAAGACAGGCGGTCTCAAAAGAAAACGGCGATCTCCAACTTTAAAACGGCGATCTCTAACAGAAGACCTCAAAACGGGCGATCTTCTATCAGGACACGAAAACCGGCGATCACCCGATGGAGGCATAAACCGGCGATCACCCGGTAGAGACGGAGATAGGCGATCTCCTTCCGGCGACCACTCACTGAGGAGCTCTACTCCCTGGAAGATCATCTGCTCCCGTGTAAAAGACACGATCATCACAGTTTTTAATAGAAAACAGCCACAGAGCAATACAAAATAAAGGGTAAGCTAGATATCTTTAAATAGAGTTTAAATCATGAACATGACAATCAAAGTAAACCAAGTTCCAAATTATCCATGTAAAACGTAGAACTACAATTAGCATTCAGCTGATCGCCCAAAATCACAAATTCACTACATTTCCCATAGTCATTCCATTTCACAACACAGCATCAAGTGTCTATCAATATTCCAGTTTCTCATTTCACATGTCAGACTTTCCACTGACCCACCATGCATAGACACCTGACACTACTTCCAATTTGACTCGTGTGTTGACTCAGGCCCAGAGATTTGCACCTGTCATACCTACCACTGTGAATCCACACAGCATGCGCATATACCATCTCATTGTTACCATTCTCTCGGTATGACAAGGTTAATTCGTATAACAGGCCGAGCTCGTTCCCATTTGAACAACTCGCCCATTCATACGAACCTCCTTCGACTCTCACCAACTGAATAACTTCATCTACGTGATTTCATTATCTCAGTAGAGTCAGGATATCTCCTTCTAGACAAGCCCCTAGTCAATACACCTATACAGATCTTACACGGTATTTCCTTTCCTGAAAATACTATGCCTCGATCCCACATTCACAGCATTCAAACACATCCTACCATTCAAGTGAATGATTCAAATCACATCCACAAACATTTCAAAGCTTCAGATCTTCGAATATCTCATGTAAATCTCAAGTAGTTTCAAAACAACATCAAAAACAGAGATTTCGTAAAACAGCGCCAAAACCGGCGGTCTAGTTCAAAAACATGGTATTTCAAAGGCTATGTTTAAAAACCGGCGACCACGTCGCCCAAGCACACAAACAGAGCATTTTACGCAGGTGAAAACAGAAGTGGCGACCACGTCGCCCTCACTTCAGAGATAGCTACACTGTGGCTTGTATGGAAAAAGAGGGCTAGCTTCCCTTACCTGGACTTGCGCAAACACCAGGAGTTCCGAAATCCAACGAAGCTTGAAGAACGCCTTGACTCTGTTCTTGTGTCTGGTTTTGAAGAGCTTGCAGAGAACCACCCAAGTGCTCCAATGGTGGCTGTCGCTCGTCGTACTCTCGTGTGAAGGTGTTAGAATCGCAGCGCGAAGGATATATCTGGAGGAGAAGGGAGGTAACTCACTCTTTCTCTCTTCGAAGGCTGCAACGTTTCTTCCTCTCCAGTAGTGGATTTCAGTGACTTAAACCAACTTATCCCTCCAAAAGCAGCTGCCACCACCTACTCTGCAGGGAGGTTTGCGTGCACGCTTCCCTGAACAGCACGACCACTGTTGCCTCTGGTGCATGCCAACCACTGCTCTGAACAGTACTGCCACTGTTGTCGCTTGTGCATGCCAGCCACTGCTCTGAACAGTACGACCGCGAGTGTCTCCCGCGCATGCCAACATTCTGATGTCACTATTCTGAACCACCCTTTTCGTCTACGTGGCGCGCGTGCAGAACGTCTCATGCTGGATGTCTGGGTCCCACGTTCTCTGCGTATAACTTAACGTAGCGCGATGACCTTTTCACCGATGACCACAGGTGCGAAGACTATCCACCGATGACCTCTCGCGCGAAGGCTAACAACCGATGACCTCTCGCGCGAAGGCTAACAACCGATGACCTCTCGCGCGAAGGCTAACAACCGATGACCTCTCGCGCGAAGGCTAACAACCGATGACCTCTCGCGCGAAGGCTAACAACCGATGACCTCTCGCGCGAAGGCTAACAACCGATGACCTCTCCCCCTGATGATGCCCGCATGCCCCTCGCGCCCAGGCGATCCTGCATGCCTTGCGCCCTGGCGATGCTCGATGACACATCGCCACGCCTTCCTGGAGGTTCTTCATTCCACTATGTTACATCCAAGGTATTCTCTCCACAAGGCTTGGTGACGTCGGTAGCTTCACACTTCCAAGAGTTGATTAGCACAAGTCCTCGTGCGCCCAAGCGTGTAACGTTAAGGATGATTCTCTTATGCTCAAGTATAGAGCTTCGCCTGCCCAGCGTATCCAAGGTTTAACCCATACCTTGATACGCGTGGCTTTTGGGACGTACCAGGGTTGATCCAACATTTTGGCTACACACTAAGTGTAGTTTCGGCGATTAGGTGTACTCTAGGCGACAGGCTACTAGGTACACACAGGCGATAGGCGTTCAAGCATAAGCTAGGCGATAGGCGTTCAAGCATAAGCTAGGCGATAGGCGTTCAAGTGCCAGAGAAGTTGGAGATCGCCTACCCGCTTAATAACGGCGATCTCGTAGGCTTCTCAGCTATACATTCCTTCCTTTATATTTAAATAAACACGTGCTTCGAATTTATTTATAATATAACACTTTTATTCCAATATAAACTTCTAGGTTCTTACAAAAGGAGTCTTCATTATTTCACAGTTAAGAATAGACGCGTACATCCACATTTGGGATTGCATTATCCCCACCCCTCCAAACCAGCTTTTCGAGAAATTGACTTTGAATCACAAAGCCATCTCGAAGCAGCATAATATAGATTTTATGACCATAACATTATGGGAGCTAGCCTTGCAGAAGAAAAGGGTATTGTCCGCAAAGTGCAGCATGTTAACCCTTGCTTTTTTGGTCCCTACCTCTACACTCTGTAACATATCATTGTCTACAGCTTGCCTAACTACACCTGCCAATCCCTCTGCTACTACTAAGAATAGAAAGGGAGCTAGGGGGTCACCCTGTCGAAGGCCCTTCCCAGGTTTGAATTTCGTTGTTGGGCTTGTATTCACTAGTACAGATACAGATGCAGACTCAAGGCATGTTTTTATCCACCTAATCCATTTTTGCCCAAAACCCAGCTTGCCTAGCATGTAGTAAAGGAAATTCCATCTCACTAAGTCATATGTTTTTTCATAATCAAGCTTTAAAAATAGACAGCTAGGTTTCTTTCTTTTAACCTCCTCCAAAGTCTCATTTGCTATCTGAATGCTATCCAGAAGTCCTCTACCTTCTAGGAAAGTTGTTTGCCTTTGATCAATGACTTGTTGTAGCACTCTTTTAAGTCTCCTTGATAGCAACTTTGAACTTTAGAACAATAGTAGCACTTTAAAGAACCAATTTGCAAAAACACAACCATATACTAGTAAAATAATTAACATTAATGACTTTAAAGGGGCGTGAGGAGACTACGGTGCAATGACACAACTGAGCAAATATCGACATGACTTTGAATTGTGGGGACTCCTAGAAGCAACGACAAAAGAACTTTGGTTTGCGAAAAATTAAGGGTTAAGGTTCAAGTGAGATGATTGAGATGAGATTCTTGAATCATGAGTTAAATGAAATTCATGAAGAAGACAAGTGAAGTACGAAATTTTGTGTGAACATTTTTTTTATCAGCAATTTTTTTGTGAACATATGAGGAATTACTAATAATGCCTTATGAGAGTGATGGATTCTAACTTTGTGGGAGTGCTTGTGAGATTGAGAGGATTCTATTATGAATTTGGCATGTGAGATTGAGATGGATTCCAAGAAAAATTTAATTTCACAAAAATGGTAATTTTTTTATTACGATAATTTAATTTATATTTATGATGAACTAATATATGTGGAAAATTTATGCCATCACCCATTACTATTTTGACATTGCCCAGAGATATTTACTTTTAGTAGATAACACCAAAAATTACACATTAATATTTAGATTTCCCATAATTATATTCTTCGAAAATTTATAATTATCCATTATAAAATATTGTGAGAAATATTCTATGAGATATACATTTGTTACCCATGAAAGAAAAATCCTGAGAAATAATACATGCATAATTAAGTTTTTCTTGTAATGATATGTTTGTAGGAAATAAGACGTGTTAAGAGAAAAAAAAAAGGTATTCAATGAAAAAAGTGTTTTTATATATCAACATTCTACTTAAATTTGGATTGGATGATCCAATTTTGTTTAAATAACTTGTATACAATATATAAATTTGAGCATTATTTTTGTTCTTGACTTTTCTAGAAATGTGTTTTCTCGTAATTTAAACCTTTATGTATTAAAATACAAAATTGCGATTAGAAAAATTATCAAATGAAATGTGATTATCCTGGTTTAGTTCAGTTTTTTCAAATTTAAAAACTTTAAATGAGTGTGTATTAAACATTAAAAAAGTTATCATGAAATTATTCATTTAACTCGAATAAAAACATTTACTACATATAAATGATATTTATGGTGTCTCGAAAAAAAATCGATAATGGTATATGAAGTGATTTTTAATATATGTTTTTTTATTAAGCATGTTTACATATTTCAATACGTTATCTTAGGAAAAATTAATGGTAATTAATGTAATTAAATTTTATGATTTACTTTAATTATTTTCACATGGAGACTGTATTTATATTGTTGCATACATTCATTTATTATTAAAAAGACTTTGATATTACCTGAAGTTGCATAGAGCAGGTAGAGAAAGAACCAGAAAAATGAATGATGAAGATTGACATGGTAAGAAAGAAAGGTGCAGAGTAATTCATGTAGTTCAACCACACACTCTCACCCCTCCATTTTCTTAACCTATCTTACAAACTCGATCCAACTTTTTCTCCATCATAAGTACGATTTATTTCAAACCCATTTCAATTTTCAATCCATTGTGTTCTCTGATTCATCAGGCGAGCTTTAAGCTCGCCTCTCCCAGATCATGGCCGGAATCTTCAAAACCTTGTACTTCTCAGCCGTCTTCATCGCCGTCTTCGCCCTCCAGCCTGCGACGGCCGATGACGTGGACTCGACGGTTCTCCGGTTGCCGTCCCAAGTCGCCGGTGATGAAGGGCAGAAAGTGTGCAGCGGGGTAGCGCCGTCGTCGTGCCCCGTTAAGTGTTTTCGGACGGACCCCGTTTGCGGAGTGGACGGCGTGACGTACTGGTGCGGTTGCAGCGAAGCCGCGTGCGCCGGCGCACAGGTTGCGAAAGTGGGGTTCTGTGAAGTGGGGAATGGTGGTTCCGTCCCTCTGTCTGGTCAAGCATTGCTTTTGGTGCATATTGTGTGGCTCATCGTACTAGGTTTTTCCGTCTTCTTTGGTCTTTTTTGAAAGAGGATGTAACACAGTAACAGTAGTATACATACGCATAGTAGATAGAGTTACATTATGTACGACTATGTCTATACGATGCTTATGGCTATTTTGTTTTCTAAGGAATGTTTTAGTTCGTCGGAGAACATCATGGAATTCAGATTTTTAGACACTTTCGTCCCTTATTTATTATTCTCTCCGAAAATGCAGGGTTACATTACTGTCACGGTTGATCAATTTCTATAAGAATATATTGTGTTTTTGGAATGAGAAGATTACTTGTTTATGGGACCACTTTCTCAGCCAATTTACCATTCCATTCCTGGGTAAATTCCAGAATAAATTTCAAATTTGTGTGAGAATTAATAGAAAAAGGATATCCAAAGGTTAAAGAATGTTAAATAAAGAAAATTACTTAAATATTTTTTGTGTAATAAAAGTGAATACTAAACAGGGAATGTGTCTAAGTAAATGAATGAAGTGAATTGAGCATCATTGTGAATTCATGGAGTCAAACACTCATAACATCCAAAATTCATCAAAATCCTCACACTTGAACGGATGAAAAATATTTTTGGATTCGATAGTGTAAAGTGCTATATATATGAGTGTTTTTCAAAACTGTAGTCTAAAATTCATGTTTTTTTAATTACGAATTGCATTATCTATAATGTTATATTTATCTTTTTATAATATACTATCCAACATTAAATTGAATTTTTAATTATTATTCCTAATTACTCAATCCAAAAGAAATTTTAAAATTAACGGAAATACCTCTAATGAAATACTTTGAAATACGAAAGTAAACCTATCTTTTATAACTAACTTTAAGACCTACAAGACCTTCTCCTCCAAAACAATCTTCAACAACATTCACAATATCAAAACAAGAATTCAGGAAAGAGGACACAATGAAATATGAAAGTTAATGGAAGTTGAAAGTAATTATAACATAGAAAGGAGAAAATGAACATTTTGAGAAACGGGTGGTGTATGAAGAAGTTATGGGGTGCGGGAAGCCTTTGCCTAGGTTTTGTTTATTGGAAGTTGAACACAGAAATGGGCTTTGATATGTGGGCCTAACTCAAAAACATAAATAATTGTTCATTAGGGTTTTGGAAGTGCAGTGAGAGAGGTGCGTTGTCTGCGATTGAGAGGGAGAGTTGCAGCAACGATGAAGACGATTCTCTCATCAGAGACGATGAACATTCCCGATGGCGTGAGCATCAAGGTTCACGCCAAGGTGATCGAGGTTGAAGGCCCTCGTGGAAAACTAGTGCGAGACTTCAAACATCTCAACCTTGATTTTCAGCTCATCACCGACGAGAACGGCCAGAAGAAGCTCAAGATCGACGCCTGGTTTGGCTCTCGGAAAACCTCCGCTGCCATTCGCACCGCCCTCAGCCACGTCGACAATCTCATCACCGGCGTCACCAAGGGCTACCGCTACAAGATGAGGTTCGTGTATGCTCACTTCCCCATCAACGCCAGCATTGCCAACAACAATAAATCCATCGAAATCCGAAATTTCCTCGGCGAGAAGAAGGTACTCAATCACTCTTCCTGTCTATTTTTAATTAATTAATTTTCTCTTCTATTTGTCACTTGGAAAAATGTGCAATTTGGTTTAGTGATTTATCTGGTTACGTGTGTGCATGATTAGGTGAGAAAAGTTGACATGCTCGAGGGTGTGTCTGTTGTTCGATCTGAGAAGGTGAAGGATGAGTTGGTTTTGGATGGAAACGATATTGAGCTTGTTTCCAGGTCTTGTGCTCTGATTAACCAGGTATATTCTTTCTCTCTGCACATGCCCTGCCCAAACCCTTCTATGTTTTACTCTTTTTAAGACTTTAATTGTTTTCTGTTCTTTTGCTACAGAAATGCCATGTTAAGAACAAGGATATTCGGAAGTTCCTTGATGGTATCTACGTAAGCGAGAAGGGAGCCATAGTAGAGGAGTAGACAATGAAAACAGACATGCTGCTATTTAGTTCGGAAATCTCTTTTGTTATCTTTTTGGGTTTGGATTTTACAATTTTGTGTTGTCAAACTTGTCTTCGCGGAAATATCTTATTCGAAATTTAGGCTATGGAATATTTGCCCCAATTTATTTCTCAGTCCATAGATATTTTGCTTTTGTTGATGTGTACTGTGATGAATGCTTATTTAAGCTGGTGATTGACTGAATTCGCAATTCTGCATTTGAATGTGGTTAATATGCAATCACAATTAAATATCAAGTATTGTGCAGTGCGACCATGATATGATAAACTGAATACTTTCATTTTCCTTTATTTCCTTGGTAGATGATGTATATTAGAAGTTCTCACTGTGTTCTAGACCGGGCTGTCTTGGACTGGTAGTTGAATGGCTGACAGGAATCTGAAGTATTTCTTGTGTGCGTTGTCCCTGATATTTTAGTCTCAGTATCACCTTTCTATTCGATTTATTCACTCAATTTTGCTAAAACTCGCATAAATATTGTGGAGTAGATTCATGTAAGAAATTCCTCAAGGAGTATGGCAAAACTTGAGTTTAGGTAGCCTAGTAATTTTAACTATCTAGTCCTGGGCTAAAACTTTTATATAATGATATGCTTCCAGATGAGTTTATTCAAGTTTCTCTCTAATATTTGATTGGGAGTTGCATTTTAATTATGTTTTTCTTCATGGTTGATGTCCTTACGATTTGAGAGGTTCAAGGAGACTTAGATGTTTGCCACTCAACTCAGGTGGATTCGTTTGCTCATCCCAGAATGTGAAATTTACCTTGGTTGCTTCCAAGTCAAGTTATACCCTTTTTTTTTGTTATTTTATTTTCCGGGCTTCTTTTGATGGCTAAATAGCTAATGTTACAAATTATCACAAGTCTTGTGTTTTTTGTTTTAGTCTCATAGCTATCATAAAAAGTATTTGTGGCAAGCTAGCTGTCATCTTGTAGCTCTTGAAGTGGGACTCATGTTCTCGATTTAATACCTGGATATTTGTACCCATAGAATTTTCTAAGATTGTCCTATAAGAAGATAATATACAGATTGTTGAACAAAATTTGCATGTTTATGCATGACATACATAATTTTTTTCATATTATCGGTAATTACCATGCTGTTTTCTTGGGCACCACTTTCCATACTATAAGGACAGCTATTGTGTATAGTGTTCTATCTCATCTATCTCTAGTTGTGCTTGGAAATATTTCTAGTTGTGCTTGGAAATTGGAATCCTTGGCTGAAAGGATCAATTGCAGTGTAACTTTCGAATCCGATTTGATCATCAGGCGCTTGAACCTCAAGTGATTGAATATGCTTATAATTCATTTATAATTTAAGTAATGTCTAATAAACATTGTATGGAGGAAGGGAACCAAACAGTCATTGATACTATCCATAAATGTCTACATTTCTTTGAAGTTTCTTCCTTCTGCATAAGAATAAACATAAAACTATTAATTGTGAAAAAGTTATGAAGAAAGTAATCAATCAATCTGTACTCGCAGAAAAATAGATGGGTGAGCTATGGAAAGGAAAACTTGTTCAAAACTTTAAACTTTAAGGGTGTGTTTGGATTGTGAGGAGATTTGAAGAAGGGAATTTGGAATGATTTGAGAGGAAAGTGATGTTATTTGGATTAAAGTATGTTAGAGTAAATTTGTGAGAAAAATTTATTGAAATTTATAATTGATTTAATATTGTAAAAAATTTTTAAAATTTTTAAAAATGTATATAAATTTAATAAATTAATATAAAAGAATTTATAAATATAGATTAGAATTAAAATAAATTAAAATTAAAAATTAATATTAAATATTAATAAAATTTATAATTAATAATAAAAATAAATCTTTCATTTATTATTTATTTTATTATAATATAAAAATTAATTTTAATAATTAAAAAATAAATTATAAATATTAAATATATATATATATATATATTAAAATATAATTTATATATATAATCCTTATATATTTTATTAAATTTTATAAAAATATAATATATAGTTCTCTTTCTTTGCAAATTCCTTAAAAAAAATAAAAATAAATTTTGAACAAAAGTATCTCATCGTTTTTTATGATTTTATTCTCATTTTTCTAACTTTCATCCTTTTCTATCTTTCTTTGCTTTTCCGCGCCTGAATGCAAACATACCCTAAATTCAAAGGATGTTTGGTCAATTCATGTTCTAAAGGCATTAGTTGTCCATGACCGTTAAAAATACTCAATTTTTGTAATTTTTTAAAATTTTATTTATTTTATATTAATGAAATTGCGTCAAAAACCACTTTTTAGGATCATTCACGGACTCTAGATTCATTTGATGATTAAGGATAACCAGATCCAGATTGTAGATAATTGATTATTTTTTTAATGAAAAATTGTCAAAGTAGAAAAAAATTGTTCTTTTAAAAATATTTGTTTTCATATTATTTGGACTGGTCTCTAGAGTTTTCTAGCTCCCTCCCAAAAATTCATTCTTGAGACGCTTTGTACCTCTCCCGCCCCCATTTACCCATCGTTCCACAGTTTCTCGCATCAGCGCCACACTACGCTGCAATCAGAAGAAGATTCTCGAAGCAGTTGTTTGCTTAATACGAATGTTGATGCAAGGAACCAAGCTTTGGCTTTAGGGCTCGTTTACTTCTACTTGCAGATTCTGATCACAACCGAGTGAAACCTATGCGTTCAATTTCAATTTACTCCAACATTTCCTGAATATTCTGAAAACATCAAATTCCCTCGCCACACTTCCGAACATGGCTGATAATATAGTTACCTCTGCCAAATCTTCTACTCCCTCGCCGAACCCTATTCGGATAATCTGCCACGTGTATGTTTATCTTCAACTTACTATAGGTTTTCTTCTACATGTATCTCTTTTTAATAATTATACTATGATGAAGATCAACAAGTTTTCCCTATTTGGAAATATACATTCACATTTTGTTCTATCAGTTGACATGTGTGTGCATAAAAATTATAATTTTCAGTTATAATTTTATTATCAAGGTTAAATATGACTAGATATTTTCAAGTTTTGAATCCTTGGCTTGCTTTTATCTCTCTCATTTTATACCAGTATTTTAATTCTTATGTTTCTTTTAGATCAAACTGTCCTTATTTATTCCCTTTTCATACTACAACAGATGCCAGAAGCAGTTTTCTCAGTACACGTGTCCTCGATGCAATTCGCGATACTGCTCCCTCCAATGTTACAAAGTATGTAAAGTAGTAGTTGTCTGTTAGTTTATTTGTGTTGGTTAAGTAAGAGTTTGATTCATTATTTGCATATAAGTTGCATGTGTGTATCTTTACATCATTGATTATGTTTTAGATTCTCATCATTTTTTGTGCACTAGCATGCCAATACTCAATAGTTAAAGAATATGACACAAATTACTTTTGAATTTGGAGCAGAACATTTTGTGCATGGCCGCAGTATGCATATTATAGTTTAGGTACAATTTGTATTAATAGCATTTTGAGATTTACAACTATTACAGACATTCAGAGGATAAATGTTACTTCTGTTTACCATTTTTATTC
The DNA here is from genome assembly GCA_013389735.1 of Phaseolus lunatus. Lineage (NCBI taxonomy): Eukaryota > Viridiplantae > Streptophyta > Magnoliopsida > Fabales > Fabaceae > Phaseolus > Phaseolus lunatus. Next base: position 14,495,809 of record CM023865.1, on the reverse strand, counting down.
TCCCTCCTATGCTTTTGTATCTATGTATCTCCGTTTGCATTTACTGTGCCTGCTTTACTATGGTGAGTGTTTCTGCCTATTCTGAGAAGGCTTTATTGTAGAAATTTGTTATGCTTTTGTTGGGTTTAAATGATTTTTGAAAATTGGATGTTACTGACATAGATTCGTTAAATCTTGATCCTTGTTTGTTGCAAACTGCTGTGAATTTTGACAGTCTCATAGTCTCCGTTGCACTGAATCCTTCATGAAAGAAAATGTAGTTCAAGAGCTTCAGCAAATACAGCCTGATGAACAGACCAAAAACAAAATGTTGGACATACTAAAAAGATTTCATTCAGAAGAGGAAATGGATGAGGATTGTAAGTCATCCATATTTTCCTGTTACTTTTGGATGTTCCAGCGTTGCTCTGTTGCAGTTTTTCTTGTTTGATATCTATCTTTGCATGGAAGCTTACTCTTGTTTTCATTTACTTTCTGAATCATATACACATTTTGTTGTTTCTTGTGGTAATGACATATAAACAGCAACCTGGATTTATCTGGATAGATATAGAGTAGGCTTCAAATCAAAACCATTGGGCTCTTTTGAAAATTATTTTTCAGTGGAACATGTGACTAAGCCAAATTTTCCCTGAATGGTTAAGCTCATGTCATGTTTGTCCTGGAGGCTCAGCATGAATTTAGAATCCCTCTTGAGGTGCTTAAGAGATGTTAATGCGAGGACGTTAGTCCAGGCAGTGAGAATGCTTTACTTGAATTTAGAGATGGCCAAAAATCAGCTAGTTTTTTCTCAGCTGATGTATGTGTCTGTGTGTGTATACAAGTATAAGTTTATCTCAAAAAGAGGAAGGCTACAACCTGTGTTCCTTAATCTAAAGATAGGTGCACCCAAAAACAATTTTTATAAAAATCTGTACAACAAAATAATAATCTATTTCAATACTCTTCCTCAAGTTGGAGCATATAAATTGCAAGCACTAAACTCTGAATTGTAGACCATTTAAAAGATTTAGTAGAATGTCTGCAAGTTGGTCATTAGTATTGATGAATCCAGCACTAAGTTCCTTGGAGAACAACTTCTCCTTGACAAAATGGCAATCGGTCTTTATGTGTTTGGTTATCATGAAACACTAGATTGGAGGGAATATGAAGGCTGACCTGATTATTGCAATATAGTATCATTTGCCTAACTTCACGAAATATCCACTCTAGAAGTAGTTGCTTAATCCACACAAGTTCATAGGTGGCTAAATTATATCTATATTTAGCTTCTACATTGCAACAACACTTTATTTCTTGCTCTTCCAAGAAATAAAGTCCCTCCAATGAATACATAGTATCCTATGGTGGACCTCCTGATAATGTGACAATCAGCCCAATCTGCATAACAATACACTAAGATTTGCGTATTTATGTTCTTATATATTAATCCTTGTTCTAGAGCCTTTTTGACATATCTGAGAATGCAAATCACAACATTGTCATGATCAAAATCAGGGCCTTAGGTGGCTAAATTAGATCTATATTTAGCTTCTACATTGTAACACCACTTTATTTCTTGCTCTTCCAAGAAATAATATTCCCTCCAATGAATACATAGTATCCTATGGTGGACCTCCTGATAATGGGACAATCAGCCCAATCATCATAACAATACACTAAGATTTGCGTATTTATGTTCTTATATAATAATCCTTGTTCTAGAGCCTTTTTGACATATCTGAGAATGCAAATCACAACATTGTCATGATCAAAATCAGGGCCATATAGAACTTATTTACGTGTTTTTTTTAACATCCTACAATGAGTCAGCCACAGGGGGTCTTTTCAGTTCTTCTACAACAGCCCAAACTTTTGCTACATGTGAGAGCATATCATGATTGGTCTTGTTTAAGGGAGGCTACTCTTTGGGTTGCATCAAAGAGACGCTGATTATCTTATGCAAAGATATCTTTTCTAAAACAAAGAGTGCGTCTTGAAGGATTTGAGTATTTCCAAGACATTGCGCTCAATTTATTGGCATTAAACAACCCATAGCTAAAAGTCAAGCTTTTGCCACTAAGTTTATCTCAGACAAAATAGCACTAGCTTTTGTCTCCAAAAGTCATGGTATGATGGTATCCTTGACTAAGGAAATGCAACTCTACTGAAGCAACCAAGATAAGTAATTCTTCCAATTGAGTTTTGTAGTTGCATTAGTAGGAGTACCATAAAATGAAAAAAACAAGATCAGCTCTCATACCAACTTGAATTTATAGAGATAGCAAAAAATCACTGAGTTTCATCTCAACAGATGTATATGTATATATTTAAAAAGATGAGTACTACTAGTATTCTCAATGAGGAAGGCTACATCCTATGTTCCTTAACCTAGAGCTAGATACTCCTCAAAACAACTTTTATAAAAGTAGAAAAAAATAATAAACATCTATTTCAACAGCTTTATCTGACTGAATGGACAAGGATGACATTTTTAGATGATTACTGTTTCGAAAGCTCGACTGGTGGATCTAATTTCTTGCTACATAGTCCTTTATTCAATTCTCTCTTTGGCCCTTATTTCCCTTGGCCTTCGTTGAAGAGTAAACATGGTGTGAGAAGCTCTTGGGCACCCAACCAGTTGGCCAGGACATAATTGATGTTCCTGGTTGTTTTAATCATCTGTATTAGTCTGAAATGCATTCATTTGAAGATGCTTCAAAATTGGTTGGAACTTGGTCTTCTGCAATTATTTAACCCACTTTCTCCAACTTTCTCCTGGATACATTTATTCCTGTTCTTATGTTTTTCTACTGTCTTGCGTTTATAGGTAAAATATATTGCTGGGAGAGATGGTTTAGAAAGTAAGTCTGTGAACTATTCTTCGTTATGCTAAAAAATTCATATAATTACTAGAGTAGATGAAGTATCTTTTGCATAAATTCATTAATAGAAAGATCTGAAAATATCAAAATTGTCATGATCTTTTGAAATTTTCATTGCTTCATTGGAGAATATATTTTTCTCTCTCTAAAATATATTAAGTAGTTTTTATTAGGAAAACAACGCCCAATAGTTGGGAATGAAAAGAATCTTCAATAGTGGAGTCTGGCTGCCTCTTTTTTCTTAGAAGATAGAATGAGAAAATTGACTAGGAAAAGAAGGAACAACTGTATAGAGGGTTGGAATTCTTGCAAGTCCTGAAGGAAACAGGAAGATGCCGATATATTCTCCCTTTGCTACCAAGGTCACCTGCTATGTAACCGAAACATGAGAAAAGGAAAGAAACCAGAACGTGCAAAATTGATGGACAGTCTATGGAGCATTCAGTTAGTAGGATTCTATAATTAATGAAGCTCACACTGGCTATATACATAACGAATGCAAATACATTATCAAAAGTGCACTCTTATTATTTTGTGTTGATTGCTTTAGAAGATCTGTTGACGTAGTAATTAGTTCATGAGCTATCTTATAACTACTTGAGAAGGGAGCTAAACTTCTACCCTTATTTCCTTAGCTTTTGCAGATTCAACTTTATCCGAGGAGACAATGGAAAAACTTTTGTCTGGTATTTTCCTATTTAATGCTACTTATTATTTGTTGTAACTTGCAAATGTATTCTGATTGCCCCGTGTAGTAGTTAAACTGGTTTATGCCCATCTCATCATTATGTAAGGCTGATATATTTTCATCTCTTACAGGACAAGAAATCAGCTTTGATGATTTATCCCTCGAAGAAAAGAAACAGTTTCATAGAGCAATTGCTTATGGGGAATTGAGCAAGATGATTAAACCATGGGATCCATGGTGGTCAAAGCCTTCTGCCAGAAAAATCCGTCTCAGTAGTGAAGGAACTCAGCTTGTTCAATCACTTCCTGAGCAGGAATTGTTTGATGATATTGGAGGTGAAGAATTCAGCGAAGTTCCTGCCGGGCCTGATACCCCTCTTCCTCCTCTAAGCAGTCTTAGTTCCAGGGAGCCATCACCCCTTTTGACTGTTCACCTAGTTGATATTCTATACAGCTACTGTTTCACCCTTCGTCTCTACAATGGAGATTGGAGGTCAGATGCCCTTGGGGCAGTCACAGTTGTATTGAGTCTGTCCTCGGTGTTGGGTCAAGGTGCACAGCCAGAGACGGTACTAGAAGCCCTTTCTCATTTCTTGGAGCAGGTATGCTGTCCAGCTTACAGACACGTGGGTGGATTGCAATTTGGATTGAGTGTCATTGATGATGTAATCAGTCTACTCAGTTTGGGAACTTCTGCTTTGGTGTGTGCCCTTTGTGATATGCATCGGTTGATTCAAGAAGGGGAAAGGGAGGCCAGATCAGAAAGGCCAAGAAATTCACGGAGGGATGGGATTCGAAGGGCTATAAAACTAGCAGAAAGGAAGATATATTTCATCATGTGTTGGGTTCATGAGCAGCCAGAGGAAGCCTGGTCTTCTTTAGCTGCCATTGTAAGAGCTGAAAAGACATCAGCCATGGAATTTCAGTGGAGCAATAAAGCTGAAAAACTGAACAATAAAGCAGAGGCCAAAGGCAAATGTTTAATTGAGGAGATTTAATTATTTTCGTTCTCTCTTTGTAAGATTAATCTCTTACGTTATGATAATTACGGGCTTAAATGATTTTCCTAGTCCAAATCAAATGGGTTAATTGAAAACTGTTTTGTTTGGAGAGCCGAATTATTCTTTGAAGACAATGATGACTGAGGTAAAATGTGGTTGGTCTAGCACTATGATAAGGTAGGAATACAATGCATAAATGCTTTTAAATAACGTTCAACAACACTTCAAGAATTTTTTTGTAATTGCTTGCCCTTCCCACTTAACAAAAAGAGAGAGGGGTTCTAATACTTAGTTTAGACAAAAGTATTGATGTTACACTAAAAAATTAAGTAATAAATTATAATAAATAATAATTATGAGATTGATCATTACAAATTATTTCAATAAAGTCAAAATTTGAATTTAATTTTTATAATTTAAATATCTATAAAAAGCTCTCATAAGTACATCTTTTTACAAATAAATTTATTTGTCACTTTAGACAACCATAACATAAATTTTTACAAATAAATTTATGTAACACTTAAGACAACCATAACATAATAAGTTCCACTCACAATAATTTTTTTTTATTAAACAGCAATCAAATTTAATAAAAAAATAATTAGTCTCTATATTAACTAAATTATATATTATTTTAAAAATTAAAAAATCATTTATATTTAAATCAGTTTCTATTATATAAAAATTTATAAAATAATTATTAAATTATATCTAAATTAGTTATCAAGATTTTAAATATTAATATTTTAAATTAATTTAAATTAGTAGCTAAAATTTTGGTAGCTAACCGTTAAATATCAATTTAAAAAATATTTTATAAATTTTTATTAATAATAAAAATTATTTAAATATTAATATTTTTTTAGTTTTTAATATAGTTTTTAATTTAATTTAATAATAATTAATTATTTTGTTCTCTAAAATTTGTTAGAATTTGATAATTTTTTTTAGTGACTACATTCTTAATTAATCTTAATAACATGAATAACCTATATTCTCTTATGATTTTCAATCATATTATTATGACATCTTAGTTAATTATTCTGATATCTTAGTTTACTTAATTAAAAGAAGTAGAATAAAAATTACAAACAAAAAATCTAAAAGTATATTCACATCATATAAATTTCTATCACGTCAATTAATAAGTTTAAATAAGGTTATATAGTTGAAGTTTAATAGTAGTGAAATGTCTTAAAATTACTACTTCTTTCTGGGGTCATGCATACGTTGACGTGCACTTGCATGATTTTTTTTATTACTCTTCAATATTTTTTATTCAACAATGGAAGGTTTTAATTAATGATTTTCAGCTATTACATTTTTTTTCACCATTCAAAATTTACCCAAGGGTAGAAAGATTTTGAAATTTATGGATTTGGATGTCTTTTTTTCATATAAAATTTTAGTTAAAAAATTCAAGTTTTTACATATTAAACCATTTTAATTGTTAATTCACATAACTTGTTAAGATACTAATTTTTCAATTTTAAAAGTTATATATTTTTAATTTCATTTTATACAACAAATACAACTTTTTTCTTGACTACCATAGGTACTACCTAAGAAAATTGTATATTAAAATATTAGAAGCTTCTGCTATTATTATTATTTTTTTTTATAAACTAGTTTTGCTTTTAAACATCATTACAAAAGAAGTCCCAAGATATTTCAATCTATACCTATCGTTTACAGTACACCAAAAAACCTGAATTAAAAAAGGAAAACAATCAAATTTATAATTTTAAATATGTAATTAAATTTAAGATAACTCGTAATATTTTACAGAATTAATAATTAAGGATATACATTATAATGTATATTTTAAAAATATTTTTTAATTTATTCATCAAAACCATTTAAGAAAAATATAACTAGGATTATAAATGTGAAAAATAAAAGAGTATAAATTTTTTAAATCCATTATTTCAGATGGATTTCAAATTCTATTATTTTAAGTTATAGAATTACTCTAGTAAATTTATAAAATTTTAATTTATTTTAAATTCTCCAATCAAATAACATATTTTATTATAAAATAATTTAATTATCTAAAAGAAAATGTATTATCTCTTAAAAAATCTATATTTAAACTCACGGAGTTCTTGGTCTTGACTTCCATGGACATTATCTAGTTTTTCATGACGGTATTTTTGTGAAAGGGGTATTTGTGGGAATAAAATGATTGGAAGGAATATTGATAAAAAAAAGGTAGGTGCAAATATTAACTCCAAAAACTAGGCTAATCATATGCGTTCTTGTAAGTTGTTAGTTTTGGGCCTAGCCCAATTATTGTTTTTGTGATGTAGGAAGTTATAAGATCAAAATAAGAAATGAGCGAGTGAAGAAATAACTAGGGTTTTGCGTTAGTGTTTCTGCAGGCAGGAGAAGGCAAAACGGTAACAGAGGCGTTAAGCGGCAACAATGAAGACGATTCTCTCATCAGAGACGATGAACATTCCCGATGGCGTGAGCATCAAGGTTCACGCCAAGGTGATCGAGGTTGAAGGCCCTCGTGGAAAACTAGTGCGAGACTTCAAACATCTCAACCTTGATTTTCAGCTCATCACCGACGAGAACGGCCAGAAGAAGCTCAAGATCGACGCCTGGTTTGGCTCTCGGAAAACCTCCGCTGCCATTCGCACCGCCCTCAGCCACGTCGACAATCTCATCACCGGCGTCACCAAGGGCTACCGCTACAAGATGAGGTTCGTCTACGCTCACTTCCCCATCAACGCCAGCATTGCCAACAACAATAAATCCATCGAAATCCGAAATTTCCTCGGCGAGAAGAAGGTACTCAATCACTCTTCCAGTCTATTTTTAATTAACTATTTTTCTCTTCTATTTGTCACTTGGAAAAATGTGCAATTTGGTTTAGTGATTTATCTGGTTACGTGTGTGCATGATTAGGTGAGAAAAGTTGACATGCTCGAGGGTGTGTCTGTTGTTCGATCTGAGAAGGTGAAGGATGAGTTGGTTTTGGATGGAAACGATATTGAGCTTGTTTCCAGGTCTTGTGCTCTGATTAACCAGGTATATTCTTTCTCTCTGCACATGCCTTGCCCAAACCCTTCTATGTTTTACTCTTTTTAAGACTCTAATTGTTTTCTGTTCTTTTGCTACAGAAATGCCATGTTAAGAACAAGGATATTCGGAAGTTCCTTGATGGTATCTACGTAAGCGAGAAGGGAGCCATAGTAGAGGAGTAGACCATGAAAACAGACATGCTGCTATTTAGTTTGGAAATCTTTTTTGTTATCTTTTTGAGTTTGGATTTTACAATTTTGTGTTGTCAAACTTGTCTTTGCGGAAATATCTTAATCGAAATTTACGCTATGGAATATTTGCCCCAATTTACTTCTCAGTCCATAGATATTTTGCTTTACTTGATGTGTATTGTGATGAATTCTTATTTAAGCTGGTGATTTACTGAATTCACAATTCTGCTATTCGATGTGGTTAATATGCAATCACAATTAAATATTCAAGTATTGTGTAGTTCGACCTTGATATGATAAACTGAATCTTTCATTTTCCTTTATTTCCTCGGTAGATTATTTGAACTGGTGGTTGAATGTCTTACAGAAATCTCAATTGTTTTTTATGTGCGTTGTCCCTGGTATTTTAGTTTCACTCTCTCTGGTCTCCACACTTTATTCACTCAATTCAGCTAAAAGAAGCTTGAACATGGTTGTATAGATTCATGTAAGAGAAGCAGGTTTATTCCTGAAGGAGTAGATGTCGACAGAGAAAGAGCTAAAGGCAAACCACGACAATTAAAGACATTTGTTTTTGTTTTGTGTAGACTCCCAATTGCTGGAGGTCGTAATAATTTTAGATTTATTTGAACATGATCAAGTAGTACTCTCATTTGATGTTTGCTTCTCTATATTCACAATATTCAACTTGAGTTTTGAGCCGTGCTGCACTACCCGTTTTGTGTTTATAAAATAATGTTTGTTTATTTTTAATGAAGTAATGTTCAATATCCTTATGAAGAGCTAATGAGAACTGCTGTTTATAAGTTTTTTTTGACACTGAACCATTCTTATGCACTATAAAAAGTTTTGTAAAAACTAAACTAAGTTGTGATATTTTTAGAAACTAAAGCTTATTTATGTCTGAAAGTCTTATTATGTGACCATTAATTATCCCTTTTAGAAATAAACTACAGTTACCGTAATCGTAGAAAGAACTTGGAACTTCACCAAAATCTTCTAGCTTGAATAATTGGGTATTCAGTGATATCGAAATATACAGCAGGTGATGAATTGCTATGAAATGATTGAAGTACTGTTTTGTAGGACCATTCACAAACTGAAGATACACTAGAATGGAAATTGATAAAGACCACATTCTAGATGATAGCGTGACTTTTTAATTAATCTAATGACCAAGTTATAGCAAAATTGTTCAGTATAAATAACATTCTAAGCTTTTAATTACGGTGCATTTTATCAACAAAAACGTTACACGATCTCCACCGCCTGGCGAATTTTTTTTCCATGCAGAACTTGTTTCCCTAAAATGTGATATCTTGTGGGCAATGATTTGGACATGGACACCCCATTACAAACAGAAATCCCATTTCGACGATTATAATAAATCAAATCAGTAACTCGCCGAAATTAAACAAAAATCCTGATCCTATAATAATTAGTGTTATCTATACCTTCTAACCGCGCAAGCCTTTGTAATCCAAAATGGGAAGAACCACCATGCTCAAATACAGTAAATCCTCTATAGAATTGTGTCCGTTTTAAAATTCAGTAAAAGCAATTCATCAAAAAATGTGACTAATGCTCGTTCCCCATGATATCCAATACATTCCGAATGTGATTTTTATCAAAACCTTGCTTAAAAGCTGCCAGTTAGGAAGACCCTTAAATTTTTTTCATCTAAATTCAAACAATGTCATGGAGTCTAAATGCAGGCAAGTAAAGGACGAAAATACAAGTTTGGATATACACGAGAGGACAGAATATCTCCCTTTTTTTTTTTTTCTTTCAATTATTTCCTCAAGAAAGAGACACAAATATAAATTAAAGAAAGTCCAGTGATCAATACCATGTGTATTCTGTGATCAGTACCACAACAACTAGCAATGTAAGTGTCCACCCAAACTCTTCTGCTTTCTTCCCAAGTCCAAATTCAATTTACTGTAACATCCGTACACGTTAAAAAAAACGAATTTTTGAAAAATGGCAAGCTTTATAGATCAAAGATTATTCCCGTTTTGGTGGGCTCTGAAGTGAAAATCCAGATTTTCCACGATAATCTGGGATTTCATTAGTTACATTGGCAGTTGTGGAGCTCTCGCCTTTAACCTCCCCCGAGGAATCATTTCCTTCTAATTTTGCTGATATTGAAAGGGGCGTATCTCCACTGTGCTTATCACTGGAAACGTTACCAAGCAGGCTTTTATACATAGTGAGGGCTTGGGCCATCATGTTAGCAGGATTGGATGCGGAGCTAGGAAGCAACATTGTAGTGCCCTGATGAAAAAGTAAAGATGAAATGAAAAACAATTTTCGAACCAAAAAAAATTATGCTCTGCAAGAAATTGAATATCAATAAGTTTATGGGCCATATTACCTCCTTGGCTATGTTACTGAAAGCTTGAATATATTGCTCTGCAATCCTTAAACTTGCTGCCTGCAAAACCAAATGACAGTATTATTCCCTTCCCTGTCAGTCCATGGGACACAATAAGGTTCAAACAAATGTGCCAATCAAGAGGCAAAATTTTATCCACCAGATTCACCACTTGATATGTCCCCCATCTTCAGTGATCACACCAACATCAACACAATAAAACCTTCTACCCTATTTATACGGACAGTCACATACTTGAGTCTTCAAGAAATCAAACATTATAAAAAGTCAACCAGATCCTGTATTGAAATCTATGACTAGGAAAGGAAAATCATTAATATGGTTTCTGTACCCAAACAAAGTCTCCCGGTTACTGACACATCATGTCAATATGGCTGGAAATGGCAATAAAAAAAAAAAATGTATAGCATCATAGAGATACCAGAAATAAATTAATATAAGGAGTTTTCATCATACACTTTTTCGACCAACACAATCCAAATGAAGAGCTAGAAAATTACAAAAGCGATATGAATAAAAGAACTTTATAAATGCAACCTATAACAACAAAAAATGAGTTAAACTAATCAATATAAAAAGCTAGTACTTGACGTGATATACAAAATATGAACGTGAAGATCCTCACCTCAGGTCCTCCATTTTCTTTTAGGGCTGTTGACACGACAGCCAGTCCCTCAGCTGTTGCTTTTGCTTTAGCTAGGATAGCTTCAGCCTCACCTAAACAAGAATAATGTTAATATTAGGTTTTGAAGATATCAAATCAACCAACTGAAATTGATATATGAAGAAAACAGAAGATATCTTATCAAATAGATCGGAACATTAATCATGAAATATTATTAAAAAAACACAAATCAGTTACTCATTAGACTATTGCCAAATCCACAATTCATTATCATCTTGACGCGCATAAGATCATTCCTCTCAACAAGAGAATGTACCAAGGAAATAACCTTGATATAAACGACAGGTTGAATTAATATGAAGGGGTATCATATCACATCATGTTCACCAGGCATCAATGTTTATCTTAAAGAATTAATATTGAAATATAAAAGGAAGTTGGAACTAATTTATCAAGATGTAAATAACCTTGAGCTCTGTTAACTTGATCCATCCTCGCGGCTTCTGATGCTAAGATCACTGAACTCTTCTTTCCATCAGCAATGTTTATGTGCGCCTGTCTTTCTCCTGTTTAACAACTACAGGATATCAATACCAGTAAACTTAGAAGCTACAAGAAGTAGTTGGCTAAGGAACAGGATCCCTTATCAGTTGAATGATACGGATACTAAATCTAATTTCATGATGAATAATAATGCAAAAAAGGATGAACTGAGCATACGAAGGTTTGAATATCAACTTGATTACCTTCAGACTCAAGAATTTGAGCTCTCTTTTTTCTTTCTGCTTCTGCTTGCATCTCCATAGCTGCTCTCACTCCACGTGGAGGAGAGATATCCCCTATAGAAGGACAACCACAAAAAGAATTACACAGAAACTATCAAGTAAAAAATACAGTAAAATTATTTATACACAGCCAAAACTTACTTATTTCATATCGAAGGCACTCCAGACCCCAACTTTTTGCAGCCACATTAATGGCCTCCTGCAATACAAGACTAACTTGTCAGTACATTCTTTAGGGTACGTCAGAATGAAAACACAAGACAACTCCTATGGAAGGGCTAGTGCATAGCTGTTAGATCCTGTTTATTATCACGTTCTGTCATTGTTAAATACTAATTCCTTGGCACCAAGCTGGCTTAGAAATCATGCTTATTATGCCAACCTTTCTAAATAAATCTAATATATAAAGCCATAACCAATTGTAAAAAATGATTCCTATGTTATAAGAAGTTAAGGACTCAAGCAACGTTTCACATGACTACAGTAGAAAAGAAACTAGTATCACCAACCAGCACAAGCACTAAAATTTTCATCTTTAGCTATTTTCTGGTTTCTCTTTTTCTTTCCTGTATATAACTGGATTGAAGTAGGACTTTGAACTTTTCATTTTTTTGTTACTCACAGGTTACCTCCATTTGAGACAATCCTATTCAAAACACAACCTCACACTAACTGTGAATATCTCTCCCTGCAAAGATTCAATTCAACCGTATTTTGCCTTGCTATGAGTGACTAGCCCCTTCTATTAGACCCAAACCCATAGGTATAGGAGTACGAAATTTATGTTATAAGAATCATCCTTTCCATAATTTTCACAGCTCCATCTAAGGAGACATGTCTTTAGTTTTCCCAACTATTTTATGTTCTGCTTTAAAAAAGACTTCCACCAACAAGGTTTTATGCGTGACTTGAAATAAAGTATCTAAGATGCTTCCTCATGTAAGGAAATTCAAAGAACTTATAACTAAACTCACCACAATCTTTTCATTGAGTGTGTCCCTTTCCTCAAAGGTCTTGTCAAGAGTAATCTTACCAAGCTCACTACGCATGGTCGTTTGTGCCAGCTGAATGACAGCATAAATGGGATTCTCCACCCCATAAGACGCGAGCTTAGGATCCACAATCTGCACTCCAAAAATAAAAAAAACTAATAAATAAATAAAAAATATATGATCTAGACTGGACAAACTTCTCAAAGAAGAAAATAAAAAGGCAAAAATGAATCAAACTCTCCCCATAAGTTCAAATTAGCTTATACATAAACTAAAAACAGCTATTTAGAAGCTAAGCGAAATAATTTCTATAAATAAACTTATACATAAATTAATTTTAATCTCTATGAGAATCTCAATTCACTTTCTCTTCTTAACTTTTATCCCAGAATTGCTCATTGAGAAATTTAACCTAAAACATAATTCAACACCACTGCCCACTCAAAGACAATAACCGAATACATAGACACAAAAAACATAAACCTTGACATAAAGCACACCATCGATGAGGATGGTGACATTGTCCTTGGTAATTGCACTCTGGTCAGGAATGTTAATAGCCTCCTCCTTGAGCGAATGCACATAAGCGATACGATCAACCAAAGGAATCAAAAAATGGATTCCAGAGGGAAGAGTCTTAACGTACTTCCCAAATCGCTCAATTACAAACGCCTTCTTCTCCGGCACAATCCGAATCCCCCAATTCACCGGCGGAATAATCTCATAGGTCCTACTCAACAACGCCTCAAAATTAAAAAAGAAATAAAAAAGAAAAAATAATTGTTTGACGGCGAAACCTAGCAGCAAGAAAACTAACCTGGAACTAGGATCGCGACCTGTGCGGAGGTAGCGAACGGAGGAGAAACGAGATGGAATGGAAGGAGTGCGGCTAGTAGAAGCCAAGGATTGGCTCAAACAACGCACTGCGTTTCTCGCGGCGTTGGTTTTCCAAATGGTCGTCATTTTCGTGCGCTGGAGTTCTCTGCAGTTCTTTCGTGCGCATCAATTTTCTTCCTCTTGTTAATTCTCTTCTCCAGTTGCGTTTAACAAAACCCTAGTAAAACCTCTTCCTTTCTAACTTTTTTTAGTTTGTTCAGATCTTACACACGAATTACCTAATCACCAAATCATTCTTCTTCTTACATTTTTTTTCCTGTTAGATTACTTATTTCTACATTTTTTATTTTATGATCTCATTTTTTTAATCAAATTTACTCTTTTGTATGCTTATATTCAATTTTTCTATTTTTAAATTGTAATTATTATTGTGCAATAATTTTAAAAACACATTGTTGTTGTTTTTTTTAACTTTTTAAGCATTTAGTTTTATTTTATTTTATTGAATATTTCAGCAATGTGTGATATTTCCTACTTATATCAATAAATTACGAGAATTCTTCTCCTAAATAATATGTGTGTAAAAAATAATTACACACATAAACTCAATAAAAAATAAGTACACACTTCGAAAACCGATCAGAATTTTATTATTGGAAAAGTGAATTCTAATATGATTTTTCTCTTTAAAAAATAGAAAACCATTTTTTTAATTATTTGTTAGTTAAATAATTAATATTAGTAATAAATTTTAATTTTAATAAAAATAATAAATTAATATTAAATACTGTTATTTAATTTTATGTTTAATATAAGTTTTTATTATTAATAATGATTAATAAAAAATTTAATAGAGCAGAAAAATATAATAAAGTAATAATTAATTAAATTAAGATATTAATTTTGAGGAAATAAAGTTTTAATTAAGAAAATTTATTAAGTTATTCATAACCTATGACATAGTATATATAAACGGGAATATGCACCATTTATTAATTTAAGTTAATATTTTTTGAAATAAAATTAATTAAAATAAGAATTATAGTAATTGAAATTGTAATTATTTTAATTCATAAATTTTATATTATATATTGAAATAATTTAATAATAGTTAAAATTATGAAATTGTTAATAAATATTATATAAAGTGTTGAATAATATAGTAACAGTTTTAGTTCGGTCACGTGGACTCGAATTCATACCTTGTGTATTTTTGTTAGAAAACAAATTTTGGAAAAAAAATCTGAAAAGTTCATAATTTTTGTAAATATTCATGACTAATTATTTGTAAATATTTATGATTAATTAATTTCTATTCATAAACATTCTTAATTTTAAGAATACAACAACAATAATAACACCAACAAAATATACTTAGATCACAATTTAAGACTATATATACTATAATATCAAGATAATTTATCAATGTATTTTTAAAAGACTTATATTAAGTATATTTCATCTATCAAGTACTAACAAGTGATTTATCATAAGTAATATTGATAGTTTAATTTCAACTTTCTATATTGAGATAGTTTTTTGCATCTACTCTATAATAGAATAATTTTTTTTAACCTTTGACCACAAATATCTTAATTTATATACTATAGATGATTAGTTAAGTTGGGATATTTTGTTTTCTTTAATGAGTTATTATACTTAATGTTATAATCACAATGTCATATTAGAGACGCATAAAATATACTACATATTGTATATGATCTCATAATCATATCTCATATCATTAGATATATAAATTCCATAACATTTCATCCACCAAATTTATATTTACATATACATACCTAATTATATATATATATATATATATATATATATTATTTTAATAAAAACATTCTTAAATAACTAAGGGTATATCACTCAAGTGAAATGAATTCATTAACAAAGAAAAAAGTCATAGCTAAAGCTATGAAATCATTGCTTAAACAATAACTAATATTCTTAAAAAACTATTTTTGTTTGAGCAATATTAACTTCAAAAGAGAAATAATTGTTTTAGTCTCTTTCTTACTCAATTGTATCTTGTTGCTTGAGCAACCAACTCCAAATGAGATAGGAGTAGCATTAACTTTCCATTTCTCAAATATTGCTCCATCACTTGAGCAATATGAATTGTTACACAAGTCTTATAGTTTTAGAACATCCAAAAAACTCTTATTCTTTATTACTTGTGCGATGAGAGTTTCAAAAGAAAAAGAATTATTTTGACATCTCTCTCACTAAAACCTCAAGTCATAATTTTAACAAGAAATATTGTTACTTGATCAACCATGATAGTGTTTGAACATCATAATAAGCAATCATTGCGACATTTTTTTTTATCAAACCTCAACTAGATGTAATTAGTAAGCTTCCCTTACTTGAAGATAGCTTATCTTACAAGAAAAGTGACTTTTGTGCTAAAAAACTCCCAAATAAGTTGATACAACTTCTAAAACTTTAATCTACATAACCAACATTTCTACTTGTTTAGCTTATTACTTCCTTCTTAGTTAATTCTAATAATGGGAGTTTAAAATTACCACAAACTAAAAATATAATAATAATTAAAATTCATTACATAGAAAATAAGAAGTTTATCCAAATTAAAATTTTGATTTACTTATCTTCATCAACCAATTGTTACATCCTTATAGACATTGACATACTAAATGTCTAACCAATCAAGAATCTTGGAGAGAATGTTTAGAGGGTTTAATCACTTAAAGAGATAAAATTTTTGTTGAAATGAAAAATGAATTATTTAAAACTTATTTATAAAAAAATTCACTCTTTATTTACTTTGAATTTGTATTTGTAATATAAATAAACCTGTTAAATTTTCCATATCTAACCATAATTTGACTCATAAGGTAATTAAAATATAACAAAGTTACTCAACTCTTAATCATGTAGCTATACAAGTGTTATTACATCCTTGATAACTACTTCTCACACAATACACATAAATCATATTACACTCCTATTTTAATAAGTTTATATCACACTCCATTTTAATAAGTTTATCTCAATTTAATTTCACCAAATATATAGATTTCCATGTATAATTATATTAAGAAAATTAAGATATAAAAACATATCCCACATCTTAATACAACTCTGTAAATATAGGAATAAAAAATACTTTATAAGAAAATATGCTCAACAAATTATCTATTTTCTTGACATAATTACATAATTATTTATGAAATATCAATTCAATACTGAAATATTCATAACATAGAGTCTAAAATATAAAACAAATTATAACAATAAAATCAAACTAAATTTTCAATTCAGTTAAAAGTTTCAACTCAAACCTTGCTCTCAATTCTAAAGACTAACATCAAATTACTAACTTTCATGAAATTTACTTATTCAAGGTCCAAGTTTAATACCATTATCATTATTCTTCAAAGTTACTAATTGAGAACCAAATATATCCACACAAAAATACGCTCCTTAAAATCAAACAATTAAAAAAATTACAATTTTTTAATATCATTGATTTACATACAAGGATTTCAAAAAGATCCCAGATCAATACTCTAAATTTAAAATATAGAATTAGTATAACTTCCTTTATCCCAGATCAATATTTACCCTTTATCCTAATAATTTTTTTTTTGGAAAAAAAAAATCAAAAAATCAAAACATCAATGTACTTCTTAATTGCCTCGAAGATCCTATCCTAGTTATTAACAACTTCAATTTCAAGTTCAAATATAAAAAATCTAACAAACTTTTACCTAAAAGAATAAATACAAAATAGAACTTACTCAAATTTAGCTCTATATTGATGTTCTACATTATACCTTAATTAGTTTGGAGGTTGAGATTTTTCAAAGATTAGAAAATGGAAGACGAAAATGAAGGAAGGATACAATAGAGACATCATTATTGATGTTCAAAAGGATAAAAAAAAGTCAAAATATACATAAATACTTTTACCAATTTAACCTTAATTTTGAATGTTATGCACAAGAAATTCAATAATATGTTACATATAACATAAACATATAATAAATTATGTAATAACCTAATCCACATTATAAATAACATATAACGATTATATAAAATCATATAATATGATATAAAATCATATAATATGATATAAAATCATATAATATGATATAAAATAATATAGCAGAAAAAAAATAACATAATATTAGATTATATAATATTATATAATATTATATAATACAATAAAAAAATAAAAATTTAATATTTAATTATTTATAAGAATTATAAATATAATTTTTAATTTTTTAAAAATAATAGTAATAATTTTTTAAAGAAATAATAATTAAAATAAATTTACAAAATAATAATAAAATCATAAATAATAATTATAATAATAAATATATTAAAAAAATAAATTATAGAATAACAATAATAAAAGAAATAATCAAAATAACTTTATAAAATAATAATAATATAAAGAATAATAATTTTATTTTAATTTTAGTTTTATTTTATGAAAAAGTTTTTTCTACGTTAGCTAATTCGTAGTTCTTTATGAGTCAAATTTGTTGATCGTATGATGATAACCAATTGTGTGTACTAGATATACATGATTTATGATCATTAATTCTAAATTTATTTTAAATACAAGAGAAAAAAAATAACATTATAATTTTATTAAAATACTTTTTTTTATACCTATCAACTATTAACAAATTTTTTCTTTATTCTCCTTCACTCTTCACTCTCTTTCCTAAACAACATCATTTCTTACTATTTTCTCCTCCTCATTTCCATCTTTTTTTCTTCTAGAAGATAATACAGAATTAAAGTTTTCCTATAGGCACCCACTCCTACTAAGTTCAACCCTCCCTCTTTTCATATTTATTCTTTCGCATCAAACCCAATCAAGGCTAAGTGTTTTTCATTACTTGTATTTTCTAATTTCTATTCTCACTCTCTATCCCTGTTTAAACAACATCATATATTTTTCAAATAAATTAAGATTATAAAAATATATAAATTTAATTATCACTTATAAATGATTTTATAAATTTATTTGTAACAAAAAAAAGAGTATTACAACAATCATATAACCCGTATAATTTTTTCCTTATTTTTCTTTATTATAATACAAATGCTTTTATAGAGAATATATTGTTCGAAGATCATAAAATAATTATAAAAGATAATTTTTTCTTTGAAATATTAACACAAATATATATTTAAAATTCAGACTTAATATAACTGATCAAATTAAACCAGTAATGTAAGTTAAGAGAACTGCAAAAGGGATGCGATTTATTGTAAATCGCTAATATATAAATAAAAAACATTAATGTGAGCATGTAACAACTCATCTGCATATACTGAATGGTAAAAAACATATCTCTACTATACATCAATAATGTATATATTGTTGTATAACATGTGATGTGTGAAATATCGTTGAAAAATGTCCCTACTTAATTAATAATGCATGTATAATATACATGAAGCCACAAACATGGCTGACACGAGAGTTTCCTAACTTACTATATATAGTTTGTGCAAACGAAATGTATGGCATCTGTTATCATTCTCTACCCTCCAAAATTTTCCAACTTCTACTTATGCTTATGCTTTTTGAACCATGTTTGCGATCTCAGTATTAGATTCCCTTAGTTCATCTTTTAACCTATTTCATGAGCTAATCATGATAATACAAACTTCAGTTCCTGATTCCTGTGCCAACCCAAACAAAACCCTTTTCTGCCCACATTTTGCTTGATTCTTATCTCTTTAGATAAGGACAATTCAAAAGAGACTAAGAAAGAGAGAGAGAGAGAGGCATAGAAGATGAAAATTGTTAAGGAATGGTTCAAGGGGTCGCAGACTATGCTTAGCATGGTTTTAGTGCAAGTTTTTGCAACGGGGATGCAGATTCTTACGAGGGTTATACTTGTTGAGGGCACTTTTATTTTCGCACTAATTGCCTACCGTCACATTGTTGCTGCTGTTTGTGTTGCCCCTTTTGCTTTCTACTTTGAAAGGTACTCAATTAAGCTTTTTTTCCCTCCTTCATGTGTTGCTTATTCTTCTGCATGTATGTATGAACTTTCTTCCACATCTTCATCTCTCTGTTTTGTTTGGATTGAATCATATGTGTTGTGATTTGCAGAGGCCGCCAAAAGAAGTTGAGGTGGTCGATTTGGTTCTGGCTCTTCCTTAACGCCTTATTGGGGTACGCATTAATTTGCTTATTTCATTTTTCAAACTACATTTGTTATACCTTCCTTTTCAAAAGTGTTATATATGTGTTTATTATTATAAAAGATACGTGTTACATAAATATTATTAGTTAAGATTGTTTCATATAATAATTTCTCATATATGTGAAATATTATTAAATCTAGATGGATCTTCATGTTACCCACTTTAATATGCGCAAACTCAGTTGGACTTGAAACCATAAAGAAAGATAATAGACATACATGCATATTTTTTTCCTCTACTCTATATTATTTACCTTTTCTTCATATTACTTATTATATCTATTATTTTCTCCTTCTCAACTTTTTCCCTTTTTCTCTTTCTATTTTTTTTTTCTGGATCCATTGATCACTTCCTGTTAGTAAGAGTCTTTGTTGAACAGAAGAAATAGTGTGAAATTGGAGAAAAAATGGGAAACAAAGTCTAAAGAAATGTTTCAAATAAATGTTGTTTTTTACAAATGAAACGTGAAGGAAAGAAATTAAAAGGATTAATATATAGGTTAAATATACAGTTAATAGAAGAAAAAATGACTGAAAAATGAACACAAATGAATAGAGATATTAGCTTTATCCAGTTTCTATCAAAACTAGCTTTCGTCCATACATAATTTGATAGCATTGTAGTGTATGAAAATTGACATTTGCATCTCCAACAGTCGATTTTTCAAGTTTTATAAGGATTGCACAGATAATTGAAGGTATCTTTCTCTAATTGGCTTCTCCAAATCCATGTCTGTGGAAAAATGATTTTTGCGAGCAAGAATCAATTTTGATGGCTGGAAATTTCCTAGATAGTATATTTTTTTATTTATAATTAACAATTTCATTTCTATAACTCTTATATTACAGTAAATCAAACAATTAAAAAAACATTAATTATTTCTTATCAATCTTATCCTTTTAACTTTCATCTACCCTAATGTTTTTCTTTCAATCAAATGCTGAAATACAGTGGACATGTATGTCTTGCTTATTCATTGATGCAACTTTTATACAGACATATCTTATCTTATAAATACAAACAGCAAATTGTCCTCTGAATGTGCCCCTTTGGAACTTTATTTTTTGTTAGTACCAGCTCAAAATACAAACTAAGCACTGTGAAAAAAGGAAACAAGACAACCTTAAGTAACATTTTCCTTTGTGAAATATGACATGACAACCACCCTGCATTTATCGATGTCGAGGGATAGGTGACACTAGGCACGTACCTCCTAAATCTAGTAAACAGTGCAATACTGACTTATGTGGTGATTATCTCAAACTAATTTTTAATGGTGGTTATGAACTTTTATGCTATGTTTTGATTGGTTTGGTTGTGGTGAGAACACACCTTTATTTTGGAAATGACGGAAGCTACAGATTTTCCAAAGAAATCTACAAATTAAGTTGCTTGAAGTCTGGAGTTAGGTATCAGCAGCTTTCGGTTTCTCTAATCTATGCAAAACGTATAATTAGGTGTTTTAGTTCTTACACGTCACCTAACAAGTGGAAATTAGGGTTTTGACACATAGGAAGGAGATAGACAAAGAGAAAATACGCAGACTAGTCTAAGAGATAAGTATAAAAATATGTGGATATATAATTATTACATTATTTCTATTTATTTTTAAATAATGAATATACTTATAATTAATTGTATATATATAATCCATAACACATGCACATATCCTTAAACATATTATGAACACGTAATCAATAATTGTTTTTCATTATAAAACATATTTCTATCCACATAGTTTTGAGAAAGAAAAAAAAAATCCCTCTCGTCTTCTACCCATCAACATCAACAACACATGCTTTCTAAAATCTTCTAATTTTTTTTATCTTCATTTTTTCTTCACCTTTCATCTACACACTTATAAAAGTTTTTATTTTCATTTGTTATTTTAAATACTCAAAATCATTGATATTGATAACTCCCCTGCTAGTAAAAGGCTTTTTTTTTTTAATTTTTAATCTCTTATTTTAAATATTCAATACCATTGATATTGATTACTCCCATTAGAATGGAAAAGAATTTCAAGATTAGAGTATTCTATTTCGTTGCTAACACAGATTGATATAAAAATAATATATATTCGAGCTGAGGTCAAACTTGTACAAAAGTTATGTATTTTGCAATTTTTATAAATCATGTTTTAGTGTTTGAATATATAAAATAAACCTTTATTTTCGTATAATTATAATCAATAATAAAAAATGCATTTAGTATATAAATTATATTGTAGTTAAAATTGATAATAAATAAAAATGGTTAAACTACATATTTGTGATAGATAATTTATATTGTAATATTGATTTACTAATATTTTAAAAAATAATCAAAATTTAGTGTAAATAGGGTAAATTAAAAGAAATATGTATTAGACACTATGATTTGTCTGTAGAGAGGGAAAAGAAAATCTGAAGATGAGAAAATTTTGAAATTTCATATAGAAAGAAATTGATATATTATTTTATTTTTTGAGTTTTTGTTTTTAGAATTAAACTTTTCTCTCTATTTTATTTCCACTTCTTTTAAATAAAAAAAATCAAATATATCTTTTTTTCCCACGCAAATATACCATTAGGAAAATCAAGTTAAAATAGTGTGGTTTTTATATGGTTAAGATTTTTTTAAGTAGTTGTTAAATCAAACTAAATTTAAAGTGAAACTAAATATTTAATTTTATAAGATTTATAGATACATGACTCAACAAGAATGAAAATAATTCTTAAAAATACTATTGTTCAAGAGTAGTTCTTAAAAACCATTCAAATATGAAGATATTCAATTTTACAATATAAGAGTGGATGGGTAATACATTTTTTAATTGTTTTGCATGTGATTAATTTTAATAATTTTTATCAGTATTATTTTATAAAATTTAAAAATATTTTTCATAAACATTTATGTAATAATATGGGATGAATAAATATATTAATTTATGGAAATATTTAAATACTTATTTAAAAATAAAAATTTGTGAATATAAAATATAATAAAACTTAGAAAAATTTAACTAAATTTAACAATGTCTAAGAAAATTAAAAATATATTTAGGTCATATGTATGTGTGACATGTGTGCCTTTGACATACAATAAACAATTTCAGAATACTGGAACTTCTTTACAGAGAAGAAAGAAATCAATCAACGTGGCCCTAGCATATATTGAAAGCACTTTTATTAAAGTATTTGAGATGTTGTTTGTTAATGAAACTCATCCTAGTTAGCGCGTGTCATCATATAAAAATTGGTACAAAATTAAAAAATTATCCTAATCAATACGTGTCGTCGTATAAAAATTAGTATAAAATTAAAAAGAATATAGAAATATTAGACAAAATTCATGTAAAAAAAATAATTCCTTTAAGAGTAGACTAGTACACAGTGAGTTTTTTTTTTTTTTTTTAAAAAAATATTCACTAATGCATAATTTTCATAAAAGATAACAAAAAAAATCTCAAAAATCCAATTAGATTGACAACAATTTGCATTTAGTAATAAAATCTTATGATGTATATTAGTATCATTATTTTTTCTTAAATTGATCTGTTTTGAAGGTCATTTTATTGACTTTTATTCCATCTTTAGGAGACCTTCCAGTTTCCTAGAAGTTTAAACTAGTTCATCATTTTCACCTCATGATTTTTCCTTATCTATTTTTTTAGTTCAAAACTTAGAGATCAGTGAAGATGATTGGACATAACTTTGAACCTCTTGTTCATCACCTAAAAGAGATTTAGAAGTAAGTCATTTGATAATAATTAATTTAAGATTTGTTACATTAATTACAGATTTGAGATGAACAAATCGTTCTAAAAGACCATTTATCTTTTAACAAATCATACTATTATTATTGATAATAAGAATATTATTATTAATAATATTAATAATATTAATAATATTAATAATAATAATAATATTTTTAATTTTAATTTTAAAATCAGAGTATTTTTGAATTTTGATTTGTAAACCAGTGAAAAATATTTAGATTTAAGAATGTATTGGAGAATGATAAACAAAGTAAAATTTATTATATATTTAAAATCTTAAAGCATAACTTTTTGTTTTTTTTTTAAATTTTTTAAATTTTACATTAATTAATATGATTTAAAATATTCATAATTCCAAAAAAAAAATTGGCTAATACAATTATATTTTAATAATAGTTTCCTGAATTTAAAGACAAGTTTAATTAAATACAATTTAAAATATCTACAAGACCACATTTTAAATATTTTAAGTAATACTTTTTCAATATGTTTTATTCTTTTCTGAAAGATCACCACAAAACTCAGACTTAAACATTTATTATCCAAAAAATATTATCTATAATGATTTGTAAACCCATATTTATAAAATTATTGTTTTTATTTTATTTTTATGATACATTTATATATATGATCAGTTTTAAGGTCTTTGATATTTTTTGAACTACACTTATAAATACATTGCGTTTTTATATCTAGACAATAATTATATAAGTATAACCTAGTTAAGTATTGTTTAAAGTAAAAAATAGTGATTGAAAAAAACAAGACCGTAGTCACCATCCAATCATCCATCTTCAAAAAAGAATGTACGAGGACAGAACATAAATATTATTTTTGAGTTTTTTTAGTAGTGTTATTATGATTAAATTAAACTATTCATTTAAATTATATTTCCTCTATTTTTTTAAAACATGTACTATTATTCCGTAAAGAGACGACTCTGGGTTGTATTCTAATTTTTTCAATATAAATAAATATCTTGGTGTGATGAGTAATTAAGATTATTTTTTTCAATTACATTTTTATCCTTTCCAACAACTTCTAGTAAGCTATTGAAAGAAAGTGAAAGTTTTTGTGGACATTTATGTAAGTAAATATTTTGTTCCCATTTATTTATTTAAATTTTTATTTTTTAAAATATGATCATCAATTAATAAATAACATTTTTATATTAATAATTATTTTGTAAGAAATAATTCATTTTCTCAACTATTTTTTCTGAAATTGATATAAAATTGGCATACACTTGATTTGGAATGTTAGCTTTCATACTCGATGATCCATTTTAACAAAACACATCCTCATTTCGTTTTATTACTTGTTCAATAATTTGAATACATTTAGCTGTTGTAATTAAGTTGTAGATAGTTTTGCTGATAAAAAAAAAAAGTTGTAGATAGTTTTTAACTATATCATACGATTGCAGGATGACACTGGCCATGGGACTGTTCTATTATGGTCTGCGAGACACTTCAGCTACTTACTCTGTGAATTTTCTGAGCTTGGTTCCTATCACCACTTTCATTTTCTCTATTATATGCAGGTATATATATAGAAAGAACAACCATATACCTGTATTTCATTATTCATACGAATTAATAATTAACACTGATATGATATAAGAAGTTTATACCAACTCACACCTAGTCCAAATGAGTGCAGAATGGAGAGGTTGGGGTTTGGAAGATGGGCGAGTAAAGTGAAGACAGTAGGAGCAACATTGTGTGTTGGGGGAGCATTAACAACTAGTCTGTACAAAGGGAAGGAATTCTATATTGGTCTAAGTAGGCATCATATACACACTGCAACACTTGACTCATCCAAAACCCACATGCTTCGTGGCACTCTCTTTTTGCTTGCTAGCTGCTTCTCATACACAGCTTGGTTCATCGTGCAAGTATGTGTTTATGTGTAACTCTTATTAGATCATGTGCTGTTCAAATTTCTTGATTTTGAATTTAATATTATGTTCCTAAAATGGGTACTTTCTATCTAAACAGGTTAAGTTGCATGAAATATTTCCATTCAAATATTGGGGGACAATGCTTACGTGCATTATAGCATCAATTCAAGCAGCAATAGTAGGAATATGCTTAGATTGCAGAAAAGTTACTTGGAGTTTGAAGTGGAATCTACAACTTATGACAATATTATACTCGGTAAGATTTATTCAATGTAAGTACCTTCTATTGCTGCTACTTTATTCATACCTTTAATTTCTTCCGTCACGTGCCCACATTGTGTCGACTTTGGGCTTAAGCGCTTGTAACAATGCTCTGTTGTTTTCTGTATATTCCATTGTGGCTATCGTTTATCACAATTCACGTCTGCATGCTATGTTTTTACTCCGTTTCCTCTGTCTAGAATTTCGTTCTTTCTATCATATAGTTTTTCTTTCTCTATCTTTTCTTTATGATTCATTTAATATCATGAAAAGAAATCATGCACGTGTTTAACAGAACAATATAATTCATATTATTGTATTATGACATTAAAGCTCTTCTTTTTTAAGAGCTTTAATGTGCACTCTGCACTCTGATCCTTCTTTTTTTCTTTTTTTTCTTTCTTCTTTTCTCTTTCTTCCTTTATTATGAGTGAAGATCAATATGTACATAGTTTTCTTTACCTACACCCAAAGAACAACCTTGCCACAATTCTTGTTTCTCTAGTTATGGACTTCACAAATTATCATTCATGGAGTAAGTCCATGATTACATCTCTTAGTATCAAGAACAAGTTAGATGAATTCACATATTGGGTTTGTAGGCCGACAATGGTAAAAATTGAGGAGAAGGGTTTAGACACAACATGTCGTATATAATGCGGAAGGCCTGCAATGACACCATGAGTTTGGATGGAGCTGTGTCGGGACGACATTCAAACTTTGAAATACGCTCATAGTAAACTCATTGCTAAGGGAAGAGGTGTGCCCACCTAAGGAAGAAGAAGAAGAATTGCTAAGGGAAGATATCATTAACATGGAGGAAAGGGGAATTCTGGACACCTAACCACTATTCGGTATGTAAGAAAAGAAGTGGTCCTAACTTCAAATGTGCTCCTATTTATAGGTAAGGAACCCCGTGGAACAAGAATGTCAGAATGTTTTCTAGTTGTTAGATCCTGCCACATCCAATGCTCGCAAAATGAAACACTCGAATTTCGAAGTAAGTATAAATTCAAAATCCCCACCAAATACATAGAACATTCTGGAACCTGCTGGAAGCTCCTCGAGACCCCAAATCGATATACTTGCTCAAATGTCAAAGTCGACACCCAGGTGCGACATGATTCGAAATACCGACCACCAAAACATCTTTAAGATTATCACCTTTTAAGTTTTGGGGGCAAGTGTATCATCATTAAGATTCTCTCCATCCATATCATTGAGATTCTCATAGATCTAACAAAGCTCCTCAAAACAATATGATTAACTTCATCTTAATCAGATACATAATGTTACCTTGATTTCAAAAGTTAATCCAAAAATTTACTTTAAAAATTTAGTATAAAAGTTTATCATAATTAAGATAAATATTAAATATATTTTTTTCATCTGATTTAATGTCAAGTAAGATTATTTTTATTTTAGGTCATTCATTATTGTTTTTTCAATCCAACATTAATTAAAATTATTTTATGGTAATGTAGGTTGATATTATTTATCGTTAACCCTAATAGGACTACCTCTTTCTTGATTTTAGTTAAAATTTTGTTTTTGATGTTAGTAAGAATTATTTTTCGATTTATATTTTGTTATAGACGATTATTTTTTCTCTTTCAACATTAGGTAATGTTTTATCGATCAGTGTTGGGGAGATTAATTTTTTGAAATAATAACTAAATTTTTTGAACATTAATGTTCGTTGTAATTATTTGTTATTATTATATTTAAAATAATTATTTTTTTTATCAACAATAACAATGTTATTTTTTGTCAATTAATATTAAGATTTTTTTTAATGTTGATGATTATTTTTTTTTGGCCAAATAGGTTTAATCTTTTTTTTACCAATGTCAGCCCAAAAAAAAAAATTAATTGACATAAATCGAGATAAAACATTATTAATATTAATTAGAAAAAATCATGGGGAGCTTTAATGAAAAATGCAACATCAATCAATATCAACTAAAGGACATCCAATAATTATATTTTTAAATTATTAAAATTATTTAATATTTAAATACATTTTTGTATTTATTAGTAATTGAAATATTTTATTCAAAAAATTAAAGTTCAATAAATTCAAATTATCTTATTAAATTAAAATATTTAAAAATTAAAAAAAATTCAAGTTTAATGTATTTAAATATATTATGAAATTTTATATCCAAATCCAATATTATTATTTATCCTAAGATAGTACATCTCAACTTATCCTTTGATTATAATGGATCAAATTTATTCTATTAAAAACCCTTATGTCCAATTTTTTATTATCAACAATAAAGAATAATATAAATGAGAATACTAGAAGTACTCTAACCCATGTACAAAACGCTTAGTTCTTAATTAAAATT
Organism: Phaseolus lunatus; assembly: GCA_013389735.1. Lineage (NCBI taxonomy): Eukaryota > Viridiplantae > Streptophyta > Magnoliopsida > Fabales > Fabaceae > Phaseolus > Phaseolus lunatus. The sequence goes on along the minus strand of CM023865.1, from coordinate 14,467,902 downwards.
TGTATATATACAATATACTATAATACAAAAAATAAGGCAACAACATAACTCATGTTAAAAATATAAGGCATGACATCTCCACAAAGGTATATTGATTCTTTTCTCCTTATGTCCAAAATCTATCTACATCAATTTTCATAACAAGACTGATTTGCTAAGATAAAGCCATTAACTAATTTCCTAATTGATAGTGAAATTAACACCAATTCAAGATTATATAGAAACATTATGAACAAAATAAAAAAACTTAACTAAAAGGGTTCATCTCCAATAATCAAGTTATGTGTCTAACTCGAGGTTAGAACTATAAATATTATAAGACATATATTAATGTATGGTCATAGATAGCTAACTTTCGATTTTTTTCTATACGAGCATTTCTTACATTCTTCACTTTAATTTTAATTTGTAGTTTGTTGATAAAAAAAAAGAGTTTAGATTAAGATGGACATTGATAGAAATTACAAAATTTCATAGACAAAATTAAAGATAGGAAAGATTATTGAAAATTAGTGCACAAAATTCCTACTTTTGCAACAATTGAGCTTTTGGACATAAATTCCAAGGTTCCTATTTGACTTGAATTTGCTAATTATTCTGTCACTACCAGCTAGCATTATATTAGTCTCAATTTACTACTTCGTTCTAATAAGAAGTTAATTTAGATAGGTTAAAGTTTTAGAATTTTGATTCACTGTGTTTAGAAGATAAGTTCATATTATATTGTAGATTTCCCAACTTAGTTTAATATCTTATTTTTTTATAAAATTTGCACTTTATTTTTAACGAATACATAATAAGACTTTTTAACTTGTTAATGGATAATACATTTTGCCCAGGACAATATAACTTTTACCCTGATGTATTATTTATTTTTTATATACATATCTTTAGACATAGCTTAATTACCTTAAGACATAGCTTAATATATGATTTTAGAGTTTGATCTTTGCGCAAATTAAGACAATATTGTTTGAGTTTTTAAATTTAAAATTAACACAATAATTGTTGTTTCTTATTACAGAAATGTGATCGTTGTTCAAAATATTACAAAATGAAATAAGTTGTATTAAGATGACACAATTTTTATCATGTCAAAATCGTGTTAATGTGACACGACTTTAATTCAAGATCATTACACAAAAATCATTCAACTCTAATACGATTTTACTTTTTCTTCACAATAAAATTGTATCATATTGGTACGACTTTTCCAACCTCATTAAAGAAATTCATTTTGATAAAAAGAAAAGAAAAAATGGTCCAATGCTAGTAAAATTCTTTTGCATTCATGACACTATTAATTGTTTGACTTTGGCATGTGTACATCTTGAAGGTCTCTTTTGAAATGTGTGCAAATCTAAAAAAGTTGCTTAAACTTCTTTTGTTTTATAACATGGAACTACCTAAGATCCTTGAAGTTAACTAATAGATTGTGTGGAATAGCATGAGGCCATTTGTATTGGCTTTGATCGACTATTATGAGAAGTATACGGAAGCTTAAGTTTTGACAATGGAAGTAAAGCGATGAAGAAGTCAACTACTATGCTTCTAAATTATTAATGAATAAGAGTTGTTTGTACAGGGAACATTGGCCACAGCTGCTACGTTTTGCTTAATTTATTGGGCAATTTCAATCAAAGGACCAACTTATCCCACAATGTTCAATCCATTGGCTCTTATTTTTGTGGCCATATCTGAAGCTATCTTACTGGGTGAACCTATCAGTCTTGGCATGTATGAAAGAATATTTTTCCTTCAACAACACAATGTCATTTACAAGTTCTTTGAATTTTTCATTTACAATGTCATTTCTTTCCTTCAACCACTTGCTCCACCCACTAGCAAGGGAAACATCTTTAAGACATTAACTACCTTTTTGACAATCCAATGTTGTTATTTGGGTATTATATTTATACATCTTTGAAAGTGGTTAATGAAAACTTGAAACTTTATTTTCAGCTTGCTGGGCATGATTTTGATCCTAGTGGGGTTGTACTCATTTTTGTGGGGCAAAGGAAAAGAGACAGAAAGTATGCTTGAAGCCTCCATAGAGGTTTCAACAGGCATGGCAGCACAGTCTGTTGGAGTTCATTCCACAGCCATGGTGGTACCAAGTATTTCACCTAGTAATGCAATTCTTGGAGATGATGAGAAGACCAATAGAAATTGAAAAATATAAACTCAATTGCATACTCAATTGCTTAAGTCCTAATATGAGGTGATTAGAACTTAATTCTAGATCATTAATAAACCAAATATTCTTAAGATTCATAGAGTTTCATGAAATATTAGTACTTCTCAATTAGTAAATGCAAAGTCGTGATTATACAAAGTGTAAAATCTTATGCACTTTTTTTAATTGGGTCGCTGAAACGAATTTAAAATACGATAGAATAGAAATATTGATAGAGAATTGGTATACAAATCAAGAAACTAAAATTATGCCAAAGTTCTACTTTAATATCAATTTTTAGTTACTTTCTCTCTGGGATAATTGATTACTTTAACCAATGCAATTAATTGCTTGAAAATGTCAGTATAACAATATCATGTAACACTTAATTAGGAATTATTACAAAATACCAAAGATGATGCGTTTCTCAATATGATGATCATCTCTCTTTGTAAGAAGAGAGAAAACAGGTAATTAAAACTTTGTTGTGTTTTTGGCTTATAAAGAACATAACCAGTTATTTGAAAATAAATAAATTTGACTTCACAAATTATTAGTTTTCTATATCTCATATAGAGAAAGAAGAGAAAAGGGAGAAAAGAAAATGATATATTTTATTAATAAAAAATTGTTACACACTTACATTATTGAGTTACATAGTACATAAGAAAGATAAAAAATAACAGAAACTGATAAAACAATTATAACTGATAAAACAATTATAACTGAAAAAAGTAGTTACAACTGAAAATCTAAAATATTATATAAAATCATATTTATCATCCCCCAGAAGCTGAAACATGTATATCTTTTCATGTTCAGCTTGGATAAGTTGTCACAAAATAACCGAGGATGCAAAGGTTTGGTCAACAACCACTTGATTAGAGAAAGAAACTGGGATTAAATAAATGAGACCTGCTTGAAGTTTAATATGAATGAAATGACAAACAATTTCATGAAACGTAGGATTCTTTGCTATGCATATAGTAGATTTATTGTCACAATAGACAACAAAAGAATCAAAAATATTAGTATGCAAATCATGACACAAATATTGTAACCACTGAAGTTCACAAACAAGTTAAGCTGTGCTCTATATTATGCCCATGAAGAAGATTTGGACACTGTAGACTTATTTTTAGACTTCCACGAAATTAAAGATTTTCCCATAAACACACAATAACCAGTGATAGACCTTCTAGAATCAATGCAAGTACTCCAATTTGAATCAGAAAAAAGCTTTGATAACAATTTGATTATTACTGGAAAAGAATAGACCAAGACTAGGACATCCTTTCAAATATCGTAATACACGAAGAGCTGTTGTCATATGAGGTTCTCGTGGATTTGAAATGAACTGACTAAGTTTATGAACTGCAAAATTGATAACAGGCCTAGTGTGAGTAAGGTATAACAAACGCCTAATCAATCTTCTATATTTACCTGGACTCAAAAGTAATGAACCTTCACTTTTAGAGAGAGGATAAGATGGTTCCATGGGAGAAGAGGTGGGTTTGCAAGCCAATAAACCACTATCAGAAAGAAGATCTAAACAATATTTCCTTTGATTGAGAACAATACCATAAGGTGAACGAATTATCTCAAATCCCAAGAAATAGCGAAGAGTACGAAGGTCTTTGATACTAAATGAGTTATGAAGATGAGTTTTAATATGCTGGATTTCCTAAAGATTATTTCCAACCAACATAATGTCATCAACATATATCAACAGAGCAAAGAATGATTGTCTGTGCGAATAAATAAAGAATGATCAGCTGTACTTTGAACATAACCAAGTTGTATTACAGTCTGAGTTAGTTTTGAGTTCCATTGTCGACTCGCCTGCTTTAGTCCATATAAAGATTTGCTAAGTTTACAAACTTGTGTGGGATGAGAAAGTGTAAGGCCTGCGGGAGGAATCTTGTAAATTTCTTCATCAAGATCGCCATGAAGAAAAGCATTATTCAAATCTATTTGATGAAGAATCCATCCCTTAGCACTTGCTAAAGACAAAATAAATTGAATAGTAGTAATTTTAACTACCGTAGAGAAAGTCTCAAAATACTCAATACCTTCGATTTGAGTATATCCTTTGGCAACCAAACGAGCCTTGTACCTATCAATGGTGTCGTCTGGTTTATGCTTGGCTTTAAAAACCCATTTACACCTAATAGGACGCTTTTCAAGAGGCAAAACCATCAAAGACCATGTTTCATTAGACTCAAGAGCATCAAGTTAACGTTGCATAGCTTCTTTCCAACAATTATGTTGTATCGCCTCTTTAAATGATTTAGGTTCTTGGATAAAAGAAATATTATGATAAAAAGAAGAATATGTGGGAGAACAATTATGATAAGAGAGATACTTTTGTATAGGATATTTAGTACCTGAAGAATGATTGGTAACATCTTTTGAAGAGAATAAAGTATTGTGATAGTCCTTCAAGTATCCAAGTGGTTGTTTGAGACGAGTAGAAACTCAAAGAGATGAAGGTTGTGGATCAAAATGTTGATGTTGCAAGATATCATTATCAATTAAATGTAATGGTGTAGAAGAATTAGTAGTAGAAAGACTGGATGGTAATACAATTTTAGAAACTGAAGGAACAATATCACTAACAGATGTAGGCACAACAATATCATTATAAAAAATAGAAGGAACAATATCCCTAACAGATGTAGGCAAAAGAATATCATTATCAGATATAAAAGGAAGTAAATGCTTAAACATATCATGTGTGTCCAAATTGGTATCTATGTTGTCCTTATAAAAGGGAAATGATTTTCATAAAAAATAACATCGCGTGTCACAAAAATATTTTTCTGATTCATATAAAAAAAAAGTAAAATCTTTTACCCCATCTTTGTAACCGAGAAAAGCACATTTTCTTGCTCTAGAACTAAGCTTTGTTCTTTGAACACTACTAGTAGTAGCTAAAGCCAAACGACCAATTTTTTTTATAAGAGATAAATCTAGTATGTCAATATAAACCATTTGATATGGCGATTTATCATGTAAAAGAGGAGTAGAAGTTCTATTAATTAAATGAATAGAGTGCTTGACAGCATATGACCAAAAACAAAGAGGTAAGTGAGCTTGAAAAATTAATGCACAAGTAACATTCAAAATATGTTGATGTTTGCGTTCAACAATACTATTTTGTTGTGGAGTTTCCACACAACTAGTTTGATGAAAAATCCCTTTTCTATTAAAGAAATCAGTCATAAGGAACTCAGGGCCATTATCACTTCTTAATACTTTCAAATGACAGTTAAATTGATTTTCAATCATATTGATGAAATTTTGTAAATGTGTGCGTGTTTTAGCTTTAGTTTTCATTAAAAAAATTCATGTATATTGGGTAAAATCATCTACAACAGTTAAGAAATACTTATACCCTTCAACAAAAACATGATTAAAAGGACCCCATATATTAACATGAAGCAAATCAAAAAATTGAGTTGATTTAGTAGAACTAGAAGGAAAAGATAGTCATTTTTGTTTAGCAAAATGACATGTATCACAAGGATGAACAAAACCTATGGAAATATTTGAGTAATATGAAGACAAAGTTTTCAACCTAACATAAGACAAATGTCCCATTCAAAAATGCCAAAGTTTAGCATTATCAATATCTACACAAGATTTATTGATGTTGGCAATCTTATTGATGGATACTAGAAGTCTTCAATTGATAAAGGTTGTGTGATCTCTCAGTTGTACCAATCACTCTCCATGGTTGAGTCTGAATAATGAAAGAAATAGAAGGTTGAAAAATGATTAAACAATTGTGATTTGTGGTTAATTTAGAAATAGAAATCAAATTGACGTGAAATGAAGGTACATATAAAACACCAGTCAAAGTGAGTAAGGGAGATATTTGAACTGTACCAGACTGATTAACACTTAATTGACTTTCGTTAGGTAAAGAGACTAGGATAAACGAAACATTATGAATGAAGAAGAATATATTCTTATCGTAGCATATAAGATATGTTTCAACAGGGCCATGCTATTTTCCTCCATTATCACAAGCTTTGTCAGGGCGTCTTCAACTTTACTCATTCTTTCAAGCATGGATGGTTCCTCAGCTTCAGGTAAATTGTTCTGATAAGAACAATGACCATTAAGATGATCACCTCCAAAAAAATCACACCTGATTGATTGACTCTGGCTTTGAGATGAATGAACAACATATAACTGTTGGGGCAATTTAGCCATTTGTGCGGTTAGTTGCTCAATCTGCTGTGTCAAAATTTTATTTTGAGCCAAGAGAGCATCTTCTAACAACCCTTCCTTCTGAGTACCTTGTTTATCATGTTGAACTTTATAATCAGTTGATGCCAATGCATCAATAATTCTTGTCGCTTGTTCTACCTCAACAGCCATCATTGTGCTACTAGTTGCAGCATCTAGGAGCATCTTTATGTCAGATCTGAAACCAGTGAGAAATATGCTCAGTTGAGCAATATCTTCAAACCCATGATTTAGGCATTTTCTAATCATCATTTTAAATCTCTCCTATGTCTCACAAAAAGATTCATCTACTCCTTGTCTGAACACAAAAATTTTAGACTTTGCTTTGATGTAGCGAAAAATTGGGAAATTTTTTTTGCATAAATGTTTCCTCTACAACCTTCCAGCTAGTGAGACTTTGATTTGGAAGTGATTTGAGCCATTCCTTAGCCTTCCTGCCAATGAAAAAGAAAACAAGTGAATATAAACATTTTCAAGATCACCTGATTGGAAGCCCATTGTTCCCACCAATTCATAAAATGTAGACAAATGTGAATATGGATCCTCCTAATCCGTTGTTGGGAATTGATGGGTACTAGTGAGAATAAGAAAATTGGGATTTATTTCCAAGGCCTTGGCAGTAACAGGTATTGCAATACTAGAAAAATGCCTTGACACTTGGTACATGACATAATCTCCAAGTGTCCTCCTAGGAAGCGATGCTTGTTCTTCTGCAATGTTGCTTTCTTCTTGAAAGATATTAGTGGGAAAAAAACAGTATTTTTTTTCTTTTAAAAAAGAAATTAAAAACAAATAGATTAAAATAAATTCAAAATAAATTTGAAGATAAAATAAAAATAAACTAAAACAATCTGCAAAATAAAATAAAAAAATATAAATAAACTAAAGAAATATAAACAAGAATTAAGAACTCTTAACAAAAATAAAAACAATTAGAATATTTACAATATTCACAATATTTAGGAATTCATACTCAAAAATCAAATTTTTCCCCAACAACGGTGCCAAAAACTTGATGAATTTTTACGGCAAGTGCACCACCGCGTTGTTAGAAGTAATACTTTGTCCCTAAGAATGGATATCGATCCCACAAGGAACAGTTGACTATTCAAGTAAAAGATTTACTAAATATAAAAAAAGAATAATAAAAGTGTCTTTGAGAATTGTTATAATGACGAGAATTAACAAGAAAATAAATCAAAGAGTTGTTGCTTCAATTGAAAAAATAGGGATTAGGTTTTATCTCTCTCACTATCATGTATTTTTATTAGCATATTAACATTAAGTTCTTTGATTGAAATTGATGCCCATAGAAAATTCATTTATATCGATCTCTCGCATATAAAATTCTTAAGAATGTTTCCTAAATATCAATCTCTCGCATGCTTATAAAAACAACTTAGAATCTCGCTCAGACGTTAATAGCAATTAACATTTCAAGTCTATCTCTAGAACTCAAATGTGTTAACTATTGTTGTTTAGGTCAGAATCTTAAAAATACCTCTCAGTCATATTTAAGATTCTCAAACATGTCACACTATTTAGAAGCAAAACAACAATACCAATAATCAATCAAGAACAGAATATTATATACTTAAATATCACCTCAAAACATAAGAGTTCGAACATATTACTCCCAAATCCACAGTGTAGAATTAGCCACACATCTTCTAACACCTTCTATTCTCCCAATTGGATTACAAGTAACTCAATGGTGTTTTCTCCTCAATCTTGCACACTAGGGTTGAGCCTCTAGTCCCCTATTTAACCTAATTTGCTAGGGTTAGGTGACTTCCTGCGTCGCGCTGATTGGTTTATTGATAAAAACATAAAAAATGGTCCAATTTATCTGACGCATCCTCGCTCAAATGAGAAAGGGGTCGATTTTTGAAAACGCCCCTAGAGCATGATAAACTCCACCACGATAAACTCGTCAAAAATAAACTCCACTACGATAAACTCCTCCACATTAAACTCCAACACGATAAACTCCTCCCTATCTCACGATAAACTCTTCCACGATAAAATCCTCCCTGATAAACTCTACCACGATAAACTCCTCCACGATAAACTCCACCACGATAAACTCCTCCTAGATAAAGTCCTCCATGATAAACTCCACTTCGATAAACTTCACCACGATAAACTCCACCAGGATAAACTCCTTCACGATAAACTCCATCACGATAAACTTCAACACGATAAACTCCAACACAATAAACTCCTCCACGATAAAATCCTCCACGACAAACTCCTCCACGATAAACTCCTCCCTGATAAACTCCACCACGATAAACTCCACGAGGATAAACTCTTGCATGATAAACTCCTCCAGGATAAACTCCTCCATGATAAACTCCTCCACGATAAACTCCACCACGATAAACTCCACCACAATAAACTCCTCCACGATAAACTCCACCATGATAAACTCCTCCACGATAAACTCCACCACGATAAACTTCACCAAAAATATTTGACAAATTGAAAAATAAAATATAAAAACATATATAATAATTAGTGTAATATAAGATGGAAGTAAGAACACAATTCTCTCATCTTTTGCTCAGTAAAGAGTGGCCATGCAATCAGTGGAATCCTATGCACAACACCTTCAAGTGTTGAGTTCCAACCACAATGGCATAGGAATCCCCCAATTACACCATGACCAAAGATTTGAACCTGAGATGCCAAACAAGGCACCACCAAACCATGCCCTACTATTCTCTTCAAAAAATTCAACTGGTAAAAACTCAAAAGACTCCTCATGTCTTGCACCAATATCTGTAATAAAAAATACAGATACACAGACTCGAGAGCGCTTATGTTCCCACTAGTTTTTATAAATGAAATGAAAAGTAATTTATTTTTAAATGACCAAAATCCAACATGATCCTATTCAAACTGATTAAAAATATATCCATTCCTAGTTATAATTACATATTTAAAATAGAAAAGGTAAATGTCCTAACAACTTCTTTCTTATATTCACGAATTTGAATCTATAAATAAATAAAATATATATTTTTTAAAATTATTTATTTGAACAGAAAAATGAGTCCAAGAAAAAACTAGATCGACAGATAAAATGTTTGACAGCAAGATTGTTAGTTAATTATTTTGGTATGTGTAGGAGTCATATTTTTGAATTGTTGAACTCAAATATAGTGGGTTTGAATCGCATGATAAACGGGATTCGGTAAGATACTCGTTGTGATTGAGTTGGAATCCCTATTTATGAGACATAAAATCTCAACGTTTTTCCATTATCAAACATTTTTCTCAATTCTTTTTCCCTCTCCCTCTCCCTCTCTCGCTCTTTCTCTGTCCTTTTTCAAACCTCCATCGTCATCTTTCCTAACCAAACCACTTCAATTGCCGTTAACGTTTTCATAATCGTCGTGGGTAACATAGAAAGAGCAATAACAAGAAACGCATCTTCAGGGGCAGGGAGCAGCATTGGTGGGTTGGGTTTGGACGTAGAATGAGAACGGATAGGTGGGCTAATAGCATGGGAAGGATTTCAAGGTTTGGGAGTTTGGCACTTGCTTCTTCCATTAAGGAAAACCAACAACAACCTTCTATTACCTGCACCACTTTTAACATTCTCGCTCCCATTTACAAGCGCATCAACGATGAGGTTGTTATATTTTTTAGCATTTTCAACAATACCAACAATAGGAATCAATCACCCTTTTAAAAGGGTAATCTCAATTTTCATTCTTTTTTATTGTTTGATGGAAGCAGGATCCAAGTTGCCGCGAGAGCGACTACAGAACGTATTGGTTGGAGAGGAATCACAGGATATTGGACTGGTTGTTGAATGAGATGTCTTCAATTATCTGTCTTCAGGTTTGTGTCGTCAAAAGTGAAATTCACTTCTGGGAGATTTATTATTATTATTATTATTCTGTAATGAGATGAAAGCTGATAATTACGCGGGTTTTGCTTTGGCAGGAATTTTGGGTTGGAAATGAAGAACTTGTTAATTTGTATGAGAAGAGACTTGGAGACGCTGGTTATGTCAGTTTCAAGCTTGGAAGAACAAACAACCGTGGGGATGGTATGATAATATATTATGCACATTCTCCCTCAATTCCTATGAACTCCCTTTCGATTTTTACTATCGGTTTTCTCGGAATTTCTTTGTCTTCTTTATTTGCAATTACATGTTGTTTGCTGATTTTAAATGGGTGGGTAGTTGTTACCTTTTTTTTTCATGGGACTTTGATTTAGCAATCCATTATTGTTCTTCAAACGTCAATTAATACTCTTTCCTTTCTTAAGGTAATCTGCATGCCGTTATTCCACAGAATATTATTGGAAAAAATAGATTGCTGATATTTTAAATTCACAGATGAATATTCCAAAAGTATCAGAATAAAATGAGACTGAAGAAGTATTCTACTGTTAGATTCATCTTCGGTTGAAATTTGTGTTAAAATGGTGTTTTCTATTTTTGTAAATTATTAAAAAAAAAAACTTTCTATCAGATGGAAAAGTTCGTTTTGGTCCGCCACCCCAAAAATATACGTATTTAGTTTGTCAGTTTGATCCATTCGGTTCAAACTGTCAAACCAGTATAGAGAGCAGAACGGGTTGACGGTCATCCCACTTTTATAATATTTTTTTAAATATATTATTTGAAAAATGTAAATATAAATAGTATTATAACTTAAATTATTAATATTTATAAATTAAGTTTTAATTATTAATTATAATAAAATAATTTAACATGTAGATATAATAATTATTTTAATTTATCTTGTTAAAAATATTAATTAATGAAATAAAAAATTAAAAAATATTTATATAGTTAAAAATGATTTTAATATATATAGTCTTTTAACAGAACGAGTCAAAATTTCAACCCATTCTACTGTTAAGGTCTGACTAAATGAAGGTGTCCGGTTTTGGCACACCTTTTATGGATATGAAGAATGATAGAAACAAACTTTTCGGTGTCATGTTGGGATCAAATACTAAAATTGTTTTTAAAGGAAAAATGTGTTCTGTTTTAACTTTCTTCTGAATGGAAGTTTGGTTTAGTTAAATACTACTACGGCTCTCATAATAAGGTTATCTTCCGTGTGCTTAGTTTTGTTCCTCCGGCTCTGCAGGTCTTCTTATAGCAGTGCAAAAGGAAAACTTTAATATTCTTAATTACAAGGAGTTACACTTCAATGACTTTGGAGATCGTGTAGCTCAGTTGTTACATGTTGAACTAGCTTCTCCGTTTACACAATGGCGAAACAGTAATATTAGGCAGGAAATTTTGATTGTTAACACTCACCTGCTATTTCCCCACGATTCAACTCTATCCCTTGTACGACTGCAGCAGGTATCTATATCTAATCTAAATCACATACCCAATATCAAGCTTCGTTTCTCACTCACACTTACATACCTTAATATTTTCTTTTCTGCAGGTTTACAAGATTCTTCAATACGTAGAATCTTATCAGAATGATTTTCAACTCAAGCCAATGCCAATCATGCTCTGCGGGTAAATTGGAAATTAATTTTCATTTACTTCTTTTCTTTAAAAGACTTCAATCCTGGTTTTATATACTGCTTTTTATTTCAGTGACTGGAATGGAAGCAAACGTGGACATGTCTACAAGTTCCTGAGGTCTCAGGGCTTTGTATCTTCTTATGATACTGCACATCATTACACTGATGCAGATGCAGACAAGGTCATATATTTACCACACTGTCTTGTGTTTTATTTCTTTTGTGTACGGTGCCAACTTCCAATCACTTATATTTATTTTAACATTGTGCAGTGGGTTAGCCACCGCAATCATAGGGGAAATATATGTGCTGTTGATTTTATTTGGCTCCTAAATCCTGACAAATATCGAAAACTACTAAAAGCAAGTTGGAGTGAAGCAGTGTTTGGTATGTTCAAGGTAAATCATAAAATAATTTTGACGGAGAAACAGTTCTTTTGCGTAATAATTTTACCATCTTTGATTGGAATTTTGGATGCCTGGTGTTTCCTATAAGATTTAACATTATTTTCTTTTAGCAAAAGTAGAGTTCGAGACTTAGTGACAGTATATTAGAGAATGATTGTGATTAGTTGTACTCTCCTAAACGTTAATACATCTAATTGGTTGGTGTATTAGTTAAACTTGTTAAAAGATAGTGCCAGGTACACACGTAGATTACTACTATAATATTGTGGAACAGAGAGAGCAATGGGAGTTTGTTGCACAGAATCTGTATTGCTTATAACACGTTACGTCAGGGAAGAAAATATTACTTTTCTTGTAATAATGCTTTCTTTATAGCTCCATTTCAGTGCAATTTTGCTTATCAAGTCAAAGCTAGCACCTCTCCTTTGGTTTTTTTTTTTTTTTTTTTTTTTTTTTTTGTGGAACAGAATTGTTATTGACGATAAATTTCTACCTTTTCAGTATCTGGTACGGAGAGCTTCATTGACTGAGAGTGATGCATTTGCCTTTCTAAAGGCTGATAATGAAGATTGTATTACCTATTCAGGTTTCTGTGAAGCACTTACACAGGTATGTTGCTAAACACTGTAAAATTTCACTCAATGCTCGTCTCGCCTGATGTTTATGGGTTTCTTCATTTCGTGCAGCTCAGTTTAACTGGGCATTGCCATGGATTAAATGACGAAGAAATAAAGGACTTGTGGCTCCAAGCAGCTGTAGATGGAAATGGTGTTCTTGATTATAAAGAATTCCTGGTAAAGTAATTGATACTGAAATTAGCTCTTGACATAAATATACCACTACAAAATGGCTCCAAAATGTTATAAGAATTAGTCCGTATGATAAAATTCACAATTCTTATTTGTTTGTCTTCTCCTAGTGAGATAAAGCTCGTTTGTTATCTTTGTAGAATAGGTGATGGAATTCCCTTTTATTATTTTAATAATCCTTTCTTCCTTGTTTGGTGATACGATTCGGATGATGCAGCAGCAAATCTGGAATTCAACAGCTCCAGATCAGAGTGATGACAGCAAAAATGGAGAAAAGGATGACGGTGTAAATGATTCACAGGATCAAACAATTGGTTTCAGTGTAAAAAATGCAGTTCTGTTTCCTCCAGAGGTGGAGAAAGGTAGATGGCCTGAAGACTACTCCCTTTCTGATCATGCACGGCTCACTGTTGTGTTCTCGCCAATAAGAATGCCATGCTCCCAGTTGATTTGCTAACAATATGCTTGATTTTGTCCACTCATGCAAATGGTTTTGGAATTGAAGACTTGTTTTGATAAGGAATGATGGGTGAAACAGTGGAACGAGTAAGCAAAGATTCAAAAGTTCTTTTCTGGGGAGATTTTATAGAGCCCTGTGTTGTGATTGCTGCACCATTGGCCAGAAAGTCGTCTCACTGTTAATGATGAAGTACCACTATAGTATCTCTGGCATTGCTCATGACCGTTGCAGTAAGCAACACTCATCACCCAGTTTGTTTTCCCCATTTACTCTTCTCTGGTGAAAGATTAGGACCAAAAGGAAGCAAAAGAAGAATGATCTGTACAATAGTGAATAGGTCCTAGGTCCCTTTTGTAGTTTGGTAAGATGCACCAAGTCAGACACATTGTAACATTTTTCTCTCTCTTGATAGAGGTGTGATAAATTCAAATTGTAAAGAGTTTGGTAAATTAGTTCCACACTTTCACTTTTAAGAACTTAGGTTATCACATCCCCCTCCTAAGAAGCTAAATTCTTTGAAAAATTTTAGTTTGGAAAAAATTTCAGAAAAAAGTTTACAATCCCTCCACCCCCCTATGAAAAAAGAACGACATTTGCGTATTAAACAAACATGCTTAATGTTTTACATATCAGAGACCACTACTTCATAATAAAAATGAAAACTTGAAAAATGGTAAGTTCAGAAACCGAATTTAAGAAGGATGTTAACTCCTTTTTGTGTTGCGAAACGGGTAGAGAAGCCAGTGAAGAAGACAAGAAAAAAAAGGGGTTGACCACACTTGTTGCATTGTCACAGTGACCATAGAATCCAATTATATTTTTATTTAAGTGTATAATTTTAACTTTTATATTTATTTTTTAATTATAATTATAATCTTATTTAGCTATTTATTTATATATACATATATATAAAAGGAGGAATCAACTGAAACAGAAATTTAAGAGTTATTTTCCGTCATCTCCTTTATTTTCTTGTAATCTAATAATTAAGTTAGTATGTAGAATCAAGGTACTTTCAGGTTTAAATTTACCTGTGATGTCTGATAAAAGAGAGAATTTTGGTACACATTTTTCCTTGCATGAGTTTTTAAATTTTCAACACATATACATTAAAAGGTAAGTATAGTTGTTTTATTGGACATTGTAAATTTGGTAGCTTATGTATGAGAATTTATCATAGTTATAGAAGTATCCTAATATTAATTAGGTGTCTTTTTAATTATCAGTTGTTTCTTTTTATAGAGGTGAATAACTTTTATTTTGTCTTTGTATATTATGATTATAGTATTTAATTATTAATTCTTTCCCTCTTTAGTTATTCCTAAAATGAGTGTACTACTTGTATATATTCAGACCATTGATTTGGATAATAAGAAAGAAGAGATGTTCATTCTCATCTCTGTTCTATTTTGTAATAATTGGGTCAAAAATCAACTTCTAAATGAAATATGAAGCAAATGATTTACAATTATGAAGCAAATTGTTGAAAATGGCAAGTAAAAAGAAAGAGTCCTGATATATTAACATCCTCTGACAATAACATATATTTGACTGATGTTGCAGACGTGACAATTACGTAACGAAGTGAGATTGTACGGGAATGAGCAACGCGAGCTATATTACACTGATTCTTAGTAACAATCGGTGTAATATTTTTTTTTATATTCAGAATAACACATATTACACCAGTTAAGCCATCTAACCAGTGTAATATATTTTTTTTACTCAGAATAATACATATTACACCGGTTAAACCATATAACCGGTGTAATATATGACCCATATTCAGAAGACGTGGAAGGTTGTTCTAATTGACGGTAGTGTTGGATTGGAGTGTTTTGCCTTTAATCCTTGCGGCGAAGGGCCTTACATGTTTCCGACAGCGTTCTGAGAGTCATGTTGATCTATTTCGACGTTGACTAGTTCCGCGCCATTGTCCACAACAACGACTGCACACGATCCTTACTATTAGTGCCGGAGTTGTTCCCGGTGCACTGTCACGTCGAGCGCGGCAATGACGATCTCGGCAAGGCGTTGGAGGTTCTTGACGACGTCGAGGTTGAGAGTGTTAGTGATCTGGGAAGAGCTTGTCAAGTGGCGGCTTGACAATCTAGGAGGGGTTGCGATCCATGAGAATGACGACTTTCAACTCGACCTTATAGCAGAGGAACTCGTCGAGGAGGCGACGGAGCCAGGATATGGAGAGGAGGGAGTCACCACCGACCTTAGTGTCACCACCAACCTCCCAATTCCAACACCGTCGCTTTCCTCCACGTTGAGAACGTTCAACTTCTCACACAGTTTTCAAACCCTAAGTTCTCTCCTTTTCTATCTTCCAAAGCCACATCACCATCATAACATTTACAAATCTGCCATTGCCACATCACCATCTTCATCTTTGACCGCGTGCGCAGCATAAAAAATATGTAATGGCAGAGAGAAGAGAGAGTGTTAACAAAATGTTTTCCAAAGAGAAAGAGAAAAATGAAGGTTGGCCTTGTGTCAATCCTACGGTTCATGCTTTAGTTTCCATTATTATTAAAGGTTATTAAAGTGAGATTCTCTAACCCTTTTTAAATACCTTAATGTTTCTTTTTCTTTTATCCTTTTCCTCGGAAATCGCAAAGGAAGAAAAAGTTGTATGAACTTTAATGTTGCAGTGAATCCTTAACAAAGATAAAGTTGTTATTTCCTTTTCTTACTTTGGTAGTTGGAGCTTGGAAGGGCTGCGTGGTCGGTTGTTATTTGGAATATTTTCCTTCCCACATTCTCTCGGATGTAAAATTAGTGAAATGAAGAAAATCAAAAAAAGAAAAATAAACGAGAGATATGTGAAAAAAACATTTCTACTTAGAGAAAATCCTACAGGGTTTGGACTGGATTTTTAGTTAGTTGTGGACTACAACCAAATAATATGAATAAATTATTGTTTCATGCACCTTAAACTCCCTTTTCTCATGTGCTTCTGAACTCCAGGTGGTATCCTAAATTTCAGTTTTGAGGACCAAAGATTTTAAAAAGGATTATCTCAATATTCATTTGTAAGCCAAAAAAAAAGTTAAATTTATATTAGTTAATTATAAGGATGTTTATTAGAACCTATTATTCCATGATCTAACCTGGTCGAATTCCATCCAATTATATTAATATTTGGCTGGATTTTATTTATGATTAAATTAAATATGACTTAAAAATTTATTTTTTGTCATTGGTGACAAGTTTGGTATGAGTGATCAGAGACCAATTATGTTTCATCCTTACACATGTTTTATGCTCATTCACAATTGATACAATCCTAAGTAAATCTAAACCTTTCGAAACATGATGTATATTTTTTCCTTTTCATCATTTGTCTCTAATGTTCACCTTCCCTGCATCTCATCTTTAACAAAGAAACAAACTTAAACTCTCTTGTGGTTGTTCGTCTTTTTCATCATATCAATTATAATATTCTCGTCTCTATCATTCATCTTCGCCTATCTGCCTCCACCACATCTCAACTTTAATATTAAACAAACAAATAAAAATATAGTTGTGGTGTGTCTTCTTCTTCACATCAACCCTATCATTCTCTTCTTTGTCATTCTCCTCACCATTCGTCTTTGCTATTCATCTTTGGCCCCTCTTTTCCAATACAATCTTACCTTCAACCTCGATTCAATTGAAATGTATTGTATTTTACTTTTTCATTCTTTTAAATAAAAATATTATCTTGCTTCTTTATTATCCTTTATCTTCTTGTCACTACCATGTTTACAATTTGCAAGAGCACAAGCCTTTCTTGCGTGTAGAAAGCACACCAACAATGTGCATTGCATGATTTTATTGTGTTTTTTTGTAGTTGAATAGGTAGACGTGGCGAATGGATGGTGATAATGCTTATTTGTAATTATTTTTTTATTGATTATTATTTATTATTCTTATGCAAAATAGAGTGTAGATTATTACTAAAATGATAATTTGTAATTGTTCTAGTGTCCACACAAATGGAAAAGATTAGCTATAATAGGTCTACCCCTAGCACAAGAAGTATAAATGTCTTAAATCCTATGCCACCAGTAACATCCTTTGAACTTACTCAATCTACACCATTTAAAGTTTAATCACTATCAATGCAAAGAGATTTCTGTACAACTAGAGTCATTCGAACCATGTCAATGACTCGAGAAAAAACCTACAAAGACTTCTTCAAAGGTTTGAGTTCATTAAATAGGGCAAATGACGATGCAATTTGTAAGTAATGTGGCAAGTAATATCAAAGTAATAGTAAAAAAATATGAAACCACTAACTTGACCAAACATTCAAATGATTGTCATATAAACCCTATTAGCGATGTTGATAAGAAACAAAAGACACTAAATATTGGAAAAGGACGTGAGGGTGACCCTAATACCATGAATTTGAAACTTGTTGAATTTAACCAAGAGAAAACTCTTATTGCACTTGTTAGAATAATAATAATTGATGAATTTCCTTTTAAATTTTTTGAAAATGAAGGGTTTAGGAAGTTTATGAAAGAAACTTAACCCTGCTTTAAAACTCTCTCCTTATGTGACCATGACTAGATATTGCATGCTTGTATTTAATGATGAAAAAATGAAGTTAAAATCTTTGTTAGCTAGAAATAAACATATATGATATCACTTACAACTAATACACTGATATCAATTTAAAATGTGAATTACATGTGTGTGATTACTCATTATATTGTTAGTGAATTTAGGTTACATAAGAAAATATTAAAGTATTCTTTAATTGTTGACCACAAAGTTAAGATCATAGGGATAACAATGAAGAATTGCTTAAAAGAATGAGGTTTTGGTATGTCTTCAATGGGTGTTCTTCGGTTGAATTAGGTAGAATTTAGACAAATCTATTAAAAAAAATTGGGTTGGATTTTTGTATTTTTTATGTTAATTTGAGTCCAACTCAACTCTTATGTGGGTTGAATTGAGTTGGGTCAATTTGAGAAAAGACTTTCTTTTTTTTGTTAAAAAGTTATAATTTTCAGGTATCAACCTAATTAAAAAAAATATCTCATTACTTAAAAAAATTAATTCAAAGTTTCAAGTAAGCTAATAAGTCAAGTCTCTGGTGTTATTATCCCATTGATTTCACCTTTGTGGCAAAACAAAATCAAATAAAACTTTAATATTATCTTATGTAACTTAAATACACTATTAATATAGTGAGCTATCACGCACATATAATTCACATTTAGAATTTATGTCCATGTATCATTTGTAAATGAAACCATATGTTTATTTTCATATAACAAAGATTTAACTCCATCTTTTCATCGTTAAATACAAACATACAATATCTAGTCATGGTCACATGGGAGGGAATTTTAAAGTAGGGTTGAGCTTCTTGTATAATATTTCTAAACCCTTTTATTTTAAACAAATTTAAAAGGAAATTTATCAATTATTATCATCCCTAACAAGTGGAACAAGAGTTTTCTCTTGGTTGAATTCAACAAGTTTCAAATTATGGCATTAAAGTCACCCCCATATCCTTTTCCAATACCTAACATCCTTTGTTTCTTATCAACATCCCTAATAGGGTTTGTATAACAATCATTCAAACATTTAATGAAGTTAGTGGTTCAATACATTTTACTATTAATCTTATATGACTTGTCACATTACTTGCAAATTGCATTATCATCTACTCTATTATAATGAATCCAAACCTTTGAAGGAGCTTTTGTAGGTTTCTCTTGAGTCCTTGGAATGGTTCATATGACTTTGGTTGTGTAGGAACCTCTAGCATTGATGGCTATTGAATTTCAAATGGTTTAAATTGAGTAGGGCTTTGGAAGATGTTACTGGCAGCATAGGACTTTAGACATTCATACTTCCTTAGACATTCATACTTCTTGTGCCAGTGGTGGACCCAGTACAATCAATTTTTTTCATTTGTATGGACATTGGAACAACTACAAATTTTTGAACACTTTAATAATAATCAACAAAAGAACAATTACAAATCAACATTGTCACCACCCACTCACCATGTTCACCAATTAAGTGCAAAAAGTACAGTAGAATCACATAATGCATGCTGTTGGTGTGCTTTTTGCCCGTGAGAAAGAAATTGTGTACTTGCAAATTATAAGCAAGGCAATGATAAGGAGATACATGGTGAGAAAGAAGGATGACAATGTTTTCAATTAAAAGAATAGAAAATTAAAAGGCAAAACATTTCACTTGAAATAGAGGTCAAAGGCGAGAGAGATTGTGTTGGACAGAAGATGACAAAGGCGAATGATAGAGATAAACAACAAAGGCAAACAATAGAGGCGAAAGGTGAATGCAAACAGTGGAGGAGAATGAAAAAGGTGAGAATATTAGGGTTGATGCGAAGAAGAAGATGAACCATAACAATGTTTAAGTTTGTTTGTCTTAGGGTTGACATGTGGTAGAGACAAAGGACAGAGATTAATGATAGAGACAAGAATGTTAAGGTTGATACGGAGAAGATGCACCGACACAAAAGTGTTTAGGTTTGTTTGTCTGATATTAGGGATGAGATGTAGTGGATGTGAACGTTGGAGACAAATTATGGAACAAAACAAAAGAATAAGCACCATCATACGTAGTGAGAGTTTTAGTTTTACTTAAGATTATGTTAACAATGAGAGAGTGTGACACAAATATGTGAGTCTCGAGTCATCCATGTTAAGCCCAGCACCTAACCATATAAGATTGAGTTGAGTTGGGTTGGGTTGGATTTGATCAAATCATAAATTAAACTCAACCCAATCTTGTTGGATCAGATTGAGCTATTAAGTAACTTGATCCAATGAACACACTTAACTTATTGGATTATTTAAAGTCTTAAATTAATTCAAGTAAATATTGTATTATTTTTTAATTAGATTGATACTTAAAAATTATTTTTTTTTTATAAAAAAGAAATTTTCTCCAATTGATCAACATACTGAAAAGTAGGTTGGATTGGATTATATTTAACATAATTTTTTTTTACATAAATCTTACTTAACCGAAGCCTAAATCCCATTGTTAGTTATATTAAATTTACTTATTTTCCATTTTCCTTTTAAGATACCCATCTCGTAATTTTTTTATTATAAATAATAAGGTTAAGCAAAAGTAAAAATATACAATTGAATAAAATAAAAGTAGTTAAAGCTTGGTTATGTTTTAAAAATATTTTATAATTTAGAAATAAAAAGCGAGAGAATACTTCATTTATATCATTATTATATGAAGACAATACATATTTTTATTATATTTAATGTCATAATTTACTTAGATAATTTTATCTTTAATAAATAAAAATAATTTTATTATTTAATAAAATAAATAATTACATAGCTTTTATATTCAAATGTAATTATATATTTTTTTTCCATTTAAAAATAATAGTTATTTATTTTTATAAAATCATATATATTTTTAAATGATTTCATTTAATATAATAAAACGCACATACACAGTAAACATGTTCCTCTTAGTTAATATATAAAAATAACATTAATAATTATGCTTACGTAAATAATAGATAATTATATAAATATGGGAGTGATTTATAATATGTTATGCTGCTTAATATGAATAATTAGTTATAGTACGTATTTAAATAATTTTTTTTAATTTTTATTTAAAAATAAAATAAAATAAAAATATAAAAAAATATATAGCATATATACTATCTGAATATGTAAACGTGTGAGGGAATTGACAATTTTCACTTTATCAATGCGAAATATATTTTATGATCCATGATGAATCTGCAGCCACTATTGTAACCATTTTTTTTTTATAAAAGATATATCTTTTTTTTCATGATTTGTTTAATGGCTAAAATATAATAAATGGTCAGTGTATTAATATGATTTTTTATCCTATTTTATGTTATATTTTGTTTATATTCTTATTTTTTTTTATTTTAAGAGAAATGGATTAGAAAGAAAAAAAAGTATATTATTATTGTTATTATTAATTTCATAATTTTTATTGATATTATTTCCACTTTTATTTGTGTAGTTTTTATCATAATGCTCGTCTCTTTCACAATCAATACTAACCACCATTATTGGTTTTAATATTGTTTTCATACCTTTTGTCAGCAGCAGTGGTTATTATGTGATCTTAGGTGTATGGTAACAAGTACTGCTATATATCATTACTATTAATTTCATCACTTTATTATTATTATTATTATTATTATTAATATAATAGTTATTATTATCGTAGTGAGAAAAGGGTAATGAAAGGTGTAAGAATATTGTATTTAATTTGTTGATTAATATATATATATATATATATATATATATATATATATATATATATAGTCAAAACCTGACAGTATATAATCCTACAATTAATACTCAGTATCATGACACTATAACAAATAAGGTAGCAATCAATGCTGATAATCATTGATTGATAATTACACTAATTACAAGGATTGACACAATCAAAGACAATCATTGGAATCCACATATTAAGGGATCTTGTCTCTAATTCCCCCTTTCAAACTGATAGGTGAGGGAGTCACCCCAAGTTTGTCTCTGAGTTGGTTGAATCGTGTATGAGTTAATGCTTTAGTGAGACAATCAGCTATTTGATCAGCTGATGGAACATAGGCTACAACAATCTCATTTTGCAGTACTTGGTCTCTGATGTAGTGCACATCAATTTCAATGTGTTTGGATCGAGTATGCATAATTGGATTTGAAGCTAGCGCCTTAGCACTAAGTTATCACACCACAATGTTGGTTTTCTTGGCAGAGGGAGTTTCAATTCATCAAGAAGTGAACGGGTCCATGCTATTTCAGCAGCTAAGTCAGCCAATGCTCTATATTCTGACTCTGTACTGGATCTTGAGACTACCTTTTGCTTCCTCGAAGACCAAGAAACAAGTGTTTCACCAAGGAAGACACATTGACCAGCCATGGATTTTCTATCATCCACACTTGTTGCCCAGTCTGCATCTGAGAATCCTACTAAGTCCAAGTCAGTTGATGGTTTGATGTGTAGACAGTGTTGAATGGTACCTTGAAGATATCTCAATATTCTTTTTATGCCTCGCTAGTGATCTATAGTGGGAGAGCTCATGAATTGGCTGAGCTTGTTAACTGAGAATGCTATATCGGGCCTTGTGTTTGTTAAGTATTGCAAAGCTCCTATAGCTTGTCTGAATATGGTTGGGTCTTGTAATTTCTCCCCTTCAGCTGTAAACTGTTTGCCGGTTATCATAGGTGTTGGACAAGATGAAGTATTTTCCATTTTGAATTTTCTTAGGATATCTCCTATGTATTTTGATTGCTTCAAGTACATGCCAGATGCATCTCTTTGGACTTTTATGCCTAAGAAGTAGTGCAGTGGACCAAGATCCTTAAGTGAAAACACATCATTGAGTTGTTTGATGAAGGATTCCAAGAACTTGGTGTTGTTCCCTGTGACAATTATATCATCCACATATATAATTAGGAAGGTAATGTGATTTGTACCTCTTAGAGTGAATAGTGAGGAATCACTTTTTGTGTTCTTGAAACCCCAGCTGACTAAGGCATTTTTTAGGCTGTCAAACCAAGCTCTTGGGGCCTATTTCAATCCATAAATTGCCTTGGATAACTTGCAAAAATGTTCAGATTTAGCTAAGTCTACAAATCCTTTTGGTTGATGCATAAACACAGTTTCTTTGAGATAGCCATTAAGAAATGCATTGTTTATGTCTAGCTGTTTGACCTCCCAATTGAGGTGTACTGCAATTGAGAGTATGATCCGAACTGTACTGGCCTTGACAACTGGACTAAAGGTCTCTTCATAGTCCAATCCAGTTGTTTGTTGAAATCCTTTTGCTACTAGTCTTGCCTTTCTCCTTTCAATTGTCCCATCTGCTTTGTACTTGGTCTTGAAGACCCATTTAGAATCAATGATGTTTTCTTGGCCTCGATATGATACCAAGAGCCAAGTTTGATTTGACATGAGTGCCTGATACTCTTTTTCCATAGCTTCTTTCCACTGTGGTCTTGTGAGTGCTTCTGTGACATTTTCTGGTTCCTTCTCATCTGTGGTAGTTTCAACAAACCCAACATATAGCTTCTTTGGCTTATGAATTCCAGCTTTGCTCCTGGTCCAATGAGTGTTGATGTTTTGTTCAACAAGATCTTGGTGATCTCCAACAACTGTTTCTGTGAGATCAGAAATTTGAATGTTGCTTGGTGAATTATTTTCAGAAATTGGACTGCTCCTTGTTGAATTATTTGCAGCCTGATCTTTGCTAAAATTAACTGCAACACTCTCAATTGGATTGGTTGGTTCTTGTTCATCACCAAGATTGTTATCATCTGGAAGTGTGGTGGCTCCAATATGTGGGTTACCTGCAGTAGGCAAAGAGAAAGGGAGAGATGAACTCTCAGTTAGTGTTTTCAAGGGATTTCTTGTATTGAGACATCCATCATGGAATGAAAAATGTTCTTCATTGAAAACATGTCTTGAAGTGAAGATTCTTCCATGAGAATTTATGCATTTGTATCCTTTGTGAGAGTTACTATATCCCAAGAACACACATCTGGTTGTGTGGAATTGTAGTTTGTGCTGATTATAAGGTTTAAGACAGGGATAGCAAGCACACCCAAAGGGTTTTAAGGAATTGTAGTCAGGTTCCTTTTGAAAAACTAATGAGTAAGGGCTTTCATTTTGAATGACTAGAGAGGGCAATCTGTTTTCTATTTCAGAGGATAAATCCAAGTAAATCTACTAAAATCATCAATAAAGTGAACATAATATTTGAAACCAGAAGAAGATATTATTGGTGCAAGACTCCAGACATCAGTATGAACTAATTCATTGATTTCCTTAGCATGAGAGGAAGATGTTTTGAAGGGTAAAAAATGCATTTTGCCATATTGACAAGCCTCACAAAAGTTAAAATGATCTCTAGGTGATAGTTTCACATTACAACTTTTCAAGACTTGATCTAGGACTGTATTATTTGGATGACCAAGCCTTCTATGCCAACTCTCCTTGACAGATACATAAGCACACGAGTCCCTTTCTGTCCTTGAGAGCTGATATAAGCCATCTTTAAGTGTCCCTTTTAGAATTGTCTTCCGTGTTAACTTGTCCTTCACAAAGCAACAATTTGCATCAAACTCAACAATAATGTTATCGTCAACCGTTAATTTTGACACACTTAATAAATTTTTGGTAATGTTAGGCACATATAAGACATCATGTAAGTTGAGTGAGTTTAGTTTTGAGGAACTTGTGGCAACAATTTGCAATTTCTCACCACTTCCAACTATTAATGAGTTCTTACCATGATGTTCGGCTAGATCCTCAAATTTTTCAGTTTGGTGTGTCACATGATAGCTTGCACCACTGTCAAAGTACCAATCATAATCTTGAGCAGCACTTTGTGAGGCTAGGAAGGCATTGTGTGCTCCTTGTTTGTCACTGTCTGCTGAATAATTTGAGTTTGAATAAGACTTATCAAACCTGTACCAACAGTTTACAGCTATGTGCCCAACCTTGTTACAAACTTGGCATGCTGGTTTAGACATTCTTCCTTTTCCTCTGCCTCCTCTCCAACTTTTGAAGTTAGAGCCTCTCTAGTTGTTATTTGTGTTGAATTTGTTACCTTTGTAATCAGTTTTATTAGCAACATTTGTTGATGCATCAAGAGAGAGTTTGGTAAGACCATTTAGTTGATCAAGTCTACTCTCAAAGGTCAGTAATTGGGTCTACAGATCAACCCAATTGAGACTATTTTGATCAGATAGTTTGACCACCACACGGTTGAATTCAGAATCTAAACCATTTAGGGTTTGAATGATTAGATCTGAGTTGGAAACGGGACTCCCTGCAAGTTTAAGTCTGTCAACAAGATTCTTCATCTTGACCAAATATTCCTCCATCTTCATTTCTCCTTTCCTGATGCTTTGAAACTCAGATTTAAGGTAGGTGATTCGAGATCTTGTGTGTGCACCGGCTAGGCTTTGGGCTTCATCCCAAAGTTGTTTTGAGGTTTCACAATGCAACAATTGTGTTGCTATTTCAACAGTCATTGAATTCATCAACCATCCAAGGAGTTGTGAATCATGAGCTTACCAATCTCCAAATGCGGGATTTGGTTTCTTGCTTAAATCTGCAGAAACTATGAATTCTTCAGGACACTCCTTTTTCCCTAGCATGTGGCCATCGAGCCTGCAACCTTTGACTATAGAAATCACCAAGGATTTCCATAATAGATAGTTTTCTCTGTCCAACTTGACAGATACCGTCGATGGAAGACAATTTTGGGATTTTGAATCTGCAGCGGATGCCATGATTTGAATTGGATCAAAAAAGCCTTCAGAGCTTTACAACTCTGATACCAAGTGAGAAAAGGGTAATGAAAGGTGAAAGAATATTGTATTTAATTTGTTGATTACAATATACATATATAGTCAAAACCTGACAGTATATGATCCTACAATTAATACCCAGTATCATGACACTACAGCAAATAAGGTAACAATCAATGCTGATAATCATGGATTGATAATTACAATAATTACAAGGATTGACACAATCAAAGACAATCATTGGAATCCACATGTTAAGGGATCTTGTCTCTAATTATCATATTCAAAGTTCTCACCTGGGTTGAGCTTGGACACAAAATCTGAAATGGGTGTTTTGACTGAATAGTCGAACCGAGTTGTTAATTAGTGCAGGGCTTAGAAAAGAGCATACCTTTATATAGGATCTTACTTAAACCCCTTTTATAGACATTCTTCCAACAACTTTCATCAACAAGAATATAATCTCAACAGCAAGAATATATCTTTATCAATAATATAAGTCAATACTATAACTCAAAAATAACAATATTCGGTTAACGTGTACCTATTTATCTTCAAGTACAAACATTTTTAACCGTTTTTACATGCATTTATTAACATGTTTTCCCTAATTCAATTATCCCTCTTGTTGTTTTTAATTATCTTTTCCCTAATTCAATTATTCCTGTTGTTGTTTTTAATTATCTTTTTCACGTATACTAAACAAAATATCTGGACTATCTCTTCACCGAGTTATTGGGTCCCTACTTGACCCAAACCGAACTAGACATAACCTATTAATTTCATCACTTTATTATTATATTATTAATAATATTATTAATATTAATATAATAGTTACTATTATCATACTCAATACTACTTTTATTACTTTTATTATTGTTATTTTTATCGTCATTATTAATGTAATTTATTATTATTTTACTTTTATAGTATTTTTTTTAAAAGTTTTTTCATAGAGTTATAAAGAATATAAAAATTAAAATAAAATAAATTTTTCTAAAAATTAAAATTAGTAAGGAAACTTCTCGATAATCCTATAAATCCTTGCAAGTACAAGTTCTATTCAGTATATTAATATTCATGATATCGTGCCATGTACAGTGAATCATTACTGGTAATAATTTTTTAAGACGATAAAAGTTTGAGTGTATATCAAATATCAAAATGGTGATTCGAAATTTATAATTAAAAAAAATCATTTAAATCACAAAGGATGATTTAAATTTTGGATTGATTAAAGAAAAAGATAAATTAAAATTAAGAAGAAGTAATAAAAAGTGGCTTTTACATTTTATTTTTTTAGTTAAACAAATAAAAGGCACACAAAGAAATTAAGGTGAACCAAATTTGAAAGCATTGATATTAAATTTCATTTTGTTTAACTTAAAATTTCTAAGATGCATTTTAATTTAGTTTGATTTATTAATTTCTCTCATAATTTATTTAAATCTTAATTCTGTAAAAAACATATACCCTTAATTAGTTATTTGATGAAATTAGGAAGTAATAAACATTAGAATTAGAAAGTCCTGACATAAGAGAATCCACTAGTTATTCTTAATTTGTAATAAGTAATAATAAGCAAATTAAACGTAAATATACAAGGAGAAAGAAATCATTTTTTTATTAACAACCCGAAATTAGATATCATATATAAAATTCACTTGATCAATATTTAATAAAAAAAAGTACTTAGTTATACGTTGAAAATAGAAAAAGAAAGTAAAAGAAGGAGAAAAGAGAGAGATCCATAAATGATTAAAGAAACAAGGGTTATCATTCTAATAATCCTTCTTTCTACCAATAAAGTTCCTAGAGACATAAAACAAAAATCTATGACGATGAGTGTAAAATTGGACAGAACAAAATATTCCCTAATCCTTTTTTTCTTTATTCTTTTTATATATGAGACCCAAATAATTAACACCAAGGATAAAGGTGCACGACTCTTCAAAATTCTATTCACTTCAAATGGATTTCTTTCTTTTAACGTAAAAAAAAAAAAAAGATACAAGGAAATAAATATTGAAATCCAATTAAAACACAGAAAATAAAATAAATATCCTATTCCATTCCAATGTTCTAAAATTACTTATTTGAGGACAAGCGAGTTACAAATTGAAATTAGCAGCTTAAAATATCACTAAAATAATTCAAAAATAGATAATTCAATAAATTATTACCTTCAATTTTATTTATGTTTATTGTCTTTTTATTTTTAGTTCATGTTTTAAAAATTTATATAAAAGTCAAAAAGGAATAACTTTTGTGGTCTCATTCACAAAATTTCAATTTTCTTATTGTGTGATCCGGTCGGTCATCGGTAGTCAATGACGTCAGCAGCAGATGACCACGTGGACCATTCACAGGGTGACACGTGGAATAAGATAGCAGGTGAATCAGGGAGGACATCACTCAGAACGGTGATTGGTGGTCAGTTGCTAAGTGACCACCACCCGCAGATCAGTGCCTAGATGAGTGCCTGGAAGCAGAGCGCGAGAAGTAAAGAAGCACAGATCAGTCATCGGTGCATGGTCATCGGGGTTTCTTGCTACACGCAGTTAAACTGGGACCCAGGTTCCCAGCGAGAGCGTTACGCATGCACCTCGCGTGATTCTAAACCAGAAGAAGAAGAGTTGCTCGCCAGTAGGGTCGTGCATGAGGATGGTACAAGAGAGCTAGTAAGCTGGTCAGTGATCAGTGACTCTCTTAACCCATTACGTGCATGGCACTGTGCAGTGAGATCATGCATGCAGGATGCATCGCCTAGTGAGTGTGTTTAGACCAGCCTGTGCTCTCCTGGGAGCATGCAACTCACTCAGAAAGAAGAAACGCGCTAAGTTACTCCGCAAGAGGATAACTTAGGCGCACAGAGAAAAGCGCAAGGCCCTTCAGGTGTGACACGTGTACGGTTAGATGCAAGTTGCATGCCTCCATGTGTCACCATCTGAGAGAGAGGCGCGACCCAGGTATAAAAGCACTCCACGTCATGTAAGGTACACAGTTTTTACGAATTTACAGAATATTCATTACACACATTTCTGAGTCATTGTGAGCACGTTTTATACACGTTGCACAGTGATAACAAAATTCAGTTATAGAGAGAGAAAGTGGATCTGAGAGCACACACGAGTCTCACAGAGAGATTCAGAGAGAGTTTTTGGTGGTTATGTTGCCTGACTTGAGCGTCGGAGTGCACATGGCCGCTAGAGGCGCCGTCTGTGTTGTTTTGTAGGCATCGTTGGGAGTTCCAGAGAAGGTTCTTGGAGCGTTCTTGCAGAACAAGCGGTTGCAGAGGGCTAGACGAAGGAGTGACGAGGCACATACTCCACGTTCAAGTCCGCGACAGGATCATTGTGATATAGCAGCAATGATACATACGACAACATATGTAAAGCTTGCATGTGCACTAACTTCAAATGTCACTTCTTGACCCATGAAACTAAAGGAAACACTTATCTTTAAAACGACTTTGGACAATACGTTCAAAACTCAAATTTCCTTCTATAAAGTTGAGTAAAAAATATAAACTATAAACTTGCAAAGTTACAACTAATTAATCTTTTAAGTGTTGGGGATTCTCATTAGAGATAATCACATTTTATAAGTGATTGTAAATTTAATCTAGTCTTACAAAATTGAATTACTCTTAAAGTTCACTTTTTAAGATGTTATCAGAGTCATTAAAAGTTTATCTTAGCAAAAGTTTGTTGTGTTAATCAGGACACCTGTGTTTTTTTTAATGCTATAGGATCACCTATTATATATACTAAAAAAAATTATTAAATAAAAATCAAATTTTAAAAAAAAAATAGTCACTATATTAACTAAATTAAATACTAATTTAGAAAGTAAAAAATTATTCGTATCTAAAGTGATTTCTATTATTAATAAAAAATTATAAAATAGTTTCTAAATTGGTATTTAAATTTATAAACTAGTTTAGAATCTAAAATATTAGTAGCTAAAATCTGGGTAGCTAATTTAGATATCAATTTATAAACTATTTTATAAATTTTTATTAATAATAGAAACTAATTTAGATACCAGTGATTTTTTTAGTTTATAAAATGGTTTCTAATTTAATCAAATAGTAATTAATTATTTTGATTTTTAAAATTAGTTTTTATTTAATAATTTTCTTATAGTAATAGTCTTATGTACAAGATGACACTCTTGGTGGAAAAGGCTGTGCTAGAAACGTGACAATGATGTATTGAAGATCTCACATCAACTAAAGAGAAAAAAAAGTATAAACTTCATCTTATAAGTCAGTTTTATAAAGTTGAATTAATTTTAAAATATTAAGTTTGTTCTATATTAGACTAAAATTCTTAATTTCAATTTTTATGAGAAGAGTTCTTACTTAGAGTTCCTTATCTATAGATTATAAAACATTACTTAACCTTGTCCATTATGTAAAAAGTACCAAGGATAGTAACAATATGGAAGTGCATAATAATTTCTCTGAACAATGGAGACACTAAGATTGATATGGGTGATTAAGGTTGCTTACTTTACAAGTAACAAGAGTTCATTTGAGCTTAGCAGTTATTGTTGAAGAATAATGAAGGTGCCGAAAGCTATTAAGGTGAAGCAATAGCAATGGTAGGACAAAAGGTTTTGTGTTAAGGTTGAACTTGATTTTTCCATCATTTAGAAGAAGAGATATGGCACTAGTTTAGTAGTGCAGTATGGTCATGTCATATGGCTTTAGCTTTATTAACTTCCTTCTTTTTATGACAAGTAGGTTTTCTACTTTTCTTTTTCCTTGGATTCGCCTTTTTGGCACGTGAACTCAGATGCTATCATCTTCATGTTTTGCAACTTATATTACGCAAACTGCAAGATACGGATATATAATCACTTATATTTCTTTTGAAAAATTCATAGTTTATTTATATTGCTGTCCCCTCAATAAAGTTACGAGGGCTTTCAGATCCACTTTTGAGAGAAGAATCTACAGTGCTATCAATCGAAGTCATCACAAATACAAGAAATGTCTTGTTACACAAACATGTGCACGGTACAGAGGATTCAAATGTAGTTAAACTCTAAGCATAAACAAAAATTATCAGATTTTCCTAAAAACTTCTTTCAAGCAAGAACAAAAGATGGAGATAACAATTATATAATTAGCTTCCAAATTTTGTGTAATGAAGAGTTGTTAAGATTTTTGTTTTCAAGAGTACAGGGATGTCTTGGGTGTATATGCGTGGCAGTAGTGATAGGCTACGTTATCTAGTTGCCACACACCTAACAAGTTGACTTGCAATAACCATTAAAATAGATTCCTTCCTCTTTCTCTAGAATTCAACTTGATTATGTAATTATTGATTTTAGTTAGATTTCCCCTTTCATCATTCTATCCACATTTCTTATGGTTGAAGCTGTTAATTCCTAACTATTAGTTTCAAGTATTTGTTCCAACTTTAACTTGGACTTCACTAATGAACTCTAAGAAATATCTTACATATTGAGTCTTACATATAAAAAAAATATTTACTACTCTCATTTTATTCATGATATTATCTCTAAAATACTTCTCATTCAATTGAGATCTTATTTCTAATAATCCTCTCTTGTTTTGATGTAAGTTTCAGACGAGGATAGCTTAAAAATGGTTAATGTTTTAAAATAAAATTAATATAATTAAATGCTATTAACTTTCTTAATTAGAGTGAATTTTTTAAACAACTTAACTATTGCCGTATATTTAATATATCATACAATATTACATATAGTGGTCTTATAATCCCGGAAGCATATTAAGTATATAAGTGTATATTATAAAATCTTTATCTATTTTTCTTATTCATCACGTATCGAAATACAATTTTTATAACTAAATTATAAAACGTAATAAAAAGTATAGATGGATTAATTATTTAATTAAATATATATAAAAAAGATATTAATATATAAACAATCACATGACAAGACTATTCATCTTATCTATAAAAAGATAATAATGATAATTGATCGCATAAAAAAAACTAATATATATATATATATATATATATCATAATATTTTATTTGTTTAGCCATCTATTATTTTTTATATAAATTTTTGCAAAAATATTTTTGATAGAGTAATTTCTTATATATCTTATGAAGTACAAGTAACTTATACACTAGTCACTAAAGAAAATCACTAAATAAAAATTAATTTTACAGATCAAACATAATTACTTGCTATAATGACTAAATTAGAGATCATTTTAGTGACTAAAAAAATTTTGATTTCTAAATTAGTTTCTATTATTGTTAAATAGTTTCTATATTGATATCTAATTAGCTATTAAAGTTTTTCTCCCAAATTTAATTCTAGTTTTCAAAATAGTATCTAATTTAGTCACAATAACAACTAATTATTTTTTTCTCTAAAATTAGTTTCTATTTAATAATTTTATTGTACTGCAGTTAAATTTAAAATTCCATTGAATTTCTAAACTTAATATTCACATAATACTTCAATTCTTTAATAATATCTTTTCGGTTAATACTAATACATATTCATCATAATAATATCACTTTAATAATTATTTATAATATAAACGGTTTTAAATACTAATATTTTTTAGTTTTTAAAGAAATATTTAATTTAATAAATATTATAATTAATTATTTTTAATTTTTAAAATTAATTTTTATTTAATAACTTTTTTATAATTAATCTTTGTTCAACCATCTTCTAATGGGTGAAATTTGTTTGTTAAAATATAAGAAACCCCTTCAGAAAACTATAACTATGGCAGAAAAAGGAAAAATAGTCATAGAAAGAGGAGTTTCAAAATAGAATAAGAAAAATGAATGGTCTTACAAAATTCATCTATTTTTTAAAAATTTAATAAAATTACATTCAAATTTTTTTTTTTTCAAACCGTTATGTATTCTTTCTTATTTTTTACATAATAACACACACCTTTGTATTTCTTTTTGGCCTTATATCCAGAAAAAAGTATCGATAATATTAAAAGGTTAAAAGTGAAATAATAAAGAAGAATTATTCTTGGTACACCCGTTTGAATTTGACCAACTAACGCTTGGTTCTTAATATAGAAGGAACAAATGCATGAGAAAATAATGAAGACAAAGTAAACAATAACACCAATTATGCATAATTTGGCTTCGTTTTTAAGAAAATTAATTTGTTTCCATTCACATACTAATTTAATTCCTTCTAAATGGTCAAATCATATTTCTATTACTTTATCCCTAACCTTTTTTTGTTGTTACTACTTTGTTATTCTGAACTTAAATTTTGCTATAAACACTTAAATCATGGTGTTATAGTATATCTATTTCGATAAACAAATTTAATCTTAATACTTAAGGTTTTTTTAGTAACAAAAAGTTTATCTAGTATTTTTGTCACTTATTCTTCTTTTGTAGATCAAAGTGAAAATGTTTTCGCAACCTTAGCTCTGGATACTTTAAGTTAAAGTAAAATTATTAATTTTTTTTACTGAATGTTACGCAAAGTCGAGATTGTTGGTGAAAATTTCGTCTCCGTTGTTGACATCAGTCTTTTGGATATTTAAAAGGATTAACTTCTATACTAATTGTGGTGTAACAAATGAAAATGACTGAAAACATGTTTCGAAATAACTTTCATGTATTACATAAATTTGTTCTTAAATAAATAGAAGATATTTTTTTTTTTTCCTTTTTCTTTTTCCTTCTTTTCTGATTTTACCTCTAAATATTCATTACTCTTGTGAAATCGAGTTCAACCATATTTTCTCTTTTATTTTGTTGGGGTGGTAATGGTTTATCTATTCTCGGTTGTTAATTTCTAATCAATCCTTTAAAGATCTAATTAATTGATTAAAATATTGAGTTAGATAAATAAAAATTTAATCATGTTTAACTAGGGGTGACAATATGGACTGACCTATCCATATTGATCTGTTTGCATTGGCCTATCCTGCCTAGGTAATGCAAGTTCAATTTATTGGTCCGTCTTGCATAAGAAATGATCGGTGGGTCTGTGAGTTAGTTTGTATAAAAAATTTAAAATCATATTAAAAATAAAAAATATTAATGCACTTGTAAGATATATAGAAAACAAAAGTTGGGGGCAACAATTTTGTACTTTTTGTTAGGATGTTTCTTTTTGCATCCCATCAAATTTCTTCTTGCATCTCATCAATTTCGAAATTTAATTTTCATAACATAAAAGCCAATTCTGGAAATGAAAATTTAGGAGAAAAAAGATTCCAAAATAATATTTTCAAAACAATTATTTTACCTTCCAGAATTTAGAGCAACTATTTTGGCTTTTGGAATTCGATTTCTGGAATTAATAGGGTGCAGGAAGGAATACCCTTTCTATTATTACGTAGGCTAGTGAGCTTCCCGCCCCATACTTGGTCTATCCGGGTTGCGGATTATGCTAGGTGGACCTAAGTGGGTAAGCGGGCCAAAATAGTGAGTTTGCCATGCATTTTTCATAATGGGTTGGATCAGTTTGTATGACATGTCCCGTATTGTTACCCTTATATTTAATTAATTGAATTACATATAAAAATGTAAATAGTATAAGATGTTAATCAATATATAGTGTATATTACTTGTATTTTATATTTATTTACATATAATCCTCTGTCATGTGCAATTTATAACTAATGATTCAACAAAGACGGACAAATGTCATTAGATTCAAATGATAAGAAAAATTTGGTAAAGAATGTCACTCATGTGTCTAAGAAGGAGTAATTCTATCAAAAGGAAGTCGATAAAGGTGAGAGAAAATGAAGAAATAAAAGGAAAAGAGCATGGCTAGAATATGATGTGAATGTAGATAACACCTTCTTATTCCCTTATCTTTTTCTCTTGAAAAACTTTTCTTTCCCTTTTTTAGACTTATTCATAATTTTTTTCTTTCTGCATTTTCTAGTATTTTTTGGAATATTAATTGTATTACTACTACACTTGACTTAATACAATCATCATATTTCTCTATTGTCGTTAAATTTTGTAAGTTCGTTATAATTGGTGCTTTCATTGCCCGTTTCACAAAGAAACCATTATAGAGCAAATATCTTAAGACATGTTCCGTTTTATGCTCTTGTTATCTTAATTAAGAAGAAGAATGGTACTTACTGTTTTGGTATTGACTTACCGTGTCCTTAACATCGTTACAATGAAAGATACCTTCCTAATTCTCATAGTAGATGAATTATTAGATGAGCTTTATGGATCCAAGTATTTTTTCAATTTCGACCTCCACTCTAAGTACCATCATATTCTTTTGTTTTGTATTGGCCAATGTCTACTACTATCACTCAATTATGTGGATTTATAGGTTCCATGGGCTACTATCAACAATTTGTTCGCCAATATGCATCCATTGTTGGTTTCTTAATGCAACTTTTGCAAAAAGATACATTTCATTGGACTTTTTCGGCTTCTAAAGCTTTCACTACCTTGAAAGTAGCCATTACATAGGCTTTGTTCCTTGCTCTTCCAAATTCTTGTGAAAATAAACAATTCGGAATCAGGGATTGGAGCGGTCCTCAGCCAATTTGGTCATCCTATGAATTTCTTCTCTAAAAAGTTATTTACTTGGATATAAGTTCACTCTACTTATTCTCATAAGCTTTATGCCATCATTAGGCTTTATTAAAAATTTGAAATTTGTAATCTTTTTAAAAATTTCATCTCCACTTTCCAATGCTTCATGAAATATTGTTGCTTTCTCAACCTCTAAACTCATTATCTCTTTGGAATAACAAACCTTGTCCCAACATACCTAGTATATTTTCCTTCACCCTCTTTCCCAAATAAAGTTACTTCATAAGAAAATATTTTTCTTAGCCACAATCTTTAGGAAGTTTATAAAAAGATAAATAAGATGGAAATATCATCCATCATAGATTCAACTAAACATAATCTCTCTATTAATGACAAAAGTTTGTGTATCCAAAGTAATAGTTTATTAGCTACCTTTTGTATGGATCTCCATATTGCCTCTTTTCTTAGGTTAACCCCAATAGGCATTCCAATGTAATAAGTAAATGAAAACTTTAGATATTTGTAGTTTAACATATTCAAGAACCCTTTTAAAGTTTCAGTTTTCATGACAAAACTACAAAGCTCAAAGCTCTTCATAATATAATTAGTAGCTCTATATTCTCCCTTTTACTTTCATAATTAATTTTTTATCTGCATGCTATATAATACTCACTTCTTCTTTGTATATTACTTTAGGCAAGACTTTTCGTAATCTGTCAGTCAATAATTTGGCCAAACTTTTATACATACACCTTACAAGAGATAGGACTACAATCCCCTCACACCTAAGGATTTTCTACTTTAGTAACGAGGATGATAAATAATAATTATCTTCTTTTGTGAACAAACCAATTTTATGAAAATCTTCCAAAAGTTTTAGGAAATTATGTTTCAAATTTTGCTAAAAATCCCTTCATAAAAGCAAAGTTAAGCTTATTTTTTTATCAAGACTTTTATGTCCCTCCATCAATTCTTCTTCATCAAAATTTGTAGATAACATTTGATTATTTTCTTAACTAATTCTTCCAATGGTCATCCCATAATTCTAAGCATCTCACTAAATCTATATTCAAAACACTCTCATGTTTTCTTTTAACTCACTAGTAGTAAAAAAAAATCATTAAATAAAAAATAATTTTAGAAACAAAAAATAATTAGTTGTTATACTGACCAAATTAGAAATCATTTTGACGATTAAAAAAGTTTTTGATTTCTAAATTAATTTCTATTATTGTTAAATAGTTTCTAAATTGATATCTAATTAGCTACCAAAGTATTATTTAGATTCTAAATTTGATAGCAAAAATCTTGGTAGCTAATTAAATACCAATTTAGAAATCATTTAATAATAATATAAATTAATTTAGAAACTAATTTTTTTTAGTCTCTTAAAATGATATTTAATTTAGTCAATATAAAAATTAATTATTTTTTTCTCTAAATTTAATTTCTAAAAATTATTTTCTAGTAGTGTTAAATTGAAAATTCAATTTCCATCAACAATAATCCTTATATTTTTTTTTATGTCATTGACTTAATTATTGTTTCAGGTCATAATTTAAAGAGCCAAAACTAATTTAATTATGGAAGTTAAACGAATATATGTATTTTAATATATTTTGGAATAAAAAATATGTTGTTAGGAGGAGAGACCCGCCTTAAAATTAAATTGTTCTTAAGGATAAAAAAAAAAGAGTAATAAACCATTTAGCGTAATTTATGATAAAAATTCATATAATATAAGTTTTGTTTAACCGTCTTGATCACAAACTCTTCTCAGAGTTTGGTAAATAGGTTAGAATTTGATGAAACATATTCGTTTTGTTGTATATTTGGGTTACTTTTGAAAAAGAAATTAGAACAAAACATTATATTATCCTGTTCACATGTCAAATCATAACCTCTACCACCATTCAGTAGTTTATTTTATTCTGTTTACATGAAAATTTATTATTGTTGTTATAATTTCATTAGCAATAAACATTTATCCAAAAAACAAATAATTTCCTTAACCTTCCTTAACTTATATTATATCCATTTTTTTCTTCATAAAATTAAATCATAGTCTAAAAGAATTAAAAAGGTTATTCATCAAAATAATTACAGTATAAATTGCGGACAGCATTTTTTAGCAACTAATGTTTGTATGAACAGTCATCGTCACATTGACAGATTCTATTATACATTGAAAGGAATGATGCGAATGTCGACAAATGTTACCTTAAATCCAATTTCATTTCAGGTGTCAATTTCACGAGCAAGAAAGATATAAGGAATCCATTTCCACTAGGTACATAAAAGATGGTTGTCAAAACTACCCTAAAAGATTAAGAATATGTTCCATTTTACAGCACGTAAACAATATAAGTAATTGTAAGAAATCAATGTTCACATATGTACTTTATGGACCCTCGTATTTAAAAGTTGGTTACAATTTTACATTTTTAAATACTTTTTTGTTAAATATTTTTTATTTTTTGGCAATTCGTGTTCACATTCTAGAAAAGCTATCTTAAATTATACCCCTTTTATTTTCACAAGTTGTGTTCGTAAATGAGCTTTAATTAATATAGTTATTGACATACTTTGACATGAATTAAATAATTGTTATTGGTTAATATATAGTTTTTTTTAATAGTACTCTTATTTCTTTAAATTTGTCCAAAGTTATGAATATTAAAAAAAAATTCCAATTTATTTTTTAAATATAATTTTTTTTATTTAATTTAAAAATTATTTTAATTCTAATTCTGTATTTTTAAAAATACATTTTTTATATCAAATTATTTTACAGATTATTTATTAAATATGATTCACAAACTTTCTCTTCACTCTCCACTTTCCACTCTCTTTCCCTTTAATCCAAACAACCACATTTTTCAGTAAAAAAATATAGATTCCCTTCTTTGGATCCCTACATCACCACAACACCCATCCTTCCCTTATATGCATTATTCCACCTTCCACAACATATGTATCGTTTCATATCCAAAGCTCGAATGCATATGAGACTATTCTTTAGCTTTAGAACATACTTGATATTGGTTATTGTATGAATGATGTTATCATGCACCCTTATCCATTCAAAGCCTTTACAACCATCTTGCAAGAACCATAATTTTCCATTAAAATATTATCACCTTCTATCTCATTAAACTCGGTAAACTAATCCTTTTGAGGACTTACGTGAAATAAGCACCCAAAATCCAATACGCACCTATCAAATGGTTGTTGTCTTGAGATGACAGTCAACATCTGATCATCATTGGATGACTCCAACTTTTGAAATGTAGCTATCACATGATCATGTTTTTCAATTTTGGACAATCTCTCCTGCAATGCTCCAACTATTTACAATAGTCACAAATGTCTTTAACATCA
The DNA here is from genome assembly GCA_013389735.1 of Phaseolus lunatus. Lineage (NCBI taxonomy): Eukaryota > Viridiplantae > Streptophyta > Magnoliopsida > Fabales > Fabaceae > Phaseolus > Phaseolus lunatus. The sequence goes on along the minus strand of CM023865.1, from coordinate 14,429,053 downwards.
AACTTTGTCTTTTTCGACTTTTTGATCCTCTAAAATTTTTTAAGACCACCAACCCAAAAGATGATATATTTTCTACATTGTGAAACTCCCTTTTATAGAGGTTGGACTTAACCTCTTCAAGTGTAACATAATCTTTTCTTATACTCGAAGAACTCATTAAGTTCTCATAGGATGATGGGAGAGATGCTAACAAAATTAGTGTTGCATATTTATCTTTTACATTGATATTGATGTATCAAAACCCCCATCAAGATTGCATTGAATTCATCAGGCTGAGCTTTGAGCATCCTTTATAAAAAAATCAAAATAATCTCATCTCAAACCAAAGTTTGTTACAAATGAGTTTTGTAATAAAGAGTTTCTCTAGTTTTAGTCATAAAGTTGATAATGTTTTCTCCTCTACAACCTTGTTCGGCAACAATAAAATGACTATAAAAAGAATCATTTTCTTCATCTTCTCTAGAACCTCCCTTTATATGTGTGACATGTTTTTGGAAAGTGATGTACACACCCTTTACTCTTTGAGCAAGTCTCTTATCTTGATTCTCTAGAGGTTGAAATTATTCTTCTTATTGAACTTCTTAATATTGGATAAAATACCAACCTTCAATGTATAATGAGATTGAAATTTACTTTGGTACCAATATTTTATGTTATACAATTAAGAATCATACTAATTGGAAACACATAAAATAATATAAAGATAAATAATTGTCTCATTTATTAAACAAATAAATTTTAGAAATAAAATTTTTATTGTATTTCCACAACAAACACAAGTTATCTTTATAAAGAACTATAAAACAATTATTTATTAGTTAAAAATAGATAATTACAACTAATTAACACTACTAATTATTTGTTAACTAGATGAGATAATATTCAGTTTGAGAAACACATCTAAACAATGAGATAGTTAGACTATAAGATCATCAATATTACATCCTAAAAATAATTTAATAAAGTAAGATGTATGTTTTAATGATAATATTGTTTTTCAAAATATAAATCAAACATGAGAATCAGTGACAGTTTTTGGTAGAAGAAAAATAATTTTATATACACAAGTTTTTGATTGGTGAAAAGTATTTGTGAAAGTATTTATGCAAGTTTTTTATAAATAACAAAAATAACATGTTATTTTTATCAAAATATTTAATTTTATTCACATTAAATTATTTAATAAGAGTAATATGCTATTTTTTTTATAATAAAATTAACTCAGCATGATATGCCACTAAATAAAATTATTAAATAAAAATTAATTTAAAAAATAAAAATTAATTAATTTTTCTGTTGACTAAATCAAATATAAAGATTAAAAAAATAATTGATATCCAATTAAATATTAATATAAAAATTAATTTATAAATTTAGATACTAGTTTACAAATTAGTACTATTTTAAAATTTTAGTAACCAATTAAATATCAATTTAAAAATTAATTAAAATTTTTATTAATAATAGAAATTATTTTAAATATTGATAATATTTTTAGTTTTTAATATTTAATCTAGTTAATATAATAATTAATTATTTTTTTATTTTTAAAATTAATTTTTATTTCATAATTTTTTTAATATGTTAAACTAGAAACTTGAGTGAATCAATTACTTAGAAACATTGCTGCCTGATATATTCTAAAAATTGAACCAAATATAATAAACACAGTTGTCTAACTTCAAAATTTCAGATATTTTTTTAAAAATTCTCTACGCCCTGGAAAAGTAGTTTGGTACAGAATACTTTTTGGTCCAAAGGAAATCTGAAATTAGGAAATTAAGCTTCTTTTTTCGGTTTATTATTTTGAAATATAAAATTTTAAGATGTAATGCTTTCTGAATGATTTCTTATTAAGTATCCAAAAATATTCCATATAAGGAGTGAAAAATGTAACTGTTTTTGGATAAAAATAAAATTTTGATATATATATATATATATATATATATATATATATATATATATATATATATATATATATATATATATATATATATATATATATATATATGATCTGGTCGGTCATCGGTAGTCGATGACGTCAGCAGCAGATGACCACGTAAACCATTCACAGGGTGACACGTGGTAGAAGATAGCAGGTGAATTAGGGAGGAGATCACTCAGAACGGTGATCGGTGGTCAGTTACCGAGTGACCACCACCCCCAGATCAGTGCCTAGATGAGCGCTTGGAGGCAGAGCGCGAGAAGTAATGAAGCACCGATCATTCATCGGTGCATGGTCATCGGGGTTTCTTGCTACACGCAGTTAAACTGGGACCCAGGCTCCCAGCGAGAGCGTTACGCATGCATGACACGTAGACCGTGAAGGTGTTCCCAGAGCAGTTGGCACCAGAGATTAGGTAGGGCAAGTGGCCCCAGAGATTGAGTGCGTGCAGAGGCGCCCACGTGGCCATCTTGTCAGAGTTTTCACTAAAGTAGAGGAAACCTGCACGCAAGATTGCCCTCAGAGTGGGTGATGGCAGCACAGGAGTAATCAAGTAAGTCCTAGACGTAGCTGTAGGCCCTAAGACTACATAAGGGGCAGTGAAACACTTAGCAAAGGTACGTGATTTCAAACCAGAAATTACACAGAGAGATTTTCGGTGTTTCTTGCCTAAGACTGACTTGAGCGTTGGAGTTCAAACGGCCGTTAGGGCGCCCCCTGTCTTTGCAGGAACCATTTTGCTTCGTTCAAGTAGAAGCTAACCTGAGAAAGAGACGCGGGTGTGGGAGCGACGTGGAGTCAACTAACAGGAGAGTCAGCTTGCAGGAACATTTGGCGCCCATCGTGGGGCCCGAAGTAAAACAAAGCCCCCATACACAAGAACGAGAGTAGAAACTGCACAGATGAGGAATACCAGACAAGGATCTATTCCACCAAATGGAGGCGAAGGTGTTACCATGCAGCAACTCATGGAGACGATGCACGCGCTCCTAGAGACGGTGGCAGAGTCCAGGGCGCACCAGGAGCGGATGCAGGCGGACTTGGCCGCTTCCCAGACTAGAAATGAGGAGCTGCACAGGGCCAATGAAGAGCTACGTTTTGAATCTGCACCACATGCAGCAAGCTGGGGATCGCGTGGGAGAGGATCAGGCTCCACCAACGCCCCCAAGGGCCTTTCCCATCCCCTTTTCCAAAGAGATCATGAACACAGTGGTGCCTCCCAACCTGGTGGGAGTGAAGGCGTCGTTTACGGGGGTGGAAGATCCAGAAGCACATCTGACAGCCTTCCACACTCAGATGATGCTGTCAAGAGGCTCAGACGCTGTGTACTGCAAAATGTTTATGAGTACACTGAGCGGAATAGCTATGGAGTGGTTCGTGAGCCTGCTAGAGGGCAACATCACCTCCTTCCATTAGTTTTCGAAGCTGTTCACGGAGCAGTATATCATCAACAGAGCGCCACCGGTGGTATCCTACGATCTGTTCAACGTGCGCCAGTACCAAGGGGAGTCACTGAAGGACTACCTCAACCGTTTTGGTGCGCAGGTGGTGAGATTGCCCAGCAAGGGCGAGGGCATGCTGGTGCATGCATTCAAGAAAGGCGTACTGTCTGATCCTTTCAGTGAATCGCTCATCAGGAGTCCACCTGCCACCTTCGCTGATATTCGGCGACGCGCGGTGGCCCACATTTTAGCAGAGACAGAAGTCTCTGAGAAGAGAAGTAGAGCTGCACCGCCGAAGCCGCGCGGAGGTCAGGGGAAGTAGCAGCAACAGGCGTGGGTGCATGAGGCCAAGAAAGGGAAGAAGGCGTAGGGAAGGCCTCGTCCCTATGCACCCAGGAAGGACCAGACCAGGGGGCGTGCAAGGGAGAACAACGCACCCCTAGGTATGATTTCATGGTAGAGTTGGCGGAGTTAATCGCCATCCCTGCCGTGGCTGCAAGACTCCGAGTACCAGAGAAAACTGACCAGGTACTTGGAAGGAAGAAGGATGAGTGGTGTGAATTCCATCAGGCTTATGGGCACACACTCCACACCTGCCTGGCGTTGGGGCATCAACTTTCTAAATTGGTGAAGACAGGATTCCTGACTGATTACTTGCGGGAAGCGCCAGGTGATCGCGCTTCGAGGTCCCAGGCAGGTGATCAGCAACATGAAATCCTTGTGCACGGGAAAGTGAGAACGATCGCGGGGGGTTTCTCTGGCGGAGGGTGCTCCGCGTCGCAAAGAAGAAGGTACACACGCTTAGTGATGGCTGTAGACTCAGTGTATGAAGGTCATTTCCCCGAGATGGATATCACATTGACAAGGGCGGATCTGCAGGAGGTTGTACCCCACAACAACGATCCTGTGGTCATCTCCCTCGTGACAACAGGAGGACGAGTGCACAGGGTGCTCGTAGATCAAGGGAGCTCAGCGGACGTCATGTTCTGGTCGACATTCAACAAGCTGCAGCTGTCCCCCGATCAGCTGAGGTCATATGTTGGGTGTCTTTATGGTTTCGCGGGGGACCAGGTCGAGGTGCGGGGCTACATAGAGCTGAGAATGACGTTCACCGATGGAGTGACGTGCAGCACAAAGAAGATAAAGTACTTGGTGGTGAATGCCCCATCTGCATACAATATTTTGCTGGGAAGACCCACACTCAACAGGTTGGGTGCAGTGCCATCGACAAGGCATATGAATTTGAAACTGCCGTCGATGGAAGGGGCTGTCATTACCATCAAGTCAGATCAGGCTGAGACTAGGCGTTGTTATGAGAACAGCCTCAGGCAAAAGAGAAGCATCTGCCATGTCACTACGACACGACCATCAGGCGTGCTCGAGGAGCGATCGGTGGTTCGTAGTACACGGACAGATCAGGTGAAGGAAGATGCTACGCTGGGGGGCTCACAGGTAGCTCAGGCGGAAGCTGAAGCAAATAGCATGATCGCTCCTCGTGAGTCAGGCATCGCCAGGGCGGTCATCGCCGATGGCTCCATACAGAGTAGTTGAGGCGTTGGAGAATGTAGCTTATCGGCTGGAGACTCTGGATGGAGTAGCTATCCCTAGGACGTGGAACGCCCCACACTTGAGGTTTTACTTTAGTTAAGGTGTAAAGTAGATGCGTTTTCGCGCCATATACACAGTCAATATATATACTGTAAATAGTTGAGCAGATCAGGGGGCACTCTTTTCCCTAAGGAGGGTTTTTAACGAGGCCACCCAATAAAAAAAATTTCAGTATATCAAGTGTGCAAGTGTTTCCCAGTTTAAAATTCTCCTTGCCCCAGGTGCAAGTGCAGGTGATCGGTTGGAGCCTACTCGCCCCAGGTGCGAGTACGGACAACCGACCTAGATCCTCCTCACCCCAGGCGTGAATGTAGGCAGCTAAGGGAGCCTACTTGCCCCAGGCGCGAGTACGGCAATCGACCCAGATCCTCCTCACCCTAGGCGTGAGTGCAGTTAGCTAAGGTTTGAAAAGCCAAGGGTACTAGTAAGACCAAGAGAGGGAAAGGGAAGATTTCGAGAAACGTCCTTACCTACTTGGCGTATACCAATATTGGCTTAGTAGAGCCCTTAGTTAAGGCTCTTCTCACCCCAGGAGTGGGAAAGGGACATGATAACCCGATTCGCGTGAGGTCGATGACATTGGAGTAGACAAGAGGGGTCATCGAGAAACACTCTTCCTCCTCAGAACAAGGTGTCATCGACGGTGATCGGCGTTCAGACCTACAGGTCGATGACCTTGGGGTAAGCAAGAGGGGTCAACGAGAAACACTCTTCTTCCCCAAAACACAGACATCATTTTTAGCGTTCAGAGGTCGATAACCTTGGAGCAAGCAAGAGGGGTCATCGAGAAACACTCTTCCTCCCCAGAACAAGGCATCATCTTTAGCGTTCAGGCCCTCTATGCACTTAGCGCTGGAGGGACAGAGAAGTAAAGCAAAGCCTGAAGCGCGATGACTGATCAGTGGTAAACTAACATGCTAGTCGGTGGTCGGTGGTAAAAGCTTTAAGTATCCCAAGCGAGTTCTTGTGCGATAAGTCGAAGCATTTAGGCCCCGCTAAGTTAGTCATCCAGCATGAAGTTATGCATAAAAACTGTTAAAGACAATGCTAAGGTAACAGTTAGTCGCGATCAAGTCAGAAACCAAGTTTGAAGAGTTGCAGTGAGATCGCGCTAAAACCTAAGCTAGTTAACAGTTAGTCATATGCAGAGAGTTAAAGATGCAGAGAAACAAGCAGCTGAAGCAGATAGATTTCATTCACATTAAAGTCGATACACAGAGTCTTTACAGCTAAAAACTTTATACACAAGTTATGTAGCAGAAAAAGAAATTACACAAAAGGAGAAGTCGCAAGGGAAGAAGCTCAAGGAGGAGGAATGAGCTTGCCATCGACCACTGAATGGCGGAGGCTGAATCAGGTAAGGTCCAAGTCTGGTAGGACGCAGTGAACCTGCTCCAAGGCCATCCCGAACCCATCTATCAGAGCCTCAGCACTAGCAACCATGGTCTCAGATACATCAGCCTCAAGCTCCTTCCTCTCTTTGGCAAAGGAAGACTCAGCCTCTTCCAGTTTACCCTTGGCTCCTTTGAGCTCCTCCTATGTCTTGGTCAGCTTGTTCTGCGCCTCGAAGAGTTGGACCAGGACCTCTTCGAGCTTCTTCTCCTTCAGAGCAACCTCCTCCCTAGAAGCCTTGAGATCCTCCGCCTGTTTGCCGTTCAGTTGGCATAAGGAAGAAGTCTCAGCCTCTAAGTGGATGTTCTGCCCCTTCAACTCCATGGCTTAACCATCTAGAGCAGCCACAGCCTCACCCATCAGGAGCTCAATCCTGATGGTCTCCTGCACCTACAGAAAGTAGTCTCTCTTGGCCTTCTCCACCATGCCACTCAGCACGTTCACCATACCTTGTGAAGCTTCAAAGTCACTCACCAAGGTGTCTTTGTCGTGCTCAAGCTCCTGGATCTTCTTTTCCAAGAGTTCTTGTTTGTGTTGCTGAGTGGAGAATTGCAGGGAGAGTACCAGACTCTTGGCCAGATGCACATCCACATCCTGCCACATGGACCGAGGGCGCAACCACTTAGTCTCTTCGCTGAGAACGAGTTCACAGCTCGAGACTGGGGGGCTTGTGATCCGGTCGGTTATCGATAGTCGATGACGTTAGCAGCAGATGACCACGTAGACCATTCACAGGGTGACACGTGGTAGAAGATAGCAGGTGAATTAAGGAGGAGATCACTCAGAACGGTGATCGGTGGTCAGTTACCGAGTGACCACCACCCCAGATCAGTGCCTAGATGAGTGCTTGGAGGCAGAGCGCGAGAAGTAATGAAGCACCGATCATTCATCGGTGCATGGTCATCGAGGTTTCTTGCTACACGCTGTTAAACTGGGACCCAGGCTCCCAGCGAGAGCGTTACGCATGCATGACACGTAGACCGTGAAGATGTTCCTAGAGCAGTTGGCACCATAGATTAGGTAGGGCAGGTGACCCCAGAGATTGAGTGCGTGCAGAGGCGTCCACGTGGCCATCTTGTCAGATTTTTCACTAAAGTAGAGGAAACCTGCATGCAAGATTGCCCTTAGAGTGGGTGATGGCAGCACAGGAGTAATCAAGTAAGCCCTAGACGTAGCAGTAGGCCCTAAGACTACATAAGGGGCAGTGAAACACTTAGCAAAGGTACGTGATTTCAAACCAGAAATTACACAGAGAGATTTTCGGTGTTTCTTGCCTAAGACTGACTTGAGCGTTGGAGTTCAAACGGCCGCTAAAGCGCCCCCCTGTCTTTGCAGGAACCATTTTGTTTCGTTCAAGTATAAGCTAACCTGAGAAAGAGACGCGGGTGCGAGAGCGACGTGGAGTCAACTAACGGGAGAGTCAACTTGCAGGAACAATATTATTTTTATTGAATAAGACAATGTAGTAATAAATTAAAATTCATGTTATTTTTCATTTTTATAAAATTTATATTAATACTTTTTTAACGAACTCTAGAATTATAGTTATAGTTATTACTTCATATTTTAGGCTATAAATTTTTTCCCTTAAACTATGTAATTATAATACAAAAGAAATATAACAAACTTTTTTTAGAAATAAATCAATGAATTTACGCGTATGTTTAATTGAATTATTTGTAGAAGGAAAATAGATTATAAATGAGAGAAATGAGTAGAAAAATAGAAAGGTTCACGTGTCTGATAACAAAGAAACATTTTTTTATAGTATTTTTAGTCATTTTTATTCAATTTTTTTTTCTATTTTTTAAATACATACTTATATTTTTATATACGTCTTCCTTATCTTTATTTTTTCTTCGTATTTTCTTTTACTAAAAAAATATTGCTTTTCTTGAAAAAAAAAGTTTCTCGGAAGGTCCACCTGTATAAAAAAATTTAACGCTAAAGTCAATAACAGTTATAAAAAGTATGGAATATATGAATATTAATTGAGTATTTCCACTTAAATTAATTTTATTTATTCACATTTTAGATCCTTAAATAAAGACTAAAATAATAAAAAATAATTAAGATAAATAAAAATATAAAATATAATTATTTAGTTAGTAATTATCTATAATTTAATACATCAATTATAATAATAATTCAGTGATGATTATTATATATATATATATATATATATATATAATACGTATTCAAATACTGAATAAATTATTATCTATATTTGGTTATATATACTCTCTTTTTTCTTCCACCAATTTGAAGATTTTTGAATCTTAGAAAACAAATAGTAATGTGTTAAAATTGTCCGAAAGAAGCACAGCATTATTTTATTTGTTGTTGTTATTTGTTTATGGTTTTCTTACCCAGCACGTAAAATGGTGCACGTTGTGTGCCACGTGTCAAAACACCATTTGGTGGACAACATGTCCTTTTTCCCTCTAAACTAGTTCTACCATCAATAATACCAAAATTCACATTCCGATTCACCCCAACACTTGTCCCTGGCGCAAGCCTTCAGCGCGTTGGATTCAATAAGTGGCATTACCGTAGTTTCGTGGAAAGAAGAGGGTAAAACATGGCACACGGTATATACGAGGAATTTAAACGCGGTTTCTCTCTTACGTGAAATCCATAAAAATTAGTGAGTCACCACTACACTACACTGCAGTGTCTGGGAAACTTTCTCTGCTCATGCGTGTTTCCTCTGAGAAAAATAAAAGCGAAAAAAAGCTATGGGCCACAGCACCTAACACACACAAGACCCTCTGAATTATTCCCTTGATTCTCAAATTCCGATTCCGTTTATTTCTTTAAAATTGATCGCAGCTCCTTTCCAGATTTTTTTCCCTTTCTTTTTTAGTTTCCTCTTCCTTCTGTCACCATGAGTTCCGTCGACTGTTATCCGTCGCGCGGGGACGATGTCGCCGTCGTGTCGCTGGATTCTCTACCGTTAGGGTTCCGATTCAGACCTACCGACGAGGAACTCATCGATTACTACCTGCGACAGAAGATTAACGGCAATGGTGCCGAGGTTTGGGTTATCCGAGAAATTGATGTCTGCAAATGGGAGCCCTGGGACATGCCTGGTATTTTTCTCTTCAACCTTTTCCGATCATTACCTCTTATCGTGCTGGCCGTGTTGTTTCTTTGGGTACTTTTTCCCCCTAGAATAATTCAATCTGAAAGTTAGTTGGCGTTGTGTTACACTTATATATTATTTTTGTGATTTAATTAAACAGCGTGAGATTTCTAAAACATCCCCTTATACTCAGTCAAATTTTTAGATGGTATTGAAGAGCAACATAGTAATTATCTTTAGATGGATAATTGTGGTATTATAAATTTCAGACTCCACATGTCTGGTGCATGGGGTGTGTTGGAGATTCTATGGTTTTCTTCTTTTTTGAAATTTGTTTATTGGATTTTGTATTATAGATTTGTCGGTGATACGGAACAAGGATCCGGAATGGTTCTTCTTCTGTCCACAGGACAGAAAGTATCCAAACGGGCATCGATTGAACAGGGCAACGACTCATGGGTATTGGAAGGCAACAGGGAAGGATCGTAGAATTAAGTCTGGGATGATGTTGATTGGAATGAAGAAGACTTTGGTGTTCTACACTGGTCGTGCGCCCAAAGGGAAGAGGACTAATTGGGTTATGCACGAATATCGCCCCACCTTGAAGGAGCTTGATGGCACCAATCCTGGACAGGTACATAGCGTATTGCGATTTGCAATTAGTTTAGGAATTATATGAAGTGATGATGATTCTCAATTTGTTTTCTACCAGAATGCATTTGTCCTTTGTCGCTTGTTTAAGAAACACGACGAGAGCCTTGAAGTTTCGCACTGTGATGAGGCAGAACAGACTGCTTCAACTCCGATTGCTGCCAATTACTCTACGGAGGAAATACAGTCTGGTCTGGCTGTTGTTGCAGTGTCCCCATCACTTGTTACAGAGGATGATAAGCACCAGGCAATTATCCCTACGCACTCTGAGGAAGCAATATCCAACGTTATAACTCCAGTTGATTGCCATAGTGATGGATATGATGTTTCTGATGGACAAAATAAATATGTGGCACCAACTGCAGAGGTTAGATGGACTAACTGAGTTATTATTTATGATTATTATTTATCACTGGTTTAGAATTGGGAATATGTGTGGTATTTTATTCTTTTTTGTCATTTCTATTTAGACATAGAGTTTCAAATAGAAAACAATACGTTTCTTAAACTCATAATGGAGGATTTAGGCTATTTAGAAGATCATCATAACGTTATTCCAATCTTTATTAGCAAGAGCGAGATTAATGTCTAAAATACAGAAGCTGGTTATGGGAAGAGTGGTTTTATGCTTGTTTGGAGGAATTCCTCTATAAGCACTTTCAGGAGATAAAAATTAGTTTCCCCATAAACTAAAATTAACTTATGCATGAGTTAAAAATTAAATTTTGGAAAAGCTAATGAGAAATAGCTCCTATAAACTAGTTCGTGCATTAACTAATTTTAGTTTATGGAGAAATTAGTTTCATTGTTTATTCTTATTTTCCTCTTCTAGAAGTGTTTATGGAGAAAATTGACCTAATTTACCTTATCTTGTAATTATGATTTGTGATGACAGTTGGATCTACTTAAAAGATCACCAATAAATTTTTTTATTATACATTTGTTTTGTTTATAGCTTTCATTCACCTCGATTTGATTTTTCATACACTCGAATTATTGATTTAGTCCCTATGGTTTGATTTTACCTACAGGAGTTTCAGCCGTGGAACGTTGATATGTGTTACGATCCAAAAAATGAGCTATTGTATGACAAATTATTTTCCCCTGTACTTGCACATATTCAACCAGAATTTCATTATCAACCAAACAGTGAATCAGATAGTCGGTATGGGCTTCAATATGGCACCAATGAGACAAACATTTCAGACTTTTTGAATTCTGTTGTTAACTGGGACGCACTACCATACGAGGAGCCCAATTGTCAACAGTGGAGCTCCCCCTCGTTTAATGTTCAGAATAGTGTATTAGGCAGCCACATAGATTCTGAACTTGCCAATATGACAGTGAGTAACAGCTCCTACATTATTTTGTCTTTTGTTCATTCTAGGCAGGCTTTGCCTCGATAATAAAGCACAGTAGTTCCCAACTCCTGGTTTTAGCTCTAACAATCTAAACGGTTATCCTGCCTCCTGTATAATGTTAGTCTTGTTGTATACTGCAGTATATGCAAGCTGGTTACGCTGAGGAGGCAAACGACAGAAAGATTCCTTTGGTGATACCTCCAGAATTTTGCAGCACCACTGGCATCCCCATTGACCGTGGTGGTGATGAGCAGAAGAGCAATGTCGAGTTATTTCAAAACAATTCCCAGAGAGCTTTTACTGATTATCAGCAATGTAGTATCTTTAATGCAGTTCCTTGTGGGGATACTGGAATCATTAGGAAGACACGAGTGGTTCAAAATGAAAAGCTAAGTGCAAACGTAACACAAGGCACGGCGCAGAGGAGAATTCGTTTGGTGCAGAAGGCCCGAAATGAACTCTCAAATAAGATGGTGAAAAATGAGCTTGATTCAAAATCAATCATTGCAGTGGTAAGAATTTTGTTTGTTTAGCCTGTCTGGCAACGTAGGTGTCTTTGCTTGTGTAGTGACATCTGTTTTTCTTTGATAGGAGGAGAAAGCTTCAGAAAACCATGCTTCGGATGAATGTGCTACTCTTACTGATGATGGGAATGAACTGCAGAAGACACCTGAGTCAAATGGCAATAGAAAGATTTGTCGACAAGTTGGCAAAGCAAGTTCCACCTTGGGGTTAAAAGATTTTTTATTGCTCAGAAGGGTGCCATACATTTCAAAGGCTACCTCCAATCGTGCCAAGTGCTCTTCTATTTTTGTAGTTTCTGCCTTTCTAATGGTCTCATTAGTGGTCTTTACTGACATCTGCGGATATCTTAAATTCTAAACTGCTAGGGATCATTTCTTCGTTTTTGTTTTTGCCTCTATTTCTTTTTTGTGCCAATTAAGTAGAGGCCTGTAGGTTCTACTTAGTTTTGTTGATAGTTGAATATATATGCAGTGCACATGTAGTTGGTGTATTATATGTATACTCACCAGGTTGGCTAGTCTGTAGACTCTTGATGTACATTGGAAGTGCAGTGCCTCCCTCCAAATTTTTAGCTCTTCCTTTTGAGTTTGCTGCATCTCCATTTCATATTAGCAAAGGTGACAAAAGTAACTTGAATGCCGAACAATTGAATTGCATGCAACTGTTAAATTATCTAACTTTCGATGACAATTCTTGTGTTACAAAAATATGCAAGTGAAAATACTTGCCATAATGGCTGAATAATATCATACCATACTATATTGTATATAAACTGCTAAAGGGGCAAACAACTATGCGACATGGACATTTTATCACACCTCACTCCAATAATGTTACTACGTTGGTAACTCGGTATACTACCGGCTGAATTACATGGAGTGCATTGCAATTTTTTTTTCTCAGAGTATTATTATTCTATAAGTGAAATGCTACGGTGATATACAGTATAAAATACAAAAAAAAAAAAAAATGTAAGTCAGATATAAGTGAAATACTGATAAAAATAAGTCAGTTTTATTTCCTTTGATGAGTACAACTAGTCTCAACTTTAATTTGCAAGATATTAATGTTTCTTTTGTGGTGTTTATAGTGTTAGTTTTATTTACTTTTATCCTCCTTCATGACAACAATTGAAATACTATAAAACTTACAATTATTTCTAAAAAAGGAAAATGACATAACTAAGAATAAACAAAAAGTGGGATTTTCATAAAAATTACAAAAAAAATTTAAGTGATTAAATTACAATAATCCTAAATGTTATACCCTTTATAACTTTAAATATAAAATAATAATAATAATAAAAAGTAAACTAACACTATAAGGAAAATGTGAATTAGCTAGAAAAAGAAAAGTGACGGTAAAATAAGGGACGTTATTAGCATCCTCAAAACCCTACATAAATCTTAATTATAATACTGGCCAAAAAAATGTTAAACCCACGTTAAAATCATAAAAAAAATAATATAATAATGAGGTGGCGTTCTTAGAAGGACATAAGCTATACATTTATTAAAATAAAAAATAAGTATTAAGCATAGGTTTAGCTTATCCTACATTTTTTCTAAAAATTTAAGAATTAAATTAAATGTCATGTAATTGAGTGAAAGCTTAGCTAACATAAATAAATTATATTTTATTTAGATTAGCGTCGCCATGGCCTACACAATGTTGAAGTGCATATTTATGTTAGTTTAACGAACACATCTTATTTAATGTGATTTTTTTTTCTTTTGAAAAAAGCGTTGTGAAATAAGTCGGTAAAGTTAATAAGAAAGTATATCAGTGCCAAACAGGGAAAAAAAGAAACAAATAGTTTCTATTCTTTCTCATGAACACAATTCCTAATTTTTGTTCTCCTCGTCCGTGTTCTTCCATTTTAGCTTGTAAGTATCTTATACCTGTCCATTATAGCTTGAATCGGTGAACTATTGACAAACCCTATTATGTAATAGATGGAACTGGGTGTGAGTTGGAATCGGTCACTGCTGGAGGCAAAGGAAACTAGTCTGATCTATTTAAATAAATAAATAATAAATTCAAATAAAAGAAAATAAATTAAATATTAAATAACATAAACAAATGGAAACAAATATATATTTGCAAAGTTGGATCAAATGAAAAAATAGATCAATAAAAAATGAAAGGATGAAAATGAAGATCAAAGTTGCAACTTTGATAAAAAAAAACAATGAAAAATTCAAAAAAAGTAAAAGTCGGAGAACCATAAGCAAAAAAACAAATGGGGAAAACTTAACCGAACACATTTTAGCAAATAAAATTTGAAAGGATAGCAGAAGAGAAAACATTTTGACAAACAAAAAATGAAAGGATAACACAGAACATCAAAGTTTGCAACTTTGATAAAAAAAAAAGAACCAAAATATATAAAAAAAAGGAAAAATCCTAAATAGAATAGAAGAAAAAAATGAAATGCAATGCGAATGGAGGTCACATAGCAGTATATGTAGTAAACAAAAAAAAACACTAGAAAACAAAAATTCAAATTCAAAAAATATTATCTCAAATGGTGTTATGTCTGTAACAACTTTTTGGAAAATGCATTTTAGAGTTATACACAAAATGGGAAGAAAGCCATACCAACACACCTTAAAAAACAACTTTGATAAAAAAACAATAAAAAATTAGAAAAAGAAAAAATAGAGAACCATTTCAAAAAAAAAGGAAAAACATAAGGGAAAACATGTTTCGTTAAGTTGATAATTTCATAAATTTTTTATGTTAATTTATAAAATATTTTAGTATAATATTGAAAATTTTAATTTATTAATTTTAAGTATAACATTAAAATTATTTTTATTATATAAATAAATTAATTAATATTTTAATTAAAAAAACTTAACGTTTCGTAAAGATGATAATTCCATAAATTTTTTATGTTAATTTATTAAATATTTTAGTATAATATTGAAATTTAAATACAATATTAAAATTATTTTTATTACATAAATTAATTAATTAATATAATTTTAATATAATTATAAATAAATAATTAAAAAATATAATTTTAATTCTTTTTCATTTTTTCCGTTACTTTCCCACTTTATCTTTTTATATCACTGGAAAAAATTATTTTAATTATTTATCAAAAATTAGAATAACTCATATATAAATTTAATTAATATTTTTTTAATTTTAATTAAAATGACAAAGGTCTTTTTATATAACCTCAGTAAAATACCTGTGAGATTCTCTCGAACCTCCCTAAATAAATATGATTTTTTATTTTTATCTTAGACTCTCTTTCCCGCCACACTTCATCACAGAAGCTACCAAAGTCATTCTCTTCTCCTTTTTCTATATAAACACTTCCGTTTACCTTCTCTTTTAGGAAGAAACCTCAATTCTCTCTCCGCAAATTGGTTAACCTCTTCAACGAAGAAGAAGAAGAAGCATTCATACTTTCTAGAGCTTAGCGTCATTCAGGTCAGTGTATCTGTCTCTATGATATGATTGCCAGGTGTTTGAATAGGATAGTTACGTCCGACAAGGCGCTGAGATTGTTGCGTTTCTTAATTTTCGCGTTCTAATTTATTCAAGACGATCTTACACATATTCTCGATGACTTTGTTAGCGGCAGTGAAGATTTAATTATTATTTTAAATTTATTTAATTAAGTAGAGTTGTTTTTCTATTTTAAATAAGTGGTCAATTAGTGAGTGGTCAATTAGTGACTGATTTTTAGGGATACACTTAGTGTAATTGTTAGGAAACTACCCATTATTCAATCCATGAAATTAGTGGGTGCAGGTATGATATTTTCGTGGTTCTGTTTGTGGTTCTGTTTTGAGTCTGTATGACTATATAGCCTAACTTGCATTCTGAATTCAATAACACATAATTTTATAAAAAAGAGAGAGATTACATTTGTGTTCAACAATTGGTAAAGCTCCTTTACAAGGGGCCTGATCCAGAATTTGAGTTTGAGAGAAATAGCTGTGAGTGAATGTTTAATAACAACAGTGTGAGTGTGAGAGAAACAGTTGTAAGTGTGTGCCAACATCAGTATTATTCCAAGAAGAAGGAAAGATCGAAAATGGCAGATTCCAGCAAATACGTGCAACCTGCAATTCCCAAGTTTGATGGGCATTATTTAGTAGTAGAAAATAAAGCTATTGCATCGGAAGCGGAACTCAAACTCATGGAAGAACAACGGTTGAAAGATCTGAAGATAAAGAATTATCTTTATCAAGCCATTGATCGAGAATGATGATACATCCAAACACATATGGGATTTTATGAAGCAAAAATTTCAAGGTTCTACTCGAGTGAAGAGAGCACAATTACAAGCCCTGTGGAGAGACTTTGAAATGTTGCAGATGAAAGATGGAGAAACAGTTAACTCGTATTTTGCCCATACTTTGAAAATTGCTAAAAACATGAAGGCGTGTGGTGAAAGCATGCTTGAGAATGTCATTACTGCAAAAATCTTGCGGTCAATGATTCCTAAATTTAATTATGTTGTGTGCTCAATTGAAGAATCCAACAACTTGGACACTATGACCATTGACGAATTGCAGAGCAGTCTTTTGGTTCACGAGCAAAGAATGACATATCAAGGAGAAGAAGAACAAGTACTGCAAATTACAAATGGAGACAAGGGAGGACGAGGCAGAGGAAGAGGAAGAGGTAGAGGTTTTTTTCGAGGCAGAGGAAGAGGGAGACAATCATTTAACAAAGCTGAGATTCAATGCTTCAAACGTCACAAACTTGGACATTTTCAATACGAATGTCCTACCTGGGAAAAGAAAATAAATTATGTTGGAGTGGAAGATACGGTGGAACAAGAGGATGAACTTTTGCTAATGGCTCACGTTGATGTCAAGCAACAAAAGGAAGATGAATGGTTTCTTGACTCCGGGTGCAGTAATCACATAAGTGGTAACAGGGAGTGGTTCTCAAAATTAGATGAGAACTTTCGTAGTACAGTAAAGCTTGGCAATGATGCTCAAATAGATGTGATGGGAAAAGGAAGTGTTCCATTAAATATTAATGGAGTCGTACATGTCATTTCACATGTTTATTATGTTCCTGAACTCAAGAATAATCTCTTAAGTGTAGGACAACTTCAAGAGAAAGGCTTGACTATACTGATTAAGGAAGGGAAGTGTAAAGTCTATCATCCTGAAAGAGGACAGATTATGGAGGTTAAGATGAAGGAGAATCGGATGTTTGTACTTACAGCCACCATGATATCAATAAAGTCATATTTTCAGGCGGAGCTAGAGCATAATTCTGAGCTTTGGCACAATCGACTTGGTCATTTAAGCTACAGGGGTTTGAGAACGCTTTCATCCAAAAAATTGGTAAATGGGTTGCCATTTATCACTACTACAATAGATCTTTGTACGTGTTGTTTGGCTGGGAAACAACATCGAAAGTCTATACTGAGGAAAAGTCTTTGGAGAGCATCCAACAAACTTCAACTTGTTCATGCAGACCTATGTGGACCTATCAAACCAATTTCAAGCAGCAACAAGAGGTATATTCTAAGTTTCATTGATGATTTTTCTCGCAAGACTTGGGTCTACTTTTTGCATGAAAAATCGGAAACTTTCTCATTGTTTAAAAGTTTAAAAGTTTCAAAGCCCTGATTGAAAAGGAAGCTGGGATAAATATTGTCTGTCTAAGAACTGATAGAGGTGGTGAATTCACTTCAAACGAATTTGGAGAATTTTGTCAAGGTCAAGGTATAAGCAGGCAATTGACAACAACTTACACACCTCAGCAAAATGGAGTTGCTGAGAGAAAAAATAGAACAATCATGAATATGGTGCATTCTATGTTGATTGGAAGACAAGTTCCTAAGGTATTCTGGCCCGAAGCTGCAAAATGGTGTGTGCATATTCTCAATTGGTGTCCTACAATAGTTGTGCGGAACAAAACTCCTGAGGAAGCATGGAGTGGAGTGAAACCAACAGTAGATTACTTTTGAGTGTTTGGATGTATAGCACATGTTCACATACCAGATCAACATCGAGTCAAATTGGATGATAAAAGCAGGCAATGTGTTCTTCTAGGAGTAAGCGATGAATCCAAAGCATATCGTTTGTTTGATCCAGTCAACAAGAAAGTACTGATAAGCAATGATGTGATATTTGAAGAACAAAAAGGATGGAATTGGGAACAGAATAAGGAATACCAACACGACATTCTTGATTGGGGAGGAGATGAAGAATATATGAGTGACTCTGAAGAACGGAGTGAGGAGAATGTTGTTGATCATAATGATGATCAAGAAATTGAGGAACAAAATGAAGAGGATGTTGTGGACAGTTCCACAGGCACCAATATTCCTCCTAACAATTATGAGACTCCAGTTGAAGGGAGGGTTAGAAGGAATAGGAGAGAGCCGGTCTGGATGATTGATTATGAAAAAAGAGAAGGTCTATCAGATGATGCTGACCTAAATGTAATGATGGTCATTGGAGATGATCCAATTTCATTTGAGGAAGCTATCAAAAGCCAGAAGTGGAGAGATGCAATGATGAAAGAGATGGAATCCATAGAGAAAAATCAGACTTGAGAGCTGACAGATTTGCCAAGAGGAATGAAGCCAATTGGGGTAAAATGGATCTTTAAAACCAAATTTAAAGAGAATGGAGAGATAGACAAGTTCAAAGCAAGGCTAGTGGCAAAAGGGTATGCGCAACAATATGGAATAGATTACACAGAAGTATTTGCTCCGGTTGCTATGCTTGATACTATACGTATAATACTTGCAATAGCAGCACAATATGGTTGGACTGTTTTTCAATTAGATGTGAAGAGTGTCTTTCTTCACGGTGAACTTAAAGAAGACATTTATGTGCAGCAGCCCACTGGTTTTGTGAAAAAGGAAGAAGAAGACAAAGTGTACAAATTAAAGAAAGCATTATATGGCCTTAAACAAGCATCGAGAGCTTGGTACAACAAGATAGAGGCTTACTTTGTTTGTAATGGCTTTGACAGATGTCTTTGTGAACATACATTGTTTACAAAATCAAAGGAGGGAGGTAAAATTTTAATTGTAAGTCTTTATGTGGATGATTTGATATATACTGGAAATGACTTGAGTATATGTGATGAGTTTAGAAGATCTATGATGTCTGAATTTAATATGACTGATTTAGGAAGAATGGGATATTTTCTTGGAGTTGAAATTATGCAGAGTTCAAATCGAATTTTTGTATGTCAAAGGAAATATGCTCATGAAGTGCTATCACGGTTTGGTATGGAGAGTTGTAATGCAGTTAAAAATCCAATTGTTCCAGGCACAAGACTCTCAAAGGATGATGATGGAACCAAAGTTGATGTAACTATGTTCAAGCAATTAGTTGGCAGCCTTATGTATTTGACTGCAACTCGGCCAGATTTAATGTATGGAGTCAGCTTAATCAACAGATTTATGTCCAGTCCTACTGAATCTCACTGGTTTGCAGCTAAAAGAATATTGAGATACTTGAAAGGTACAACTGAATTAGGCATCCACTACAAGAAAAGGGAAAACACAGATGTTGTGGCATACACTGATAGTGATTTTGCTGGAGATATAGATGATCGGAAAAGCACTTCTGGATTTGTATTTTTACTTGGTTCTGGAGCAATTTCATGGTCCTCAAAGAAGCAACCAGTAGTATCATTGTCCACCACTGAAGCTGAGTATATAGCTACCGCCTCATGTGCATGTCAATGTATTTGGATTCAAAGAGTTTTGGAAAAACTGTTTTTAAAAGAGCAGAAGAACACACAAATTCTATGTGACAACAATTCCACTATACAACTATCTAAGAATCCAGTGTTTCATGGGAGGAGCAAACACATTGACATTAGATTTCATTTCTTAAGAGACTTAGTGAAAGATGGAGTTGTCAAGTTAAGCTACTGCAGTTCACAAAATCAAGTTGCTGATATCATGACCAAGCCTCTCAAATTGGAGCAATTCTTAAAGTTTCGCAATATGTTGGGTATAATTGAAGCATCAAAATTAAACTAAATGCAATTGCATCTAGTTTAAGGGAGGGAATGTTAGCGGCAGTTAAGATTTAATTGTTATTTTGAATTTATTTAATTAAGTAGAGTTGTTTTTCTGTTTCAAATAAGTGGTCAATTACTGACCTGATTTTTAGGGATACACTTAATGCAGTTGTTAGGAAACCACCCATTATTCCGTCCATGAAATTAGTGAGTGCAGGTATGATATTTTCGTGGTTTTGTTTGTGGTTCTATTTTGAGTCTGTATGGCTATATAGCCTAACTTGCATTCTGAATTCAATAACACATAATTTTATAAAACAGAGAGAGATTACATTTGTGTTCAACAGACTTGAACGAATTCAGAACGAGAAGTTTGTTTCTGTTTCCTAACGAGAAATTTTGACGAAATTTGGAAACCAAACGGAGAAAATCCGCTCACTTTTCTTGAAATTTCTTTTGCGACCTTTGTAGTTTACTATGTGAAGCTTCTTTCTAGAGTGTTTTGGCTTTCCTTTGTGTGTGGTACAGGATGATCCCATGTTCAATGCTGCTCAACCCTAATATTGGATTCCATAGTTTTCATCATCATGGTCGATTACATTTGGCAGAGGTTCTTTTCTCCCTTTCCTTCTCTCTTTCGCTTAAGTTTCCTATGTGGAAAACTAATATCCTACTCTTTGCATACAATAGTTTTTTTTATGTACTAATATTGATTGTGTTGATTTTATCTAAACTTCTAGAGAAGCATTATTCAGCTCTAAGTAGACTAGATGCTCCAGTAAGGCACGAGCCTTCCAATTTCATATGTCGATCTGCCTTAGTACCAGGTGGAGGGAGTGGAACTCTCAACAAATTTGGTGTTATTTTAATCAGGTCAGCTTCTCTCTCTTTAGCTTTTACAAGTTAAAACCAATGAATATGTGTGCACACCATGTCTGTGAAACTTTGATTTTCTTGAAGTTGTAAGTACGTGCTTCTAAACTTACTATTATTTTTCAATGCCAATTAACTTTTATAATTGACTGGCTAAGAGAATGAACACATTTTCCATATACAGTTATTATTCTTAATTTGAGTGAAAGGAGTTTAGAATATATTTTGCAGAGATGATTAAAGCAAGTAACTAAGTAGGAATAAACAAAGAACACTGTCCATGAGTTGATGAGAGGTAGTGTACAGAACCATGGTCCGACTTAAATGTTGGGAAGTGTTAATAATTAAGAATGGGACCAAAAATAAGATAGAAATGATTAACTCAATGAGACAGAACTGAGTTCGAGAGGGTTAGGAGAGTGACTGAACTAAAGACAACAAACAATTTGATGGCCATCTTTGGTCCCCGGTCTCATCTAAAAATTTCCAGTGGTTGGAACAACTGCTTTGTACATTTGGGGGGCTATTGCTTCAGAGATATCTCATGAACCTTTGTTCCCCGGTCTCATCACTTCTTATGCATTCTCCTTTCATATCTTCAAACTTGTAACACCACCTCTAATTCCTTCTCCACTTCTTGTGTTGTTATTTCTTGAACACTTACTTCTTAAATCTATTTTTCTTGTAGTGATTATTTATTTTTAGAGTTTTGTTCCTTCAAGTAAGTTACCTTTAATTTTTCAATTGTTCATTTATCTCAAATCTGATTGATTAATATGAATAATATCTTTTCTTCAAAGGACTGACAACCGTTGCCAGAAAAGTAGTTTTAATTTTGCTAAGATAGCAATATATATTGCTGTTTTGGTTGCTGGCATGTGGTTGTTGACGGAGCTTTTAGGGTATTCCAAATATATGTGGTTAACTGCCAATGGTCTGGGTACTGCATTGCTCAGCTCATTAGGTTGTCAGGTACAATGGTTATATTCAATCAGTATTTTGTATATAAATATAATTATTCAATGCTCTTGTTTGCTATTATCATTCTAAATTCATGTTTGTGATTTAATCTAGATATTTGGTAGCTTTCTACCAAGCATAAGGATCCATGCAACTCGGCCATTTATGGTGAAGGACTGGATTCAAATAAAAATCGAAGGAAACGAGGTTTCTGGGACAGTCAAGGTTTGTATATCTAACCTAATCTGAATGAAATTTTACAATGTAAGAAGCAGTTTTATCACTTTTGGGTTATGGCTTGTGCAATTTCAATTATGTTTTATTCATAATTATTTATTCTCTAGCATGTAGGGTAGTGGTCACCAACCACTATTATAGGCGAGGACCTAGAGGAAATTCATATTTTTAACAACAACTTTACTGTTGTGAGAAATCTGAGCCTGAAATCTCATTGGCGCATAAAGACTTATATTGCTATCAGTCACCATGACCTTAGCAAAATTAATGTGAGTGTTTTTTATTACATGCTTAAAAAGCGACTCTAATATGATTTTTTAATATGAAAGCTGATATTTTTTGGGTACCTTTTCTTCATGCAGAATATTGTAGCGGATATGTGCAAGCTTTTGTCAAAAAATCCTCGGATAGAACAAGAAAAGTTCCATAAAAGGGTCTTTATGTAGAGTTTTAATCATGAAAATCAGGCTCTGATGGTATGTGTCCGTTCAAAATTTATGTTTTCTGCAGTGTCTCAAAGAAACATATTTTTTCAGAAGTTTCTTTTTAACTGTTTTTTCTCAGCGTACTTTCTCTTACTATTGGTCCTCTTGTTGTAGATATTGGTATCTTGTTTTGTGAGAACTTCTCACTTTGAAGAGTACCTCTCTGTTAAGGTAAAATTGGGCCAACAGTAATTAGTGAAAACTTTTCATGTCTTTAACTCTGCTGTAAGATCGTTATTATTCTTTATGTTCATAATATTTTCTTTTTGTAACATCTTTTATATGTAAAAATAGGAAGCAATCATTTTGGATCTTCTGAGAGTTGTCCGTCTTCACCGAGCTAGGCTAGTCAACAACGTGATGGGAAAAACGCACGCACATGCACGCACGCGGAAACTACACACACAATCACGAATCAACTGCAGAAAATCAAGAACAACACAAGAATTTAACGTGGTTCGGTCGCCAACTGCAACCTACATCCACACGGGCAACTATTAGGTTTATTTCTATTCTGTTGCACAAAAATTACAAGTACAATGATCTCTTTAAATAGAGATAAATAGAGATAATAAAGGGGACACAATGATTAAGCCCAACCATTAAAACATAGTGTCTACTCAGCCCAACCCAATTGATCCTGGCTTCATACCCAACATTTTATTCATAATTGTTTATTCTCTAGCATGTAGGGTGGTGGCCACCAACCACTATTATAGGCGAGGACCTAGAGGAAATTCATATTTTTAACAACAACTTTACTGTTGTGAGAAATCTGAGCCTGAAATCTCATTGGCGCATAAAGACTTATATTGCTATCAGTCACCATGACATTAGCAAAATTAATGTGAATGTTTTTTTATTACATGCTTAAAAAACGACTCTAATATGATTTTTTAATATGAAAGCTGATATTTTTTGGGTACCTTTTCTTCATGCAGAATATTGTAGCGGATATACGCAAGCTTTTGTCAAAAAATCCTCGGATAGAACAAGAAAAGTTACATAAAAGGGTCTTTATGGAGAGTTTTAATCATGAAAATCAGGCTCTGATGGTATATGTCCGTTCAAAATTTATGTTTTCTGTAGTGTCTCAAAGAAACATATTTTTTCAGAAGTTTCTTTTTAACTGTTTTTCGCAGCGTACTTTCTCTTACTATTGGTCCTCTTGTTGTAGATATTGGTATCTTGCTTTGTGAGAACTTCTCACTTTGAAGAGTACCTCTCTGTTAAGGTAAAATTGGGCCAACAGTAATTAGTGAAAACTTTTCATGTCTTTAACTCTGCTGTAAGATCGTTATTATTCTTTATGTTCATAATATTTTCTTTTTGTAACATCTTTTATATGTAAAAATAGGAAGCAATCATTTTGGATCTTCTGAGAGTTGTTCGTCTTCATCGAGCTAGGCTAGTCAATTCCGTGATGGGAAAAACGCACGCACATGCACGCATGCAGAAACTACACACACAATCACGAATCAACTACAGAAAATCAAGAACAACACAAAAATTTAACGTGGTTCGGTCGCCAACTGCAACCTACATCCACACGGGCAACTATTAGGTTTATTTCTATTCTGTTGTACACAAATTACAAGTACAATGATCTCTTTAAATAGAGATAAATAGAGATAATAAAGGGGACACAATGATTAAGCCCAACCACTAAAACATAGTGTCTACTCAGCCCAACCCAATTGATCCTGGCTTCATACCCAACATTTTATTCATAATTGTTTATTCTCTAGCATGTAGGGTGGTGGCCACCAACCACTATTATAGGCGATGACCTAGAGGAAATTCATATTTTTAACAACAACTTTACTGTTGTGAGAAATCTGAGCCTGAAATCTCATTGGCGCATAAAGACTTATATTGCTATCAGTCACCATGACATTAGCAAAATTAATGTGAGTGTTTTTTTATTACATGCTTAAAAAACGACTCTAATATGATTTTTTAATATGAAAGCTGATATTTTTTGGGTACCTTTTCTTCATGCAGAATATTGTAGCGGATATGCGCAAGCTTTTGTCAAAAAATCCTCGGATAGAACAAGAAAAGTTAGATAAAAGGGTCTTTATGGAGAGTTTTAATCATGAAAATCAGGTTCTGATGGTATGTGTCCGTTCAAAATTTATGTTTTCTGCAGTGTCTCAAAGAAACATATTTTTTCAGAAGTTTCTTTTTAACTGTTTTTTCTCAGCGTACTTTCTCTTACTATTGGTTCTCTTGTTGTAGATATTGGTATCTGTAAGGATATCGTGTGTGGAAGCGTAATAATTTCAACTAAAGATTATATGAGAAATTAAAGTAACAAGAAAAATGAGAATGATACTAAAATTTTTAGGTAGAAAACCCCTTTAAATAGAGGTAAAAAACCACCGGCGAGAGAGCCAAAAACCTTCCACTATAATGGTACTGGGAGTACAATGAATTCTTCTCAAACTAATAGATAAATAGCCCCAAAACAAATTCTCTCTATACGGGTTAAACACTTACACCTAAAGAAAAGAAATAGAGAGTATATGAAAGGAGAGAGAGGAAGCAAGTGTGTTGCTGTTTTTGTGTGTGTTACATTGGTTGAAAGAAGTCACTATATATAGTGGTTCTAGGAGACAACAACAATCAAAAGCAATTAATTGAGAATGGTAACCTTCCTTTGATGACAATTAATTATAAACGGTAAGTAACCTCCCTTTGATGACAATTAATTGTGAACGGTAAGTAACCTCCCATTGATTTCAGTTAATGACAAGAAAACGGAAAGAAAAGGTGAGTCATATTCCACAAATCTCCACCTTGACTTGCCTTTGACGGAACACTCTCTCGCCATGAAACCTTGATTAAGTTTGGATAATACCAGCTAAGTTCAGGCAATGATCGAACTTAGCCGGTGGAAGTGCCTTGGTCAACATGTCTGCAGGATTTTCGGCTGTATGAATTTTTTCAACAATTATATCTCCCGTATCAACAATGTCTCGGATAAAATGGTGCTTAATTTCAATGTGCTTGATCCTTGAGTGATACTTGTTGTTCCTGGTTAAGTGGACAGCACTCTGACTATCACAAAATATAACAAGAACATCTTGTTGAAGACCAAGTTCACTTACCAAGCCTCGAAGCCATATAGCCTCTTTGATACCTTCTGTAGCAGCGATATATTCTGCTTCAGTGGTGGACAAGGCCGCAATGGCTTGAAGTGAAGAATACCAGCTGATAGCAGAACCACATAGGGTAAAAATGTAGGCTGAAAGTGACCTTCTCCGATCTAAATCACCACCATAGTCAGCATCAACATAGCCAACTGCTCCTCCGGGATCGGCTCTATGTTGATCAAATACCAAACCAAGATCAGGAGAACTTTTTAGATAACGAAGTATCCATTTAACGGCTTCCCAGTGTGCCTTGCCTGGATTATGCATGAACCTGCTAACAATGCTAACAGCATAAGCTAAATCAGGCCTGGTACATACCATAGCATACATGAGACTTCTAATTGCATTTGAATACGGGACATGTGACATGCGCCTTTTGTCCTCATCTGATTTTGGACACTGATCTGATGACAACTTGAAGTGGGCGGCAATTGGAGTATTAACAGCTTTGCAATCTCGCATTCCAAATTTGTCAAGCATCTTAAGAACATACTTCTTTTGTGATAGAAAAAGTTTTCCAGCTTGACGATCTCTGCTGATCTCCATTCCTAAAATTTTCTTAGCAGGACCTAAGTCCTTCATATCAAATTCACTGCTAAGCTGGGCCTTTAACTTGTTAACTAAAGATTTATCTCTTGCGGCAATCAACATGTCATCAACATATAACAACAAGTATATAAATGACCCATCGGATGTCTTTTGAAAATAGACACAATTATCATAGCTACTTCTGGAGTAGCCATGTCCAACCATGAAAGAATCAAACCTCTTATACCATTGTCTTGGTGATTGCTTCAAGCCGTAGAGAGATTTCTTCAAACGACATACATGGTCCTCCTTTCCAGGAATAAGGAACCCTTCAGGCTGCTGGATGTAAATTTCTTCCTCAAGATTACCATGAAGAAAAGCAGTTTTCACATCTAACTGTTCCAGCTCCAAATCATACAAGGCAACTAAAGCAAGTAATATACGTATTGAAGTATGACGAACAACAGGAGAAAATACTTCATTAAAGTCAATACCTTCCTCTTGATCAAAACCTCTTACAACAAATCTTGCTTTATTCCTTGTACTCTCAACACCAGGGATCCCTTCTTTTCTCTTAAAGATCCACTTGCAACTAATGACTCGTTTTCCTTATGGTAACTTCACCAATTCCCATGTTTCGTTTTTGTGAAGACTCTCAACTTCTTGCATAGCAGCAATCCACTTTGTTGAGTTGTCACTAGAGATAGCTTCATAGTAATTCTTGGGTTCACCTTCTTCACCCATCTCTTGAGCAATAGTTAAAGCATAAGCAATGTTAGCAGATTCTGCAATTAATCTTTGAGTCGGTTTTCTTGGTCTCTTTTGTGGAAGCTCTTGAGCCATAGGCCACGGCTGTGGTAACCCTCGTCATTGAGGTGGACATTTCTCATGTGGTCTCAAATGTTCATTTGTACCATCAATAGCAGTAGCTTGATCATCTTGAATACTGGAGGAATTGGGAACGTTTTCCTCATGAGCAAGTGTTTTAATCTTAAACTCCACCTTCTCTCGAGCATCTTCTTGGTCACCTGTATCAATTGAGGAAATGACAGTATCTTTTACAGAAGAGAACATAGCAATTTCATTAAAGGTTACATTCCGATTGTGAATTACTTTGTGAGATTCTGGGTCATATAAACGATAGCCTTTAACCCCTAAGCCATAATCCAAGAAAATGCACTTCTTAGCACGAGGTTCTAATTTTCCCTCGTTTACATGAGAATAAACAGGGCAACCAAATATTTTAAGATTAGAATAATCAACAGGGTTACCTGACCAAACTTCTTCTGGAATGTTGCAATCAATTGATCTGTTAGGAGAGCGATTTATCAGATAACATGCCGTTGAAGCCGCTTCAGCCCAAAAAGATTTCTTCAAACCAGAATGGGAGAGCATGCAACGAACTCTCTCCAGGATAGTCCTATTCATCCTTTCTGCAACCCCGTTCTGTTGTGGAGTCCTTGGGATGGTGAGGTGTCTGGAAATGCCTTCCTTCTTGCAGAAATCATTGAATTCATTCGAACAAAACTCAAGGCCATTGTCTGTCCTTAGCCTTTTTATCTTCTTGCCAGTTTGATTCTCAATCAATAATTTCCACTCTTTAAAAGTGGAAAATGCTTCATTCTTATGTTTGAGAAAATACATCCAAAGTTTTCGTAAGAAATCATCAATAATTGTCATCATATAACAACATTTACCTCTGGAGGGAACTTTTGACGGACCCCAAAGATCCGAATGAATATAATCCAAGGTACCTTTGGTTCTGTGTATGGCTTTAGAAAAACTAACCTTTTTCTGCTTACCAAAAATGCAATGTTCGCAGAAATCAACCTTTCCAGTACAATGGTTACCAAGGTGACCCTTCTTCTTGAGGATTAGAATTCCCTTCTCACTCATGTGGCCTAATCTCATATGCCACAACTTGGTGTTATTTGTGTTGGGTGAGGCAATAGCTGCAGAACCTGTAACTGTTGAACCCTGCAGCACATACAAACTATCACATCGAATTGCCTTTAGTAGCACAAGAGCTCCTTTAGACACTTTTAAAACTCCACCTTCAGCTGAGTATCTACACCCATGAGATTCAAGGGTGCCTAAGGAAATGAGATTCCGTTTCAAATCAGGGACATATCTGACACCTGTTAAAGTTCGAACAATTCCATCATGTGTTTTGATTTTGATTGTTCCTACACCAACAACTTTGCATTGAGCATCGTTTCCCATCAAAACAAGACCATCATAAACTGGTTTATATGTGGTAAACCAGTCTCTATTGTGAGACATGTGAAAAGTACAACCAGAATCAAGAATCCATTCATTTTTAGACCTTTGTTCAGTGTTGGAAGCTACAAAACAATCCCCATCAGATTCAGTTTCAACAATACTAGCTTCGGCAGATCTTTCTGGTTGTTTACCATTTCCCTTATCTTCTCTATCTTGCTTATTTTTCAATTTATAACATTCAGAGATCTCGTGTCCCTTTTTCTTGCAATAACGACAATATTTGGAGTTCTTGCCTCTAGATTTTGACCTAGATTTATATTTATTGTTCCTACCTTTTTCTTGGTTTCTCCCTCTAACTACTAATCCTTCACCAGAACTTCCAGAATGAATTTCAGTATCAAATTTTTCTTTGGCTAGTAAATTAGTCTTGACATCATCAAAGCTTAAGGTAAGATAATTACCGTATAACATAATTTCTTTGAATTGTCGATACGAGGGTGGTAGAGAAACAATAAGTAGAACGGCTTTATCCTCATCATCAATTTTAACATCCAAATTTTCCAAATCAATTATGATGGAATTAAATTCATCAAGGTGAGATTGGATGGAAGTACCTTCTGACATTCGGAGTGTAAAAATTCGCTCCTTTAACCGGAGTTTGTTTGCAAGACTTTTGGTCATGTATAGAGACTCCAATTTACTCCATATGCCTGCTGCAGTTTTCTCGTTGATGACCTCACGCAACACTTCACGAAACAAGCATAACTGGATTGTAGACAATGCCTTTTCATCCATCTCATCCCACTGCTCTTCCGTCATAGTGGTTGGTCTCGTCATTTTCTTTGTCAGAACTTTCTTTAAACCATTCTGGGTGAGAACAGCTAGCATCTGGACTCGCCAGATAGCAAAGCTGATTTTACCATCAAATTTCTCAATATCGAATTTCGACATTATTGAACAACAAATCTTGGTTGAATTATCGAAAAGCTCTGATGCCAATTTGTAGGGATATCGTGTGTGGAAGCGTAATAATTTCAACCAAAGATTATATGAGAAATTAAAGTAACAAGAAAAATGAGAATGATACCAGAATTTTTAAGTGGAAAACCCCTTTAAATAGAGGTAAAAAACCACCGGCGAGAGAGCCAAAAACCTTCCACTATAATGGTACTGGGAGTACAATGAATTCTTCTCAAACTAATAGATAAATAGCCCCAAAACAAATTCTCTCTATACGGGTTAAACACTTACACCCAAAGAAAAGAAATAGAGAGTATATGAAAGGAGAGAGAGGAAGCAAGTGTGTTGCTATTTTTGTGTGTGTTACATTGGTTGAAAGAAGTCACTATATATAGTGGTTCTAGGAGACAACAACAATCAAAAGCAATTAATTGAGAATGGTAACCTTCCTTTGATGACAATTAATTATAAACGGTAAGTAACCTCCCTTTGATGACAATTAATTGTGAACGGTAAGTAACCTCCCATTGATTTCAGTTAATGACAAGAAAACGGAAAGAAAAGGTGAGTCATATTCCACATTATCTTTCTTTGTGAGAACTTCTCACTTTGAAGAGTACCTCTCTGTTAAGGTAAAATTGGGCCAACACTAATTAGTGAAAACTTTTCATGTCTTTAACTCTGCTGTAAGATCGTTATTATTCTTTATCTTCATAATATTTTCTTTTTGTAACATCTTTTATATGTAAAAATAGGAAGCAATCATTTTGGATCTTCTGAGAGTTGTCCGTCTTCATCGAGCTAGGCTAGTCAACTCCGATCAGACCTCCTTAGGATAAAAGGGAAAATGCAAAAGGATTGTTGTTTTTTTTTTCCATGTTTGTGCTTCTCGGTAGTTTGCTTTTGAGGTAAAATTCATTCCATTTTTTACTAACACAATTGAAAAGGACAAGGACAAATAAAAAGTCATTTTTGGATTAATAGTATATGGTGAATAACAAGAGGTATGTGTTTATATTTCGAAAGTATGTGAATGATAATTCAAAAGGTCTGAACAAAACTTGACAAATATATTCTGTCTCAGCTATTTTAGATATCCTCTAATAATAGTCAACCAAGCAATTCCAGATTTTATGTTTGGAAATGGAAACTGATATGATAGGCACAAATTGCTTTGGAATACCTTTTCTACTTTGTGTCATGCAATTTCCTACATGTATATTGTTCTTGCCGGTTGACCCGCCTGTCGGTTGACTCACGACATTCACACGCCTCCTTCCTCACGTTGATATGTGCTTGGTTCTTTCGAAGCAATCTGCACCTGCAAAAGAGAAAGGGGGGCGCCCTAGAGGCCGTTTGCACTCCGACGCTCAAGTCAGTGTAAGGCAAGGAACACCAAGTGTATTGAGTTTCTCTTTGTGTTTAGGTCTAGAAACTGCGTACCTTTGTGAAGTATTTTACTGTCCCTTATATAGTCTAGGGTTTACTGCGCCGCTAGCCCTAATTAGGGTTTACTGCGCTGCTAGCCATATTTAGGGTTTACTGAAATACCCTTGCGCCGCTATCACCCAATCTTAGGGTAATCTAGGACATAAGGTTTCCTTCTCTGGAGTGCAAACTTTAACAGGGTGACCACCTGGATGCCTCCTTGTGCACCTAGTCTCTGGGGCCACCTGTTCTGGGAGTGCCTTCACTGTTTACGTGTCATGCATGTAGCTTCACTGGGAAAACCCTAGCTCTGGTGAGTACTCGTCCCCTCAGGACTCTATACCCAGCTGTGCTCTCCCTGCTACCCGCATAGGCACTTCGTGATCCAGGCCTCTCCTTACCTTTGGGCATGTTTACTGATAGCTGGTCTTCCCCCAAGGCCGATGTCACCTCATCTTCACCCAAGACCGATGTCACCTCGCCATACTCTGAGTGGCGATGACACTTCAGCCCATCCTGATGGTCTAACGACTACTCACCCTTCCCTGTGGGGACGCGCTGATGACTAATCACCCTTCTCTGAGGGAACACACCGATGACTGATCACCCTACTCTGAGGGGAATGACTGATCACCCTTCTCTAAGGGAACACACCGATGATTGATCACCCTTTAATTCAAGCT
This sequence comes from Phaseolus lunatus, assembly GCA_013389735.1. Classification (NCBI taxonomy): domain Eukaryota; kingdom Viridiplantae; phylum Streptophyta; class Magnoliopsida; order Fabales; family Fabaceae; genus Phaseolus; species Phaseolus lunatus. The sequence continues at coordinate 14,397,532 of CM023865.1, read as the reverse complement.
GCCTGCGGGGTCCACTCCACGTGGCTTTGGCCCAAGCTAACGTGATTCGCCCTTTACTACCTGTTCTCGGTGTCCGAGGACTGGTCGGTACACAAGCCCCCCAGTCTCAAGCTGTTAACTTGTTTCAGCGAAGAGACTAAGTCATTGGCCCGGGCGACCTACGTGCCTCTGCGCGTATGGACATAAGTAGCGCGCTAAAGGGACATCTCACCACCTTGTCATCGCCCAAATCTCTTACCCTCTAAGGACTTCATTGGTGAGCTCTCTGCTCGAATTGAGGACTTCTTTCTCGACAAAAAGGTGTAAATTAAGCTTCTCCCCGACGACCTTGCACCGATGACTGATTGGTGCTTTATTACCTCTCGCGCTCTGCTGTCAGGCGCTCATCTAGGCACTGATCTGCTGGTGGTGGTCACTTTAGCACTGACCACCGATCACCGTTCTGGTGATCTCCCCTCTGATTCACCTGCTATCTTCTACCACGTGTCACCCTGTGAATGGTCCACGTGGTCATTTGTTGCTGACATCATCGACTACCTGACCGACCGGATCACAAGCCCCCCAGTCTCGAGCTGTGAACTCGTTCTCAGCGAAGAGACTAAGTGGTCGAATGCAAGATCATTCCTCCTCCTTGAGCTTCTCCCTTTGCAACTTCTTCTTTTCTGTGTAATTTCTCTTTCTGCTTCATAACTTGTATAAACCTTTTAGCTGTAAAGGCTCACTGCATTGACTTCAATATGAATGAAATCTTTGCTCCAGCTGCATGTCCCTTTCCATTTATAACTCTCTGCATGTGACTCAGCATTGTCTTTAACAACTTTATGCATAACTTCATGCTGGACGACTGACTTGAAGGGCCTAACTGCTTCGGCTTCTCGCAGCAGAACTTGCTTCTACCACCGACCACCGACTAGCATGTTGGTGCACCACCAATCAGTCATCGCGCTTCAGGCTCTGCTTTACTTCTCTGTTACTCCAGCGCTAAGCACATAGAGGACCTGAACGCCAAAGATGATGCTTGTGTTTTGGGGAAGAAGAGTGCTTCTCGATGACCTTTCTTGCCTCAGCCTCGCTGTCAGAAGTCGAGGTGAGGTCTTTCTCCTCTCGCCTCAACCTCGCTGTACAAAGTCGATGTGAGGTCTTTCTGATCTCGCCTCAGCCTCGCTGTACAAAGTCGAGGTGAGGACTTTCTTATCTCGCCTCAGCCTCGCTGTACAAAGTCGAGGGTGAGGACTTTCTTATCTCGCCCCAGCCTCGCTGTACAAAGTCGAGGTGAGGACTTTCTTATCTAGTGAACCTTGCTGTTCACGTTGGGTGTTCTCACTCGAAGGGGAGGTGTTCTCGACGAACCTACCTTCCCGCTTACGAGACCTCTAACCCCAAGTGACAGGTTCAATCTTGCCTCGCATCGCTCACAGGCGAGGGAGGACTTAACTGGTGAACCTGGCTGTTCACGTTGGGCGTTCTCACTCGAAGGGGAGGTGTTCTTGACGAACCTACCTTCCCGCTTGCGAGACCTCTAACCCTCAAGTGACAGGTTCGATCTTGCCTCGCATCGCTTACAGGCGAGGGAGGACTTAACTGACCTCACATCGCTCATAGGCGAGGAGGATTTATCTGGGCGAACCTTTCTGTTCACGTTGGAAGTTCTCACTCGGAATGGAGGTGTTCTCTACGAACCTACCTCTCCACTCACGAGACCTCTAACCCCAAGTGACAGGTTCTAACTGACTTCACATCGCTCACAGGCGAGGAGGATTTCTCTGGACGAACCCTTCTTTCACATTGGAAGTTCTCACTCGAAGTGGAGGTGTTCTCTACGAACCTACCTCTCCACTCACGAGACCTCTAACCCCAAGTGACAGGTTCTATCTCGCCTCAACCTCGCTGTAAGAGTCGAGGGAAGAGGACTTTTCTCTCGCCTCAACCTTGCTTTAAGAAGCAGAGGAAAAGGACTTATCTCTTGCCTCAACCTTGCTGTAAGAAGCAGAGGAAAAGGGCTTTCCTCTCGCCTCAACCTTGCTGTAAGAAGCAAAGGAAGAGGACTTTTCCTCTCGCCTCAACCTTGCTGTAAGAAGCAGAGGAAGAGGACTTTTCTCTCGCCTCAACCTTGCTGTAAGAAGCAGAGGAAGAGGACTTTTCTCCACTGTTCTCTGAGTGGGCGCATGCTCCCAGGAGAGCACCTGGTGTGGCTGGTCTGAGTGCACTCGCCAGGCGCATCCTGCCTGCATGGCCTCATCACACTGTTTCATGCCCGTTCCCACCGGCGAGGAGCTCTTCTTCTGGAATCATGCGAGGTGTATGCGTAACGCTCTCGCTGGGAGCTTGCGTCCCAGCTTAACACGTGTTGGCAAGACCCCGATGACCATGCGCCAATGAGTGATCGTGCTCCATACGTGACGGCAACAGATAGCGTCCTCATGCGGCGATGACTGATCGTGCGATGAATAACCACCGATGACTTCTCGCACTCTGCTCCCAGGCGCTTGTCCAGGCGCTGATCTGTAGGTGGTGGTCACTTGGTACTGACCACTTATCACCTGCACTTGCGCTTGGGGCAAGGGAAACTTTAAACTGGAAAACACACACTTACTTTATGTACTAAAGTCTTTTTTTTATTGGGTGGCCTCGTTAAAAACCCTCCTTAGGGAAAAGAGTGCCCCCTCGTGTATTCAACTGTTTACAGTGTATAGCGCGAGAACTCATCTACTTTACAACTTAACTATGTGTATATATGCTGGGTCTCCTTTCATTGGCGATGACCGACCTCACGAGTAGCGATCATGCCCTCTGCTTCAGCTTCCCCCCGAGCTACCTGGGAGCCCCCCTAGCGTAGCTCCCTCCATCACCTGATTTCCCCGTGCACAGGGATCTCATGCTGCTGGTCACCTGCTTGGGACCCCGAAGCGCGATCACCTTGCGGCTCCCTCAGGTAATCGGTTAGGAAACCTGTTTTCACCAACTCAGCAAGTTGATGCCCCAGCGCCAGGCAGGTGTAGAGTGTGTGTCCATAAGCCTGATGGAATTCACACCAGTCATCCTTCCAACTTCCAAGCACCTTGTCAGTTTTCTCTGGTACTCGGAGTCTTGCAGCTACAGCGGGAATTGCAATCAGCTCCGCCAACTCTATCATGAAATCATACCTGGGGGTTGCATTGTTCTCCCTTGCACGCCCCCTGGCCTGATCCTTCCTGGGTGTGTAGGGGCGAGACCTGCCCTGCGCTTTCTTCCCTTCTCTGGCCTCATGCACCCATGCGTGTCGCTGCTGCTTCCCCTGTCCTTCGCGCGGCTTGGGCGGTGCAGCACTGCTTTTCTTCTCAGAGACCTGCGTCTCTGCTACAATATGCGCCACCGCGCGTCGCCGAATCTCAGCGAAGGTGGCAGGGTGGTCTCTGATGAGCGATTCACTGAAAAGACCTGGCAGCACACCTTTCTTGAATGCATGCACCAGCATGTCCTCGTCTTTGCTGGGCAACCTTACTACCTGCGCACCAAAACGGTTGAGGTAGTCCTTCAACGACTCCCTCTGGTACTGGCGCACGTCGAACAGGTCGTAGGACACCATCGGTGGCCCTCTGTTGACGATGTACTGCTCTGTGAACAGCTTCGAAAACTGCTGGAAGGAGGTGACGTGGCCCTCTGGCAGGCTCACGAACCACTCCATAGCTACTCCACTCAGCGTACTCGTAAACATCTTGCAGTACACAGCGTCTGAGCCTCCAGACAACATCATCTTGGTGTGGAAGGCTATCAGATGCGCTTCTGGATCTTTCTTCCCCGTGAACGACGCCTTCACTCCCACCAAGTTGGGAGGCACCACTGTGTTCATGATCTCAGGGGAGAAAGGTATAGGGAAGGCCCTTGGGGGCGTCAGTGGAGCCTGATCCTCTCCCACGCGACCCCCAGCTTGCTGCATGTGGTGCAGACTCGAGCGCATCTCCTCATTTGCCTTGTGCAACTCCTCATTCCTGGCCTGAGAGGCGGCCAGGTCCTCCTGCATCCGCGCCTGTTGCGCCCTGGACTCTGCCGCCGTCTCTTGAAGGGTGCGCATCGTTTCCATGATTTGTTGCATGGTAACGCCGTCGGCTCCATTCGGCGGAACAGATCCATGTCTGGTATTCCTCATTTTCTGCGATTTCTACTCTCGTTCTTGTGTATGGGACCTTCGTTTTACTCCGGCTCCACGGTGGGCGCCAAATGTTCTTGCCGGTTGACCCGCCTGTCGGTTGACTCACGACACTCACACGCCTCCTTCCTCACGTTGATATGTGCTTGGTTCTTTCGAAGCAATCTGCACCTGCAAAAGAGAAAGGGGGGCGCCCTAGAGGCCGTTTGCACTCCGACGCTCAAGTCAGTGTAAGGCAAGGAACACCAAGTGTATTGAGTTTCTCTCTGTGTTTAGGTCTAGAAACTGCGTACCTTTGTGAAGTATTTTACTGTCCCTTATATAGTCTAGGGTTTACTGCGCCGCTAGCCCTAATTAGGGTTTACTGCGCTACTAGCCATATTTAGGGTTTACTAGAATACCCTTGCGCCGCTATCACCCAATCTTAGGGTAATCTAGCACATAAGGTTTCCTTCTCTGGAGTGCAAACTTTAACAGGGTGACCACTTGGATGCCTCCGTGTGCACTTAGTCTCTGGGGCCACCTGTTCTGGGAGTGCCTTCACTGTTTACGTGCCATGCATGTAGCTTCACTGGGAAAACCCTAGCTCTGGTGAGTACTCGTCCCCTCAGGACTCTATACCCAGCTGTGCTCTCCCTGCTACCCGCATAGGCACTTCGTGATCCAGGCCTCTCCTTACCTCTGGGCATGTTTACTGATAGCTGGTCTTCCCCCAAGGCCGATGTCACCTCGTCTTCACCCAAGGCCAATGTCACCTCGCCATACTCTGAGTGGCGATGACACCTTAGCCCATCCTGATGGTCTGACGACTACTCACCCTTTCCTGTGGGGACGCGTTGATGACTAATCACCCTTCTCTGAGGGAACACACCGATGACTGATCACCCTACTCTGAGGGAAATGACTGATCACCCTTCTCTAAGGGAACACACCGATGACTGATCACCCTTTAATTCAAGCTGCCTGCGGGGTCCACTCCACGTGGCTTTGGCCCAAGCTGACGTGGTTCGCCCTTTACTACCTGTTCTCGGTGTCCGAGGACTGGTCGGTACATATATCTTTGCATATGGTGACAATAGATATTATGTCTTTCTTTTTTAATGGCACCAAAACATAGGTTCAAGACTATTCAACGAAACATTATAATATTAAATTTAAATCTAATAATTTTGTTTTTCTGTTTTAAAATAATCACACTATAAATATAATGTTAGACAGAAAATATCATTTTATTTTGTATTAGATTAATAACTTATTAGAAATTCAAAAATATAAAAAATCTGCAATTTTTTAATGGAATGAATAGATTGTGAATCCTAAAGTTATGTGATATTTTTGCTATTTTTATGTTAGTTACAGTGGGTACTGCTTTATCCTATATCCTATTTTTCACTTTTAAAATAAGTAATATAAGCAATTAAGTATAACTAATATAAGAAAATATAAATAATCGCTTAACTAAGCTATTTATATAGCTGTCTTCAAAACTTACGTCAAATAAAAACACATCATTTGCTCTCTAAACTTCATTTTGTGCAAACTAAACATTGAGGCAAAGATTGAATTCACTTTGAAGTTCATGCATTAAGGCTGAGCAAGCTATGGATGAACACAGATCAAAAAATGCAACGAACAAGATTCTTCCCAATTTTGAAAGAAATTCTAATACCAGGAGTAATATAGCATGTACAACATACTATCCTATCTTCCTATCATTATTGATTTCTATATTATTTGTGTTTGTATTTCTATATTATTTGTATATGATGTGAATGTGAATGTAAATTCTTCATAAGTTAAAACAATGTTATAACACATCATTTGCTCTCAAAGATTGGAGTGGTTTTTATGCCGCCTGAGCAGAAGAAAAACAGTTCTCGAACCCCTCTATTTTGGTTACATCATTACATGGTCTGCTTGCAATCTTATCAGTTCCATTATTGCTCAAGTGATAATATTTTAAGCACACATGCAAACTCAAGATGTTATGTTATGGTTCAGGATTCAAGGAACGTGTTTTAAAGTTATAATTCAAAATGAGGAACAGGTGGAGCTTTCTTTCACAAGAATGTGGGATCTTTCTCTAGAGGGAAAATTTGTCCCCTTAAATATTGACAAAAGGTCCTTGCTCTAGTTTTGTGTATCAGTTGGCTTCTTTTACTGATAGCTATAGGAGTAAAATTTGTGGATAGTCAATTTCAGATTTATAATGCTCCGTGGTTCATCAGGCTTCTACTCGTGCGGAATTTATGAGCACTTAAATGGATGGCCAGATTTTGATCTCAGTGAAACAAGGATTACTTTCAAGCTAAGAAAAGATAAGTAAATTCTATCATTTTGACAAAAACGTCTGAGGCCTTTCTTTACGTTTCTTATTCTTTTGTACTTGTTTATTGTATTTGCATATCTAACACAAAATTTGTAGAACATTTTCTCGTGAAAATGATAGTTACTGAATAATTTTATAGGATTTACATATAATTTTGTCATCCCAAATATCAATTTCTTTCACTAATATAGCCATATCGATTGAGATGGTCTTGGCAGATAAATAGAAACTGTTATTTTTATTTTTGGATTTTCATCCACTTTAACAATGAAGTATGTAGGTTTCAATACATGGCTATGGCAGAGAATAGACGAAGGATTCTTCATTATCCAGAAGATCGGTTACCAGGAAGATGCCAAACCTTGGACTACGCAGAAGCTGTCCTACTAACCAACCCCAAAGACCCACAATTGCAAGGAGAGGTATCCGTGCAAATGTTTCCTGACATTGTTTTTATTTTTTGAAGCTTCCGATTGTATTTTACCTAATAGCTTTTGCTTCTTCAGATGGCTTGAATGTTAGTTCCCACACTGAATTCGTTGGTACAAAAGTTTACTATGTGTCCCTACTTACGTGATTATACATTATTTTACATTATGGTTAAATTTAATTTCCCCCATGTGGTTTGGGGAATATCACTCTGCCACCATGTGGTTTAAACTTTGTCACTTTGCCCCTTCACGCTTTCATTAACATATTTGTTATCTGCATAGAGTACTTGTCTCTTTTATGGCTGTCAACTATGATACTCTTCTCTTATTCATGCTATATTCCATTAAACCAGAAGGATTACATATAAGACATCTATTCCTAAATTTTGACAAGGAGAACATTGTTTCTAGGAGAATAAAGGAATCTTCAACTACTTTTTTGTAACTGGCATCAGTTAAAGTTTTAATATCATGAAACCATAGTGGCAAAATGCAGCTGAAACTAATCATCAGGGAGGATGGGGAAGGAGCTAAATTACACCAAAAAGCACTTTTGTCTCCACTTTCCAGAACAAAATACATTCTTATAAAGTTACTTTTGGGAAGACATTTCCATATTACAAAATAATTTCTTTCAACTGATCTAAACTGCTTTCTATTTGAAAAAAATAATCAAAGTCCAAACACACAAGGAGTAGATGTTTGATCTGGCAAGTTGACTGTCCACTAATTCATTTGGCTTGTTAAAAATGGGGTAGGATGATTTCCTTTGCATGGATTGTGTATGAACTCTCTCATTGGGTTTTTATTTGAATTGAATCTAATTCACAGGTGGATGACAAGTATCAGTATTCATGTGCAAACATGGATAATCGAGTCCATGGGTGGATATCTTTCAATCCACCAGTTGGATTCTGGCAGATCACACCTAGTGATGAGTTTTGTTCCGGTGGACCCCTTAAACAGAATTTGACCTCACACTTAGGCCCCACCACACTTGCAGTAAGTGAATGAATTTAGATTTTAGACCAAGATAAGAATTTCCTACAAGGCTATCATACTATGTTAACGCTTGTTGACATGTTTATTAAATTGGCATCATCAGATGTTTCTTAGTGGTCACTATGCGGGACAAGATTTGGTGCCTAAAATTAGAGGTGGTGAATCATGGAAGAAGGTTTTCGGTCCTGTATATATTTATCTCAATTCTGCAGCAGTCGGTGATGACCCACTTTGGTTATGGGAGGATGCAAAAATACAGGTTTGTGCATGTTTCTCTTGTGCTTTTTCTAGGAGGAATTTGGTGTATACAGTTGGATCCAGTAATTATCAGATAAAGGCTAATTTGAATTGATAATCAGATGATGAATGAAGTTCAAAGTTGGCCATATTATTTCCCAGCTTCAGAGGATTTTTTAAAATCGGATCAACGGGGCAACATCAGTGGGAGATTACTTGTCTTAGACAAGTAAGTAAGCATGCAAGATATTTCTAGTTTATTCTTGAGGGTTATATATTTCATTTTGCGATTTGTACCTTACGGTGTTTGGAGTACAAGCAAACTTTCCTTATTCTATTCCAATTTTTTTTCCTAATTAAAATGCACTTTGCGATTTTGTTTCGGGCCAGTGCAAGGTGTGGGGGTTACGTAAAAGCTACAATTTGTTTTATTAAAAGCTTTTAGTTATTTTTTGTAATATGAAAAAAAGAAGGTTGTCACTTTATTTTCTGGTGAGAAACTTAAAACAATAATAAGTTGAATAATTCATAAACTGCTACTGAGCAGCAGCAAGATTATGGTTGTTCTTTTTTTTTCTTGCATTGACATATTTTATTAATATCAACTGCTACTAATTGTAGGTACATCTGCACAGACTTAATATCAGCAAATGGTGCTTATGTTGGCCTGGCCCCACCTGGAGATGCTGGGTCATGGCAAAGAGAATGCAAGGTGCTCTTCCCACACTTGTGGTGGATAACTTGCATTTTAGTTGCATAAGCCGTACTTTTTATAGTTTGTACTCAGATAAATTCTTTTTATACTTTTTAACCTTTGGTACGAGGATGGATCTATGTGATTGTGATCAAAGGGATCTTGTTTTCTTCATATTTTGAAAAGCAAAAATTATGAAAATCAATATAATTACAAGAATGCTATTGAGCGTGCCCAAAATAGCTCCTTACCAGAAGATTACTTAACTTTTACTCCTAACAGAACTATAATTTCTGGACCAGAGCAGATGAGAATGGATTTTTTACTATTAGAAACGTACGTCCAGGCGACTATAACCTTTTTGCTTGGGTGCCTGGCTTTGTGGGGGACTACAAATTTGTAGATGTCGTGAAGATAACGCCAGGTTCCTTAGCTTTGTCAAAGTTGAGTTTGTTTGCCATCTTACAAATAAAGTTGAGTTCTATGCTTAATAAACTTGGGATGCAGGTTCTTACACTGAATTGGGTGAACTTATATATGAGCCTCCAAGAGATGGTCCCACATTGTGGGAAATAGGTATTCCTGATAGATCCGCTGCAGAATTTTATGCTCCTGATCCCAATCCCCAATATATTAATAGGTTTTTTTATCAACCACGCAGACAGGTTAGCTCTGTTCTGTACCATTAGGGGCATATTACTCTGATCATTCTTTACTGGGTGAGCAGATTTTCTTTCTGTTTTTCCATATGATGCTTAAATGGGTTTTGCTTAATTTGAAACTATGCTGTATTATAGCACGAAATGATGAAAATGCTAAAATCTTTACCCAACTGTGCATTTTATCCTTATACGTGTTATGGAAATATTTCATTGAGATAACAGTTGGTCTGTTCTTAGATTTTACCTTTTTTTGCTCAATGTAGGTTCAGGCAGTATGGATTGTGGGACAGGTATACAGAATTTTATCCTGATGCAGATTTGGTTTACACAGTTGGTGTTAGTGACTATAGGAAGGACTGGTTTTATGCGCAGGCTCCGAGGTCTGATTTATGGATTATTGATTATTTGTACAATATGGGTATGTTACATGCCATGTACTAATTTTTCAAGCGTGTGAAACTGCAGGAAAAAAGAGGATAACACTCTCCAAGGGACAACTTGGCAAATCAAGTTCGAAGTCAGTGGCGTGGTTCAGGGAAGTACATACAAACTGAGAGCATCTGCAACCTTTGCTGAATTGCAAACTCCCTTGGTTGTGATATGTAAGTACTTCGTAGAATGTTGTACTGACATTATGCATTGTCGTGAAGATTAGAGTAAACGATCCCAATGCTGGGCGACCCTTATTTACCAGTGGATTAATAGGAAGGGACAATTCAATTGCAAGACATGGAATTCATGGAATCTATTGGCTTTACAATGTGAGTATACCAGGTTCTCTTCTTATTGTTGGCACAAATACCATATATTTTACGCAACCAAGATGCACCAGTCCCTTCCCAGGTATCATGTATGATTATATTCGTTTGGAAGGCCCACCTTGTGAAGGAATTTAAGTTAACTTTGGGACGTAAGTGATACAAAATATTTAGTGTATTTTCATCGTATCACAATATATTTGTGAACATTTTATATGCGTACTACTATCTTATATATTTTTTTTTTGTTTTTTCTGTAATTTTTTGTTGTCGTTGTGTATGTATTTGGATTTTGTTTGATATTAACAAACATTCTGAAATACCTACGCACGCATGATAAACTAATAATTATATTTGATGTTTTTGTTAGACTAAATCGTCCACATGTCAAGTGGCAAACGGAACATAGGTTTTGAAAAACCGTTTTGAATGATGTGGAAATTTTGGAAGATAATAGGGTGGAGATTGAAATTAATATGGTGCAGTTACAACTTGCCTTAAGCTAACTGTTCATATTAACAATTGCTCCCTGTGAACTTTAACTAAAATTAAATAATTTCACACCTATTAAAATTAATAGTTACATCCATTTAATACTCTTGATGCCATGCAATATAGGAGTGTATTTTTAAAATTACCCTTGATCATATTTATTGAAGATGGATTCTAAAATTAAATATAAGGGTATTTAAAAAAATCACTAAATATTTGATTTGAGCGTTGAAATCTGCTTATATTTGAATCCAATGAAATTAATCATTTTTTTCTTATAAACAAGTCTAGAGGGAGTACTAGCTTCATAGGTGAATATGGTTGATGCTAGTGTGTGGAGTGTGGCATTGTAGTAACGAGGGACTCTATATAGTTCAATTAGCCTACAATGGTTACAATAATCTACTATTGAATTTGGATCACTGAAAATTATCACGAGATTGGGTTAGATTGTGCAAGTTAAATGTGTCTCGAATTAGACTATTTATATGAAGAGCTTGCCAAAATCTGCTACCTACAAGAATACAGTCGTAGAAAAAAGATGCATCGTGTCCCATTACATGTTATTCTGTGACACAGAAGTGGAAAAATTGTTGGCACGTGCTCCTTGGATTTCAACACACATCCAATGCACGGGTAGATGCAGGTCTATGGCCGATTATGCAATATATTTTGATGCGATCAGAAAGTTCTGTTGAAGTCATGTTCCAGTTAAGTGTGATCCCCACAAACAAAGTGTTTGTTGATATTGTAATGATTATGTTGAAATGAAAAAGTCTGGGATAATAAAACATGGTATGTGAATTGTGCTACTTTTCGGGTTAGGGACTATATTGCAAATGGTGATAGCTACCAACAGGTTCATTTAAATGCAATGTAGATGCTGTATTTCTCAAGAATCAACTAAAGAAATATTGAATTAGACTGTCAGATAGTTAGGTATGGATTGAGCTAGATATAATGGATGCATCTGAATATGGTGTTTTATTAGCACAGTGTAGCAATGTACTAACTACTGTCACAAGCTATAGAGTCAGTTGTGAGAAAACAAGAAAATTTAGTTCTCAAACATTAGCTGGGGCATCTACTTCAAATGATAGTTCTCAGTTTTTTAGTTCTTCTCCTCATTATATTGACTCATGTTTTTAATGGAATAGCCTAATGTGGTTTATACAAAAAAAAAAAAAACTTAAATTTAGTTATTTTTAATTGAGTTTGTAATAAAAGATTTAATATCCAAAATATTTTTTATTTTTAATTTTAGTTGACTAACAACAAGTTAAAAACGATTAGAAAGAAAAAAAGAAATTAATTGATTGACTAGTTGCAAATGGAAAGATAAAAGTATGAGTCATGTTATTTTGTCCATGACAAAAATCAAATAAAAAGTATTTAAAAATAATATAAAATATTTAATGAATAAAATTGTTTTAATAGGACTTCATTGAAAATATCTATTGTAGTTCTCAAATCAGCCCAATCACCTATTTAAAATCTTGAATGAAATGTCCATCATTTATAATGAATAGATAGGAAAAAACATCTCTAAGACATTTAGTGACAAGATTTAAAATAATATTATTTTACTATTTAATATTTAATAAAGGGGAAGTTTAGCAAAGAAAAATATTTTTTAAATGGTGGTGGATGATTATCGGTATACTCCACGTTTACCTTTCACGAGCAACAACTTTTGCATGTTTAAAGATTGAGTTGGTAAATAAAACATCAAATTTGTTTCATTTTAAAAAATAGAAATAAAAAGTTTGATTTATTTTATTTTCATAATTAGGTTTCTCAGCCTTATTCGTGAGTTTCAATATTGGTCTGATTTTATCTGTTAATCTGGACATGAACCTGGACAACAACGTCAACCTCTCTACTATTCGTTGAACCTCTTTTAGATTGTTCGGACTTCTCATAGTTTCCAAGGGCTTGACACTTGTCAAGATTTACCTCAATCCCACGGCTTGTCAGCAAGAAGCCTAGGAATTTGCCTTCTTCAACCCCAAACATGCATTTTTCTGGATTCACACGCATGTCATATTTCCTTATTTGCTGGAAGACCTCAGCTAGGTCATTCACATGTTGTTCAACACTATCGGATTTTACAATCATATCATTGACATATACTTCCATAGTTTTCCCAATTTGCTTCTAGAACATTCGGTTCATCAGCCTTTGATGTGTCGCACTTGCATTCTTTAAATCGAAAGGCATGACCTCATAGCAAAAGTTAACCCTTTCGATGATAAATGTTGTCTTTTCTCGGTCTTCTAGGTTCATACGTATTTTGTTGTATCCGGAGTATGCGTCAAGGAAGCTCAATACTTTATGGTTGGTTGCCCCATCTATAAGTCTATCAATGTTTGGTAGTGGATAGGTATCTTTAGGGCAAGCTTTGTTAAGATGAGTATAATCGGTGCACATTCGCCATTTTTTGTTATTCTTTTGCACCAAAACTATATTTGTCAGCCAAGTAGTGTAATGTACTTCCCGAATGAAGCCGGCATCTAGAAGTTTTCGAGTTTCCTCCTCGGCTATCCGTCTCTTCTCTTCACCTAGTTTTCTCTTCTGGGCTATCGGCTTGGCTTCTTTGCAGATTGATAACTTGTGAGAAATTATCCGAGAGTCAATACCCGGCATGTCGGTTGTTGTCCATGCGAACAAGTCTACGTTGTTTAGTAGGACTATTGTGATGATGCTCTTCTCTTCTGCCTTCAAGGTTGAACCGAGTCGTGTATCCTGTCCAACTCGGCCCATTTGCCACAACACCACTTCTTCTTTTGGTTCCACTTGAGGTTCCTCGTTTGGTCTAAGATCTAAGTCATCATTGAGGGATACATGATGAACCTCGGGCCTTCGGCTAGGCTGCGGTGGAGGGATCTTTAGGCTTGCAGTACAACACTCTCTTGTGATTTTTTTATCAGAATGAAGGGTGACTACTTCTCGGCCCTAGCTCAGGTTTTCGGTTGGAAACTTCATGGCCAGGTGAGGAGTTGAGACTATAGCTCCCAGTTTATTGAGGGAGGATCTTCCGATCAAGATATTGTAAGACGTCTCGGCGTCCACTAACAGGTACCTGATCCTGATTGTTCTACAGTTCTGGTTTCCTTCGCCGAATTTCGTATCTAGGTCGACGTATCCTTTGGTGTTAACCCTCTCTCCCACGAAGCCAACGATTTTTTCATCGAATTGGACTACATCGTCGTGAGATATGTCCATCTTCCTGAAGGTTTTCCAATACAAGATGTCCACTGAACTCCCTTGGTCTATCAGTGTTTTCATGACTACAAAGTTGGCTACTTCAATACTGACTACCATGGGGTCATCATGCCTTGGGTCTATATTTCTGAAGTCTGCATTTGTAAAAAGCATGGGTGGTAAGTCTCTCCTACTACTCTTGGGGATGGAATATATAGAGTTGATTGCGCGAAGGTGCCTTTTTCGAGAGGAAGATGTTGTGCCTCCTCCTGCGAATCCGCTCGCGATTGTGTTTATCACACCCTATACGGGCAAGGGCTCTCGGCGGTTCATTCTTTCTAGACCTTGCCGCTCATTTTTTGGGGCGTTCCTGCGAATTTCTTGCTTCCTTTCGGTTCCTGCTCCAGGCTTCCCGTCTTCGCGGCTTGTTTGGACGAAATGTCACAAGTGACCAGGTTGTATGAGTTCCTCAATTTTGTCTTTTAGGGCCCAACAATCCTCTGTGTGTCCAAAGTTGCAGTGGTACCGACAATGTTTGGTTTGATCCAACTCGGCGGGTTGGGAGTTCTTTTCGGTGCCCTCAAGAGATCGACATTGAGGGCTCTTCTAATACCCTTGATCTGTCGACCGTCAGGGGGGTATAACAGGTGAAACGTGGGCCTTTAGGAAAGTCTTTCGGCCTCCCGAACTGTGTTAGTCCGCTTTCATCACCCCTCCTTTCGCTTTCATCAGGTGTCCGAGCCTTTGTCCAAAATTCTTTCAATTCTTCCAACTGCATGTACTTAGTTGCCCTCTGGCGTAACTCATCCAGTGTCGTGGCCAACTGCATGCATAAGCTGTCTGAAAATGGTTCTGGCTTTAAAGCGGTTACCATGTGGTGCATTGCCACTTCGGGACTTAGGTTTCGTATGTTCAAAGCTATCTTACCGAATTTGTCCATAAAGGCCCTTAGGGATTCGGCCTTTTCTTGTTGAATATTCACTAAGGCGACGGAAGTGAGATGGTTTGGACGGCTGGTAGTGAACTGGGCATCGAACTTTGTCTCGAGCGTGTCAAAACAGTATATGGATTGAGCCGGTAGTCGAGTAAACCAGCTTAAGGTTGCACCTTTAAGGGAAGTGGGAAATATTCGACACCATAGCGCGTCTTCCACTGTGTGCAGGCTAACTTGTGTCAGGTACGCGTCCATATGTTCATCCGGGTCAGTTGTTCCGTCGTATTTGTCCAACGTTGGATTGTTCCAAGTTCCTGGCAAGGGCACCTCCATGATAGCTTCAACAAAGGGGCTTCTTCGAGGAGCAGTGCCCAAAACATTAGCTTAGGCAGGCTTAATATTTTCTTGGTACGAACTCCTGGCTTCGTGTACCCTTACGTCGATGTTTTTGTTTGGGGGGACATCTCCTACAACTCCCAGGATGCCCGACTTTTCATCAAGTTTCTGTTTCATCTGCGCATTCTTCTTTCTCAGTGCTTCCATTCCCCCTCATTCTTTCTCTTTATTCCTTTTTTCTCTTCCTCATTTTTCTCTTTCAACATCTCCATCTCCTTTTGTATTTTCAAGATCAGTACCATGGATCCGATTGACTGGTCTCCTCCTGAGTGTTCCTATCATTGCCCGCCATGTTCCTCGTAGTTAATGCGGATATTTCGTGGGATTTCTTTTCGGCTCCACGGTGGGCGCCAAAAATATTCTTACAAAGTGGGGACTCTGTAAAACACTTTCTTCTGCTACAATCTTCTTGTCCTTTCGGCCTCTCGGTCTGAATATCTTCTGGTCTTGGTTGGGTTTCCTCTGATCTCTGAGTGTGGTGAGGAAAAAGGGGGAGGGGAGTACCTGCGAAAGCACTTTTAACGATCAAGTTAGTTTAGGAGTTAGGTGCAGGAAGAACAGGGAGTGAATAGTTTATCTTGAATGCTGTGTCTCTTCCACTATTTATACTACTCTTAGTAAGCTGTAATCTTGTTTTAATCATGATTTGCGCTTAATCCGTCTTACATAGAGTTAATGACATGATTCTGGTTTAATGAAATTCTTTGCCAGCTAACCGAACATGTGGATATCCGGCCATTCGGTAGCACAAACATCTTATTCTATTAATAATTATTTCAAATGTAGTGAAATGAAAAACAAAATATTATGTCATATGGTATAAAGTTAAATAAAATAGAATTATTTTGGTGGAAAAATACACGTAAAAAAAAAATCAGCTATTGACATTATAATAAATTTTATTCTTAATTTAATAAAAACTCTTTCATAATTTCTAAATGTCTTTTTTAATATGGATAATCAAAGTATATCTGAAAAATTCTTCTTTCTCACAATGTTTATGGCTAAATAAGTTCAGCTGTTGACTTTTTCCCCAAACATATAAACATAAAAAATAACATTAACAGAAGAATCTAGTAAGTCAAGATAAAACAAAATTTTAATTTTCAGTCTAAGACACACATAAATTAATAATAAAATAATACTGTACTGAAGAATAACAGGTTGAATTCAATTGAACTCTTGAAGTAAAAGTAAACATGTGTTACGTAAATCAATATTTTATGAATTAATTACTTTGTTGAAACTTTTACGGTGAATCAAATGCACATTAATGAAAGTATAAACAATTAATATGAATTATTTAAATTTTAAACATGTTAAACAATTTTCTTCAGTTTATAAACATATTGCTTTAAATTATATATATGAGACTTATTTAAAAATGATACTTTTAATTATAAACAATTTTTTTTAAGTAATTCCTATTAAAAATTAGGACGGCTACCCTGTAGTCATGCACTTAATTAAAATTCACATGAGATGTGGAATTGTCAAAACTTTGAATTGGTCAAAGTCAAAAAATCCAACACCCATGCTATAAAGATTAAAGTTTCAAATCTATCACTCAATAAGCGTTAGAAATACGTTGACCAACTTAAGAGAATATAAACTAATTTTTTTTTCTAAATTATTATCTACACAACTAAATTATTATCATGTTAATGTTGGCTCCGATCAATATTTTTTTAATATATGTATGAGTAATAAGACTAATTGATTTTTTAAATCTTTCCCATTTAAAAGTTTTAAATATTAAAATATTTTGCAAGTCATAAAAATATTGTAAATTAGTCACATGCTAAAAAAATATTAATTAGGACCATATCCATTGTAGAAAACTATGTAACTATCTCCTCAAAAGGAAACATTTCTGCATAAAAATAAATCCTTCTAAAATTTAGAATGATTTAACAAAATAAATTATTGGTTTGGATTTTGTTAAAATTATTATTATTGTTTAGTTATTCTAATTTTCAGACACGGATTAAGTAATGAATTGTTTCTTAAGTATACTTTTGAAATTTAATTAAATTTCATATATATATATATATATATATATATATATATGTATATATGTTGTTTTTAAATAAGCTGTGTACATTTTTAAACTGACAACGTGGATTCTTAACTAGCAGTTTGTCTTATTATTCATAGGTCACTACATAGATATTTAATATCACTAAAAAATAGCATATAATGGTGTAATTTGATATGTTTAATGATAATAAATTATTCCAATTATTTATGACTAATTAATCTTATCATAATACTCTCTCAATATGGAGCATGGAGGAAGGAAATGTTCAAATTGGATAATAAAAATTCAAATTGCTTGTTGATAAACACTCTAGTTAGGATATTGAAGCTTCGCAAGAAGTGTGAATGTGCTCAAAAGAAATAGTTTTCGTCATCACATATCACATGTTTACGAACAAATGACAATCTAGTTCAGTACATCAAGATCTTATGCTAACATTTTGATCCATAAGAGTTCAGAAGTGGCTGGTGTTATGGATTGATATTTAGCTTCTATAGAAGAATGAGAAATGACATGTTGCTTCTTAGATTTTCATGAGACATGAGCTTGTCTGGATATCATAAAATAGTCGGTGATGGACTCTTAAGTTACAATATTCACGAATGATAAGATCACAAGTAGAATTAATAAGTAGGCCTTGAGATCACTCATGATATAGCACAATACAAGCATTACTCCCTCATAATGTTTTTGTATGGGATGTATGAGAAACTGAGAAAGTGTATGGACGACATAACTTAACTCAGGGTGAGTGCTTGTAAGATAGACAAAGCAATCTACAATTTGACAATAACATGTAGGATCATCATAAGTTAGACTATCTGCAAAAGCTAATTTATGATTTTGATTCATGGGAAAGCAGTGGGTTTGCACCTAAGTAAGTCACATTTACTTAAAATATCCATAGCAAATTTGTGTTAACTCATAAATAGACCACAAGAATTACAAGAAAAATTCAATACCTAAAAAATATTTAAGTTTTTCAAGATCTTTGATTTTGAACAAAGACTGCAAATGGCGTTTAACTCGATCACAAGGCCACCAAAAAGGATATCAATAACATAGATAAAAATAATAACAAAATCGTGATTTTTAGTGAAGGTGAACAACTTATAATCAACTTTGGATCAATAAAAACCCGACACTAAGAAGAGAGTAAAAAAAGCATGGAAAACCAATTTTACATTAATTATTTGAGACATATGGAACAAAGTAATTACATGTAGATAAAAAAAAAAAAAAACTAGTACACAAACTAGGAGAAAAACACATGTACAATTCCTCCTCAAAATCTCCACTAAGAAAAGTATTATGAACATCAAATTGATAAATATTCCAATCTTTTGCAACAAACATAAAGAGAAGTGTGCACACTCACCATTTTTTGTAATGAGAGCAAAGGTTTCATGATACTCTTGTCCTTCAATTTAGTCTTGTAGTCTTGTATCGTTCGATAGAGACATCAGAATTTTCCTTGATTCAAAAAATCCATGGCTAAGGAATTGCCTTTTTTACCTCAAGGGGGAGGAGTAACAATTTAACTCGATATTGAATTTCAAGTTTCATAGCATGCTGCCAAAAAGGATCCTCCATCACTTCTTTCACCTTGATAAAGTGGTACTATGATAGAATTGGTGAGAATTTTTTATAACATAAAGATCTACAAAATAAAACTAAAGGGGCTAAAATACATGAAACAATACCTTTAAAATTGATATGGTCAATAATAACGAATTATTCCTATTATTTATGACCAATTAATCTTAACCTAATAATTTTTTTTGTCTAAATAAACTTTTCACCTCAATAAAAATTAAATTTGTAAATTTTCTTGTTATTTGTTAACATATTTTTTTTAAAATTTTTTGATCCATATTATATATATATATATATATATATATAAAATATGTGATAAAAATGTTGTTTATTTTTAGTGTTTGTTTTTCATGTCCTTTTTAATTGACTGTAAAATAAAAAGAAGACGAAAAATATATAAAAAAAAACCTAAACTTACCCATCTTTAGATTTAATGGTTGAATATATAACAAGGTCTAAAGAAATAAAAGTGCAAAAATTGTAATGGTAAGGTAGGAATACAACATTCGTTCCCTCCTAATGATCAATTATTCCCTTTTAAATAAAATAATTTACAATAAATATGTCCAATAAACAACTCATCACTTACAAATATTAATAAATAATAATAAATAAAAAGTTGTGAAAAAAAGTTGTTGAGAAGTAAAAAATAACTATAAATGTATTGATAGTGAAAAACTTATTTAAATAAAAATATAAATACATATAATAGTCGTAGTTAATTAATATATTTAGAGTTAATGCTTATTTCTGTAACGTCCCTCAAATTCTACTCATACATATAAAATAAAATAAAAAAACGGTAGAACAATAATATCAAATTAACATTTGTATATATAATAAAGGTTTAATTACTTTTTTCGTCCCTATATTTAGGGTCAATAGTCAATTTAGTATAGTGGTTTTTAAAAAAATCA
This sequence comes from Phaseolus lunatus, assembly GCA_013389735.1. Lineage (NCBI taxonomy): Eukaryota > Viridiplantae > Streptophyta > Magnoliopsida > Fabales > Fabaceae > Phaseolus > Phaseolus lunatus. The sequence goes on along the minus strand of CM023865.1, from coordinate 14,377,713 downwards.
ATTTGGTCCCTATATTTTTTAAAATGTATTCAAATTGGTCCTTTCCGTTAGCAGCTACTGATGTGGCAGAGAAAGAATGTTTATGTAGAAAAAAAAGTGCTTACGTGGCAGAGAGAGTGTTTATGTGGAAGAGAGAGAATGTTTATATGGAAAGAGAGGTAGAATTGAGAGTTATTATTATTATTATTGTTATTATTATTATTATTGTTATTATTATTATTTATTATTATTATTACTATTGTTACTATTATTATTATTAATATTATTGTTACTATTATAGGGACCAAATTGAATACATTTTAACGGAAAGGACCAATTTGAATACATTTTAAAAAATATAGGGACCAAATTGATTTTTTTAAAAACTACTATACTAAATTGACTATTGACCCCAAATATAGGGACGAAAAAGGTAATTAAACCTATAATAAAATACATTCATCCCATACATTGTATCTCAAAAGAACATCCCTTGTCTAGGGGTTTTAATACATATCCATCAAAAGTTTCAAAATAACCGAAACAAAGCATTAAAACCTAAATCTATCCCATCCTCCAGCACGCTCACTGAGGAGGTCTGTCACCTGCCACCTTGTCTGCTCCCGTGTAAATTAACACGATCATCATAGGTTTAAGAAAACAAAACACAAAACAAAACACAGGGTAAGCTAGATATTTTAAAAACTTTAAATATGAAACTTAATATCATTATAAACCATCAAACATTTACACACTCCACAATTTCATCAAGTGTCTATCATTTCACATAACCATAAGTGTCTACCTATAATTTCAATATTCCTCTTTCTCACGTCAGACTTCTACTGACTCATAACACGTAGACACTTGACTCTACTTCCGGAAGACTCGTGCGTTGAACTTAGCATCCAGAGACCTGCACCTGTCATACTATATCACTGTGAAACCACACAGTGTCGCTGTGAATCCACACAGCTATGCGCATATACGATCTCAATATCATCACTCTCCTAGCATGACAAGGTTAATTCATATAATAGGTCAAGTTAGTTATCTTTCAAACAACTTACCCATACATATGAACCTCCTTCGACTCTCACCAACTGAATAATTTCATCTATGTGATTCCATTATCTCAGTAGAGTCAGGATCGTCTCATTCACAGGATACTCACAGATCAATACACCCTCATAACAATCTCAACACGGTATTTCCTTTCTTGAAAATACTATGTCTTGACCACATTTTCACAGCATCCAGCATCTCATACGACACATCAATGACCAATTCAAACATATCTCAATCAAATCATACCAAAGTTGAGAATTTCGAAAATCATATACATTTCACATTTCAATCTCAAACCAATACAGATTTACACAAAATAGCGGATTGAGAAATAGAATTTAAAACTGGTGACCACGTCACCCCATCTTCAGAATCTGCAAGCCTAAGGTTTTTATTGAAAAAATAACGCTAGTTTCCCTTACCTGGACTTGAGCCGATCTCACTAAGAGCTCCAAACCCACCGAGAACTCAAGGATGCCTTAACCTGCACCATAGAGTCCCGATCACAAAACAAACTATAACACTCATATTCTGAGTTAACAGAGACTAACTCTGAAGCCAAAAGAGTCGCACGCAAAGCCTATGCAGAGGCAACTCTCTCAAGTTCAGAAGCGACTTTAAAAACAGAGCATGACGAACTTACTCTGTTTTAAGGCTTTGATCAGAAAACTTGCAGAGTAACTTCCCCAGGAGTCCAATGGCAGGTCGTCGATCGTTAACTGGTGAGGGAGGGTGGCCGCGTCGTAGAGTGAAGGAGGAAAAGGTAGAAGGGAAACCGAAATGAACTTAATCCCTCAGAGGACCGTCCATAAATCTTCGCTGCCATCACCCACCCTCTGGGAGAACTTTTGCGTGCAAGTTTCCTCTGACGGGATGGCCACGTGGTGTCTCTGCGCGCACCAACTCTGGGTTACCTGCCCTACCAAAACTCTGACGCCAACGACTCTGGGTGCCCTTACTGTCTACGTGTCGCGCCTGCAGAATGCCTTCGCTGGAAGCCTGGGTCCCAGCTTATCTGCGTATAACAGGACCCCCGATGAGAAGGAACCGATGACTGATCTCCCTGGAAGACGACCGATGTGTCTCTCATCATGGCAGACGACTGATATCTCATCCTGGCAAACGACCGATGTCTCTCCCTGGAAGACGACCGATGTGTCTCTCATCATGGCAGACGACCGATATGTAAATTTTTAGATCCTTACAATTTCTGTCTCAATAATTTATTTAAATTGAAAATTAAGTAATGGTACAAAATATGAATAGTACATAAGAAAAAAAAAATTAATGTAAATTTTGTGAACCAAACTAATTGTGCGACTATTTAGTACTATTTTCTGTTAAATATTTTAAGAAATCTAAGTTATTATAATATTATCCATTTGGCGGCTTCAAATAATTCAATTTAATAAATAAAGAATTTGGTCGGTACTTTTATTTCATTCACGTGAAACTATGATATTTGTATTACAGTGAGTAATAAAAAAGTTGTGTGTGTTTTATTCCGTATAGATTTTTTTACTATAAAATAATTGCTATTTTAGGAATTTTACATTTTAGTTTAAACATATACTGATTTAGATCTTAAGGAAGAGAAATTGTAATTTCGTGTGATCAATTGTAATATATTTATTCAAAAAAAAAGAGTAGAATAATTAAAATAAACAAAAATCTGTACTAAAATATAGGACTTTTTCACTTATAACTGTTATAAATTATTTTTATATTTTATTTTTATTTAATATTTTATAATTATTAATTTATTTTAGTTATTTAAATATTTTATAATTTTAAAAATTAATAAAATAATTTTTTAATTTTAAAATTTTTAAATATTTATTAAGCAGTTTTGAATTGAAGAAAAAAATTTTAATATTAAATTTTAAAGATTTTTTTTTATATATAATATCTTTTATAATTATTATTTTGTATTTTTTTATTAACCTTACATATTTTTTTAAATTTTAAATTTAAATATTTTAAAATTATTTTTGAAGAATAAATAATATAAAAAAATTAATTTTAAAAAAATAAAAATAAAAACCTACAAATATAAAAATAAAAATTGGATAGTCGTGCATATTCTTCTTGAATGGAACAAAGGAAGCAAGGAATTATGGTGGCGTCTCAGGCTCAGAATCCCATAAAGCAATTCCAAGCGCGTTTCAAGGAGTTGGAAAATGGCTTCCAACTCTGGCTCCCCAAGCAGTCTCTCGCCGTCGAGGCCGCCGTCGTCACCGCCACCGACGCCGCCCAGGGTGTCGTCATCGGCGCCTTCCTGGGAACCCTCACTGCCAATGCCCCCTCCGCATTGGCCATGGCCTATCTTAAACAATTTCAGGTTTTGTTTTCTTCTCTTCACTTCCTCTCTTATTACTATTATTGTTATTATAATACCTATTAGGCTAATTTTAATTTAGATTCTTCAGTGCAAAATATTTTAGGGTTATGGTTTTTCATTTATTTAGTGTAATTTTTTGTTTTATTTAATTATTTTGTAGGCTCTGGCTGGAGGTCCTTTTGTTCTGGCTCGGAATTTTGCTGTCATGACGGGAGTGCATGTGGAATTTCCTGTGTCTTGAAAAGGTTGAGGGGCGAGGAAGATGTCCGGTCCTGGTGAGCTTTATGCCTCAATCGACATAATTTTTCCTTCATTTTGTTATCTTTTTATCCTGGGTCCTGTTTTGTGAGTGAAGTTCTTACCCGTTTTTTTCCTAAATTCAAGCTCTACTTTTTTTCATGTAATATAATTGATCTATGCAATCCACTGGTTTATTTTGGTACTCTCCCTCTACACTGTCTCGAAGTTACATTGATTTTAATATTTTAAAATATATAAATTTTTTTGATATATCAAAATCAACTACATCAAGTTTAATTTAAAGGCACAACATAGGGATAATAACAAACAATCTGGACTCAGAGTTCCTAGCCTAAAGGGTTATATTATAGCATATGGTCTTTGATTCATGGATTATTATGCTAATGTAGATATAGATGAAGTACTGTTTAAAGAGGATAGTAATTCAAAGTTATTAGCTGCCCCTCCATAAAATCTTACTTTGATCATACTGTTTTTATGCGTAGTTTTGTTGTTTTAAAGATAGAAGGAAATTGACATTACCAGTTCCAGCAATTCTTTGGATTAGTGTCAAGTACTTAACTAGAATAAGTTTGATATGGCTATTCCCTTCCTATTCTTAATGTGTTTTGAAGTTTATATGTTGCTGGATTCATGAATTCTCGGTTTTAGTAATACAACAACAATAAACAATGGCAAGAATGTAACTATTTACCATGAAATCCCTTTAAACAACTTCCTGTGATTGTCTTCTTTGTTTCCCTTTCTCCTTTTTCACAATACTAAAAGTCATGCAATATGATGGCGACACTATTGGTTTTAGTGGTCTTTGTACATGTCTAAAACCTTTTTAATGACTTTTGTAATTATTTTCCTTAATTGGTTCCCCATATCAATAATCATTGGGCATCATATCATATCTTTTGCGGTCACACATCTATTTTGTTATTCATATATTTCTGTTACTCCTACTATTCTTATTTTTGTGTTGCTCCTTCCTTTTTTTTTTTGTCTTTTTATCCTTTAAAGTCCAATATTCATTACCATGGGCACAGAGTATATTTATTTTTTAGACTTTGCCATCATAAATAACCTTGTCGCCTTTATCCATTTTAACCACTCACTTGTATCCTATGTGGGACATCCTCATTAATTTCTTCGTGATTTTGTAATATTGATCCCAAATAATTAAGCTTAGAAATATGTGATATGACACCTCCCATTTTTTACTTCTACTTCTAAGTCATTTTCCTCTTGACTCATTAAAATTCCAATTGTGTGGTTTCTTACTCTTAATGGAAAAACCCTTATTTTCAAAGGTTTTCTCCAAAGTTAAAGTTTAGAGTTAATCACTTTCCTTGATTTCTCTATCAAAACTAAATCATCCAAAAAAAAAAAATGTTTTGGGGATAATCTTTTCTTTTGGATGTCCTTGGTAAGTACATTCAAGACTAGATCAAACATGTAACCACTTAAGGTTGAGTTTTGATGTGATCTTATCTGAATAAGAAAGTCCTTAGTTTTACCTCACGGTATTCTACTCAAGTAGTTAACCCTATATAGCATGCCTTTTATTAGCTTAGATGTAAGTCACGTGAACATCTTTCTTTTTCAAGGTCTTCCTAAAACACTTCTCTTGATACTCAATTATATATTTTTTAAAATCTCCGTAAGAGTTATTACTGGTAACGAAGAAGATAATTTATTTCTTCATATATTCTTTTTATCAAAAGAAAATATTTGTGAAAATTTAAGATAAGTAAAAGAAATAGTAAAATAAAAGTGTTTTATGCAATGAAGTATGATTATCTACAGAATCTATAATTACATTACTTCCTGTAGGATAAATAGAACATTGTAAAATTTTAAAAATAGAACAAAAATTATGAAAAGATTTTATTTAATTAATTAATATCTTTTTGTCTTCTTCCTCTTGAGCTGTGATCTTTCTTGTAAAAATAGTTTTATTTCAGAGTTGGTCTATATTTCTTTTATGTTCTGTTTGGTTGAGGGAAAAATAGTTATGATGGAATAGAGAAGAAATAGATTGAGAAAAGAGAAATAAGAAAGAAATAAAATTAAATATTTTTATGTTTGGTAGAGTAGAAATATGTGAGTAATAAAGAGAAGTGTTTTAAAAGTTGTGTAATTTGCTTGATTTGATAGAAAATTAAGAAAGATATAGAGATAAAGAGAAGAATAGAACAAGAAGAGAAATAGTATAGTAGGTCCTCTATATTTTGATTTTTTTTTTCATATTCTCCTCCAACCAAACAAACCGTTACTTTGTGTAAGCTAAACAAAAATTGCATAAGTTGATGGAGATAAATCTGGACAGAAACTCTGAATATGACTGATATGACGTGAAGTAATCAGTGGTCTGTTTATACTAAATTTTGAGGACAATTACTAATACATTACAAGTACACGCCCTAAACAACTAATAGAGGAAGACTCCTAACCCTGAATTTACTGGGAGAATGAGGAAAGTACATGCCCAAAAACACTAATAGAATAAGACTCGTAACCCTCACCAAGTGTAAATTAAATATACATTAAAGATATTGTGAGATATTTTCTGGATATTCTTGCTGTTAGTTTAAAGCTTTCAACTCGTCATGTTGCTCAAATGAAGGCAAATTCAAAGCCATCAAAACATATTCTAATTTTAAAATTTGGCCTCAATATGAAATTTCACATCTGGTTGAAAGTCGTTGAAGGGTAAAAACTTATCTTTTAAGGTCTTCTTGTCAGGTAAAAATGAATTGCCTCATAATGCTTATGGTTCATATCATACGTGACTGAATATTTTTATACCCAATGAAAGCTTTTGTTCATATTTTAGTAGTTATCAGCTCAGTATCTTGGTTTGATATTTCCTTATTACAACCAATGTGCTTCTTAGATAGCAATTACTTAACTTTTTGAGAATTCATCAAATTATTTGTTGCAGCATGGCGGCAGCTTTTGGCTCGGGGGCCATGTTTTCATTGGTAAGTGGCATGGGTGGACCAAATAAAGCTGCACATGCAGTCTCTTCCGGAATTTTCTTTGCACTTGTTCATGGTGGACGTTTCTAGGTAGGCAAGAAGGAAACTGTCTTGTTTTTCTGTATCATTTCTGAAAAAATCTTTGACTTTATGTCTGAGTGAGGTGCCCTTGCCTGGATCCATGGATTTTTGTGTAATGCAGGTTTATAATTTGGTGTTCCATAAATAACATATCTTCAACTATTCATTAATTTTGCAGATAGGACAACCACCACCGGTTGAAGACGTTCACTATGCTAAAACAAGACACATGTTGAACAATCTTGGCCTTCTGAGTTACGAGAAGAATTTTAAGAAAGGCTTGTTAATCGACAATACTTTGTCTTTACTTACAGACAAGTAGGGAAGTTCAATCTGTTGGGTATGAAGCCAGAATCAATTGGGTTGGACTGAGTAGACGCTATGTTTTAGTGATTGGGCTTAATCATTGTGTCCCTTTTATTATCTCTATTTAAAAAGATCATTGTACTTGTAATTGGGATGCAACAGGAAAGAAATGAAAACCTAATAGTTGTCCGTGTGGGTGTAGGTTGCAGTTGGTGATCGAACTACGTTAAATCTTGTGTCGTTTATTTTTTTGCATTGATTCGTGATTATGTATGGTTGTTTCTGCGTGCGCATTTTCCCCATCAGTGGCATCAGAGCTTGGTTCGTTTTCACACTAGAGATCCGATCAGCAGAAATTAATCGATGAGACGTGAAAATTGCGGTTAGGGTTTCACAGGAGCTGTAGTGGCATCCCAAAGCTAGGGTTTCGCAGAGGTGGCAGCGGCATACCAAAGTTGGGGTTTTGTAGTGGCTGCAGTGGTGTTCCAAAGCTAGGGTTTTGTAGGGGCTGCAGCGGTGTCCCAAAGCTAGGGTTTTGCAGGGGCTGCAGCGGTGTCCCAAAGCTAGGGTTTTGCATGGGCTGCAGTGGCGTTCCAAAGTTAGGATTTTGCAAGGGCTGCATCGGCGTCCCAAAGCTAGGGTTTTGCAGAGGTTGCAGTGGCATCCTAAAGCTAGGATTTTGCAAGGGTTGCAGCGGCGTCCCAAAGCTAGGGTTTTGCAAGGGCTGCAGTGGCGTCCCAAAGCTAGTGATTTGCAAGGGCTGTAGCGGCGTCCCAAAGTTAGGGTTTTGTAGAGGCTGCAGTGGCGTCCCAAAGTTAGGGTTTTGCAGGGGCAGCAGCGGCATCCCAAAGTTAGGGTTTCACAGGGGCGGCGGCAGGTCGCGTTTTCACAGTGAATAGGTGCAGGTGCTTGCGGTGAGCGAGACGGCACGGAGGTGCAGTGCGATGGCAGTGATGGAAGACGCAGGGTGGCGCGTGCATTTTTCTGCTAGTGCAGCAGTGATGGTGCGGTGCTAGGCGCGGGGTGTGGCTGTTTTTCGCTACGACATGGAGTATGACAGTTCAGTTACTAAGCACATCAATAAAATGAATTCGATCTTAGCCAGACTTATGTCAGTGGGCATTAAGTTCGATGATGAAGTTCAAGCTTTATTATTGTTATTGTTTTTGCCTGATAGTTGGTTCGGAACGATTACAGCAGTTACTAGTTCAGCGGGACTCGATGGATTCACTTTTGAGAAGATTCGTGATCTCATTCTTGGTGAGGATGTCCGAAGAAGGAGTTCTGGGGAATTATCTAGTGAATCGGTATATGTCGTTAGAGATAAGAAAGATATCAGAGATAGGTGGAGCAAAAACAAGAAGGAGTCAATCAAAGATTCGGGATGGTTCAAGTGTAACATGTTGGAACTGCGAGGAGGTGGGGCATTTTAGGAATCAATGCCCAAAAGATAAACAATGTCCGGTTCACAGAATCTCGTGGGCAGAAGAGGGTTGTCTTTACAAGAGAGAAACTCAGAGCCACAGGTTAGATTCAGGATGAACGAGCATGGAAAGGTTCAGGTAGACTAATCAAATGTACTTATAGCAGTGGGAGCACAGGTCGTGTTTCAGCTAAGGTTCCTAGAAGACAGTGGGTTAGGAGAACCAGTATTCCAGCTGTTGAAACACCTTCAGAAAATTTCTTGTTGAGTATGGAGAGTGTTTGTTCTCAGGTTGTTCCAGGATCTGGCAGTTCTCACAAGTGAGAGCTGGTAGGAACAGAGAATGGGTCAGTGACAATTTCAGTCATGACTGATGTGGCCTTCAAAATGATTAAGAAGGCTAGTGACAACTAGTGGTGGAACATTGAGTTCCGGTGATAGATTACAGAAGTACATAACAGTTGAAACGCAGATGAACATTGTTCTGTGACTTCAAGTGGGAGATTGTTGGTATGAAGCCAGAATTAATTGGGTTGGGCTGAGTAGACACTATGTTTTAGTGATTGGGCTTAATCATTGTGTCCCCTTTATTATCTCTATTTATCTCTATTTAAAGAGATCATTGTACTTGTAATTGGGGTGCAACAGGAAATAAATGAAAACCTAATAGTTGCCCGTGTGGATGTAGGTTGTAGTTGGCGATCGAACCACTTTAAATGTTGTGTCGTTTATTTTCTTGCATTGATTCGTGATTATGTGTGGTTACTTCCATGTGCGCATTTTCCCCATCACAATCTCGTGTCAGGTTTTATATTTTCTTCTATATTTTGTTTATGGCTTGTATTTGAGCATGAGTCCTTTGTTTCTCTATAATGTCTTTTAGTACTCTCAGAGATGTGAGGATTCCCCCTGGAGCTAGGCTTTTGATTCTTGACCACATTCAGAGGTAGGAGTTATGCTCAATGTTTTGTCATATAATACTGTATCCTTTCTTTCATACTAACTTCTGAAGTTTGGTTTCAGGGACCTTGATCCGAAGGAGAAGCGAGGAAGCCGAAATTGATTGATATGAATAGTTGTTGCCCTTGAACTTGAAAGCCATTGAAAATGGATATTAGGAAGGAAGTCTGTGTTGCAAATGAATTTTGTCCTTTTTGTTTATTAGCTTCACGCTCCAATGCTGTTGCAGTATACTTGATAAAATTTGTTTAACTAATAAGTCATTTACTTCAGTTCACATGAAACGTAAATGGGTTCAAACAAAGTGAAAATTAGGGAGCATGAATTCGTTAACTTTATAATAAGAAAAACCTTTTATATCGAAATTCATATCTATAAATTCCTTAAGAAAATAAGTTCTTCCACCTACCCATCCAAAGGTCATTTTTTTTTCTTTAACAAAAGTTCATACCATAATATAATTGTGGGATGCATGTGAATGAATATTGTTTGGTTCTAGATATTTGACTTTTAATCCACAAGAGTAAAGTTGTGTTATCTGTTCTGTTAATAGGAAGAAAAATCCTGTTCTGAATCCTATTAGTGTCCTGATCCCAAAATTTGGAAAAAGAGAGTATTTTTTTAGGCTTGTTTGATTTTTTTTAAAGTTATTTGATAAAAGAAGTGTAAGGAAAAAATATGTAAGTTGTAAAATGAAAATAAATAATAATAGGTATTTGATATATAGTTTGAATATTTAAATATGAAATAACTGTTGCAAGTCTCACTCTTAAGAAACTATTAATCTCTTCTCAATGCTTACTTTCTGCACAAAATTGGGCGGATTGATTTTTTAATATTAAATTAAAAATAAAATAAATAAATTGATTCAGCTTGATTGTCTCAACTGAATTCTCATAATTCTACTGTTGAAATAGCACAACTTAATTTTGAGTAAAATGAAAATAAAAAAGTGAGATAGTTATTGCAAGCTAAATTCAGACTTAATCCCACAAGAGACTAATATAGATTCTTCAATACTAAGTTAACTATTCCAAAAATTGAGATTAATCAAATTTTCCTGAAAATTCATAAAACATAACATACATTTTAGAAATACATGTTCGTTAATACATAACATTCTTATCTTTAAAGTTGAAATGTTGTTTTCTTCTAGACTAATTCTTCACCATATCAATTCTAATGTGCACCTAACATAAAATTTAAAACTTGAAAGTCTTTGTTATCTTTATTTTCAAAAAGTGACATCAAATAAAAACACACAGACACTGACTTCTAAATTTATGCACTTAGAACACTATTGCTTTTCGGATTTCCATATCTGGAACAATTATGAATATCCAAATCTGGACAATACCATCCGAGAAACCTCTGTATTAGAAAAAATATTTATGGATATACAAATCTAGAAGTCACTAGTTTCACAAAAAACGCGCATTCTCCGATGAGCACTACCTATCACAATTCGCTAACACTGCCTTCTTCGGTGCACAATTCTTCTTCATCGACAACTCCTTCTCTCCGTTGCCACCATGCTCATAGGTGTCCCTCAATGAACCCTAGGTAGTGTTTTAAATCAATAAGGGCAAAAAGAACTTTTCATGTGCATGTGTTGGATGTAGATCTAAATTGATCTGGTGCAGGGAGAATCAACCTCTCTATTATCAAAAAATTGATTCACTTATATAACTATTTTTTTTCTCTGGTGTTTCTTCCTGCATCCTACATTCATATGAATTTACAAAATGAACACGAGAGTTTTTTAAAAATCCTAAAGCCAACATACACTATCTTCTTTCTTTCTTCTATGCATTTCATGGATACGTTTTTTGAGAGTTAGCAATGACGGCGAGATTCATTCTCTTTATTTATGATTTTGGTGCATTTTTAGTGGACCTGTATGGTTTTCGACTGTAATTCAATGGTAACAAGATAATTTTTGGAAACGTGGTTCGTCAGAAAAGAAGGGAAGTCTCGTTCTTTTATTCTAGAATTGGTAATATTGTTTTTGGAAGCGTGGTTTGTTGAAGTATATGCATAATACATTTCGAAAAGGGTAGTCTAATCTGTTCTTGGAAAGAATAATCCATAACCATTTTAGAATATTCATTCCAAAACACATTTTATGAATTTTGGATTTATGGTTTCAGAAGTCCAAAAATGTGTTTCAATTTTTTTTATCTTCCATATTTCTTATTTTGGAAACATTTTTTGCTTACAAAACACCCCCTATTCTAAAATCACCCAAAATTGTCAATAATAATTTGGACATTTTGAAAAATGTATGTAGGAAAAAAAATGTAGGAGTGCAAGAAAAAACACCCTTTTTCTTTTACAAAATAACATACTTTTGTCACATGTTTTTCTCTACAAAGGCTACACATTTAACAAAATATCTATTTTGTTTCTCTTTGAATACCAAATTTACTATTGAATTCATTCACCTACTAGTTGCTAAATAAATCCTTGTATAAGGAAAAAGTCATTTTTCTCTTCTTTTGGTTAATGTTTTACTAGACTACAATGAGTCAAAATTGGAACTCAACCCTATAATCCTTAGTGAAATTTTCAACTTGAGGAACCGATACAATAATTTAATAGGTAATTATTTAATTCTTTACATGTCAATTTCCATCTACATTTGCTTACTAATATCTTCTATTTATTCATTATAATATAAATTATAACCAAACCTCCAAATTTATTTTTCTAAAAGCATTGTTAAAATTGTATTAATGAATTCTATGATGCCATCTAATGTTGTTGGCCTACTCATTGCAAGGTCAAGTTTCACTCACTATTGCATTAAGGGTGTTTCTTCTTGCACCCCAACAAATTTTTTCTTGCACCCCAACATTTTTGGAAAATACTATTTTATCCCCTTTAAAAATGACTTCCAAATTACTCTTTTCAAAATATTTTTGGAACACATTTTATGAATTCTAGATTTATCATTCAATAAGTCAAAAATTATGTTCGAGAAAAGATATTCTGAAATAGTTTTTTGTCTTTTGGATTTTCTATTATGAAAACACATTTTATTTAAATGGCACCCCTATTTTAAAATCAACAAAAACTGTCAAAAGAATAATTTGAATATTTTGAAGAATAGAAGAGTGCAGGGTGTAACATCCCGTCAAATTCCTTTTCATATTTATGTAATAAAATAAAGGTGAAACAAATATATCGAAGTGAACATAATTATATATATGTAATGAAGTTTCTCCTCACAGGGAGTTTAATACATAATCGGTCAGTTTTCCAAAACTTAAACAAAATACAGCAAAATAAAAAAAAACATGCGATCTCCTAACAGAAAAAGGCGATCTCCTATCAGAAAAGGGCGATCTCCTATCAGACAACAGAAAAAGGGTGATCGCCTAACAGAAACAGAAACAGGCGATCTCCTTCCGGCGACCACTCACTGAGGAGCTCTACTTCCTGCAACATCATTTGCTCCCGTGTAAATTATACACGATCATCACAGGTTTAAGAAAAAGCCAAACACAACACCAAAATCACAGGGTAAGTTAGATATTTGAAAGAGAATTTAGATATGAAACTTTAAAATCAAGATAAAACAAATTTAAGACACCCACGTAAAAACCATCAATTTTCTCATTCCCTTCACATGACCATCAAGAAATCACACATTTCACAATTCCTCAAGAGTCGTTCAATTCACAAAAATCATCAAGTGTCTATCAATTTCAATGTTCCTCATTTCTCACGTCAGACTTCCACTGACTCATCACACAAGACACTTGACACTACTTCCGGAAGACTCGTGCGTTGAACTTAGCATCCAGAGACCTGCACCTGTCATACTTCATTGCTGTAATGTTTCCACAGCCATGCGCATCAACACAATCTCGATCTCAATTTCATCACTCTCACAGTATGACAGGGTTAATCCATATAACAGGTCAAGTCAGTTATCTTTCAAACGACTTACCCATACATATGGACCTCCTTCGACTCTCACCAACTGAATGACTTCATCTATGTGACTCCATCATATCAGCAGAGTCAGGATCGTCTCATTCACAGGATACTCACTGATCAATACACCTCATAACAAATCTCAACACGGTATTTCCTTTCCTGAAAATACTATGTCTTGATCCCACATTCACAACATTCAACACATCATATAAAACTTAACTGAACGATTCCAATCACAGCAAAACTCATTCCAAGGTTCAGATTTTCGAATATCACATTTAAATCTCAAACAGTTTCAAACAACACAAAAACAGGGGAGTTCGAAAAACAACGCCAAAACCGGCGATCTCGTCCAAAAACAGGGGATTATGCAATAACAGTTGAAAACCGACGACCATGTCGCCCCATCATCTCAATCATCTAATATAAGGTTTTCGTTGGAAATAAGGCTAGCTTCCCTTACCTGGACTTGCGCAAAACACCAAGAGTTCCAAAACCCACCGAGCTTAAAGGATGCCTTAGCTCTGTTTTAGCGTCCGGTCTGGAGAACTTGCAGAGAACCTCCCAGGTGTCCAAGGGTAGTCGTCGCTCGTCGTACTGGTGCTTGAGGATGCCTAAATCGCAGCGCGAAGGAGAGAAAAGAGAAGGATGAAGGTAAACTCACTCTTTCACTCTTGAACCACTGCAACGTTCTTTGCCTCTCAGAAGTGGGTTTTTGAATCTAACCCAACTTGTCCACAAAAGCCACTGCCACCACCCACTCTGCAGGGAAGTTTGCGTGTACGTTTCCCTGAACAGTACGACTACGCGTGCCTCTGCGCAGGCAAACACTCTGATGTCACTATTCTGAACCACCCTTTTTGTCTACGTGTCGCGCGTGCAGTACGTCTGATGCGGAGAGCCTGGGTCCCACCTTATCTGTGTGAAACTCGACATCGCGCGATAACCTTCCACCGATGACCGCTCGCGCGATGACTAACCACCGATGCCTCATCCTGGCGGACGACCGATGTCTCTCCCTGGGAGACGACCGATGTCTCGCCCTGGCGATGACCGCATGCCTCGCGCCCTGGCGATGCCCGCATGCCTCGCGCTCGGCGATGCCCGACGACACATCGCCACGCCTTGCTGAAGGTTCTTCATCCCACTATGTTACGTCCAAGGTATCATCTCCACATGACTTGGTGACGTCGGTAGCTTCACATTTCCAAGAGTAGGTCAGCACTACTCCTCGTGCGCCCATGCATGCAACACTAAGGACGATTTCTTATGCTCAAGCATAGAGCTTCGCATGCATAGCGTATCTAAGGCTTAACCCACACCTTGATACGTGTGGTTTTGTGGAACCCACTCTGGTTGATCCAGTATCCTGACCACATACTGAGTGCACTTTCGGCGATCATGTGCACCATAGGCGACTGGCGATCACGTGTAATCTAGGCGACAGGCGATTATGTACTAACCAGGCGATCTCATAGTCTTCTAAACTACACTTTCCTTCCTTTTTATTTGAAATAAAACATACTTAGAATTCATTTAAAATATATTCCTTTTTATTCCAATTTAATTTTACAGGTCCTTACACAGGGAAAAAAAATAGAAATGCAGGAAGAAACATCCTTACATTAATGGACATTTGTGAAAATACCATGTTCACTCTCTCAACTAGCATATTACCATCTATTATTACATGTTATATTACAACCCTCCTTGCTGATCAGAAAAAAAATATTACAACTCCACTCAATCAACCCTTATGATTTTCTGTACAATTCAGAGTTCTAAATCCTGGATAGCAGCTGGCCCAAATAACCATAGTGGGATAGCTGTTATTCTGAATTTTTTTTTACAACTTTTATGATGTATACATATAACTACTCAAAAATAGTAAATTTTTTTAAAAAAAGTAATACAAAGCATAAAAATATCAACAAAAGTCATACAAGTTTCTTTAATTGAAATTCTTAATCATTACTCGACATCCAAATCCAAGTCTTCATTTTCGATATTCTTACAGCTGCAGATTTATCAAAAAGTAATACAAAACAAACAAATATCAACAAAAATAATAAAAGTTTCAAATATCAACAACGCTACACATCACTATTTACCAACTAATAAGACCCAAGGATATATCAGACAGAAAACTTATTTTGAAGAAAAAATTGGACAATCAAGAACCAATGAATTTAAAATCGAATGTAAGACATACCTAAAAACTAATCAATCTAAAGGCATTGGGAAATAATGATAAAAAAAAATAGTAATAATAAATTACAAGAATAAGGATCCCTATGATATGAACATAGACACATTGTCCGTGGTGCTTGTGTCCCTAGTAAAAAAAAAAAAAAACAGGTAGTTGTTGTGGAGGGTTCAAACGTAGAAATTAATCATTTAATTTCAACAAGTTCAATTAAATTATGATTGAGCAAATACCAAAGATGTTACAATTGCATTAAAAACCAAACCACATTACAAGAGATATGAGAAGAATTGGGTAGCATTTGAGATTGATGTTGTAGCAACAATTGTAACACCCCAAAAATACATCTAACTATTATAATACACGTTCTACATATTTCTATACAAACTTAGAATTTTTCAAAATATTTCTATTACAAAATTATGACTTATAGAAATACAAATATTAACGATATAAGGTTCAAAACTACATCCTAAAACCCTTCAGACCCTCTGACACCTGTATGATCATCTGCTCGTGTACGTAGTACAGTCATTGCAGTTCAAACACAACAAGAAAAGCAAGGGTAAGCTAGTGAAAATAAGGTTCTATAATACACACAATTAAATAAAAAAGAAAATAAAATTTCATGGATCAATTTCTCAGTTATTCAACTTTCTTCAAAACCCAACATAAAACAATCACGTAGATCTCACATGGATCTACACATCCAAGATAATCAACAAACAACATCTTCCGGAAGACTCGTATTAAGTAAGTCCCACCAGAGACTAACACCTGATCCAAAGATTACCAGCGAATCCAACATAAAGGGTCAGGGTAAGTTCAATACAACCCAAGCCGTGCATCTCATATGTCACGGTGTGCATGAACTCCTCCATCAGCTTCTCACCACCTGATATCTTAGTCTATGTGACTTAGATCATCAGTGAAGCTCGGAGATCTCTGTTACCACATAGGTATCAATACTTAATACACAGCAAACATCAGTCTATACATTATCCCAAATGTATGAATTAAATTCCATATCATTTTCATCATACAATATCATTCAAAATGTAATCCACAATATTCAAAAGTTTATTTAACATAAAAAAAAACAACACTTAAATACTAAATCATCAAAATATAATATTTTTACAAATTTAAATAATATATAAACAAATAACACAAAATATAAACACACAACATCCCTACAAGAGAAATTAAATATTGGGACCACGTCCCTTCCACATCCAAAATCTTCTAGCCTAGGGTGCTATAAAAGATTAAATTTAGCTTCCCTTACCTTAATTGCTTGCTTTCCAAACAACTTCTAGAATTTTATTTTCCATAGTCTGGATAAGCTTCAAGATTTACGGGCCTAATGCAAGTTATCCAAATATTACCAAATTTTAGTATGAGCTTAATCAAGTTGAGAGAAACACTTTTCTCAACTGGTTCCACTAAGATTGATGACTAAATCATAGAGAAAAACAAATAATAAGGAAACTTTAGAGTAAAAATGAACTTACTCTGTTTGAAATTCTGATCGGGTAGAAATGTAGCCTGAGTCCTCAGCTACAACATGGCGTAATCAGATTTTGGAATAGATGATATATGGGAGAGAAGTTGAAGAGAGAAGGGAGAGGGAGAGAGAAAAAAGAAAAAAAAATGAAAGAAAAAGGTGGTGGGGGGTGGGTTTCTGTGACACCTTTCTTTTCTTTTTTTTTTTTACGTTCTTACATTATCTCCAACTACAAAAATTTTCGTCCTCGAAAATTAGCTACCAAGAAATATTAAGATATAATTATCTTATCTTTTCCTTTATTCCTCAAGTGTAATCACAACATCTGAGATTTCATCATACTTTGACTATGTCAATTTTTCTACCAAGAAGCTACTTTACTTGAGAACTCAAAATTTTGATTGACTTCACTTTAACAGAAAGATCTTTTATTTAACTAAATCAGAAACTAGATGACAATTGCAATCAATTATATATATTTTCTTAGTTACGATACATGAAGGACATGATGAATGTTGGCTAACAAAAGAGATAAACGATTTTATAAGCAGTAGAACCTATTCTCTTGGGAATCTAGTAAAGATCTATGAACTTTAGACTCGTTTTCTTATATATGATTGTTCTCTTTACAACAAGGAATGACGTAAATATCAGAAAATCATGATTACTCATAGAGAAACTTAAAGGTCTTTTTCATTTATCTGCATCAGATGTCTGCCTGATTGAAGATGTTTTTAATCATCATAGTTCTCAAATTTTGACTCACAGTTGCTGATAACTGAAGTGATGAAAAATACACTGATTTTTTTTTTTTTTTTTTACTAGCTTCCTCCTTGTGTATATCAATGAATGTTTCAATGTCTTTTACCTCCATCTTAAACAAACGATCTAGGTCAACTTCATGATCTTTGAGTATTTTGCAATATTTCTGTTAAAAGATTCTTGTCAAATTGCCTAAGAGATTTTCATGTGACCTAACTCAATGATCCACGACTTTGTTGTATTCTAACATGAACATATACATTTCACACCAACCTCTCCGCAAGCATATCTCTAATAACACTCATGTTATCCAATCCAAGCTTATACTAATATAAGCAACACCAAATTCCAAAAAATGGAATGCATAGAACCTTGACATATGTATAACTAAATCAAAATGGATTATTCTCATATTTATTTGGAAAACCTCTTTTAATTTCTAGTGGTCATATGTGGGTGTCAACATCACTAGCTCATTTTGCTCTTCAATTTCGAGCAATAACATTCTCATATTTAGAAGGACGTGCAACATCAATTACTAAAAAAATCTCTGCTTAGAACTAAGAGTAAAATCTACCACCATCTGACTCCATCCAATACCATGTGCTAAAGGATTCATTCTCACCCTTATGAAAAGGTGAGTATAACCTAGTCAAACACAAACTTCCTTAACATTAGTTATAGTACCCAATATCACCTCTTCAACACTTTTATCAAATTGAGGCTTCTTAGCTCACCCAATTATCTGCATAACCTCAAGCATATAATTCCCTTCCATAGGTAGAACATGCATAGTCTTTATTAATCCATCCCATATTACTCATACTGAGCCATTTTTCTTCATTGTATGTGACAAGTAGATGATAAAACTCATGGAAATATTATTTCACTCACATCCCGGGAACATCAAACTATGTTAACATACTTCCTAGTCATATAACTTGTTCGGTCCTTGATTTTTGACAAGATAAACAAGTAGCTACATACTTGACTATATCTTCCTTCATACCATTTCACCGAATAGGCTTCCTTAAATCTCAATACCCTTGAGTCATACTTAGATGTCATTGAATGCTTTCGTGACTCTTAGATAACCCATTTGCTTCAATTTTTCATCCTTGGCGCACATATTTTGTTTCTAAATCTTAATATACCATTTGTTTCTCACAAAGAACTCTTTAGTTTCATCAGTACATAATAATCTTATAATAATCTTCATATTCAATTTCACCAATTTCCTTACTCTCACTTCTTCTAGAAACTTGTTAGTTATAACAAATGTACTACAACTTCTTAATTTAAATTATTGAAACTTTCCCTCAACTCCAACCATATAATCTTAAGTGTTGATACTTAAGTTTTCTCATGACTTTAACCATATGCAACAATAATTCCTTTCCTAGGATAGTACTTCCACTAAAATTAATAATCTTTCAAAACTCCGTCCATCATCTCCAAAAGAAATTATGCATCATTCATTACTCGGTTTGCCACAATCTAGATTTCATTATGTACTCTCATTGTCTGTGGAAAAGGAAACACATATAACAAAGCAAATTTATTACTACCTAGTCACGTCTAATGGTTGTAACATTATCCCAAGTCTTTGATACTCCATTTTAGTCTTTTATAGGTCAGACAAACAAGGACCTATGGAGACACTTCCTCTTTACGTTGAACCATCACAAAACTTGTTCAAATATTATCTTAGTTATGCGTGATTCACATTAAATCATTTTTATATCTTTTATACTAGATTATATTCTCTAACCTCTTGTTTGCAAATACAACCAACTTATCTTAAACCTCATAATTCCCCTTACTTCCATAATGAAATTCTCAATCCACTTAGTTCTTAACTCTCTATTAATTTGAGTCTTTAACCTTTACATCAGACACTTGAAATATCTCCTTGCTCATGACAGTTTCAACCAAATTTTCCTTCCCCATATGATACAAAAACTTGGAATCTTACTCCCTTAATAATTTTACAAGTCTTTTGTCCCGTGTCTAGTCTTTTCTGATCAAACAAGTATTTAAGATTCTTACAATATTGAATGTAACTGATCAACCTCCTGTAACAATCAATTAAATCCATAAAACTTTCTCTTTCCATGCTAGCCTTGTAATGACATACTCACTTCTACTGATCATATTTGAATTTATAGGTTGTCTTATACCCATCTTCCCTTTTTACTTAAAATTTTCTCATGTCTACTTGAAAAACATTGATGTTTCATGCAACTTGATCTATCATACTATTATCCCTCAACAATCTCATTTATTTTTCAAAAATTCACACATAATCTAGATTCCTCAGCATTCTTCTTCACCGACAATATTAATATTCCTTATGGTAGCATACTTGATCCAACAATCTATTTTCTCCAATTTCATTTTTCAACTTTGCTACTCAGATGAAATCATTTAATAAGGTGTCATTACCACCAACCTTGCTCAAGCACTAGACCAAGGAAAATTTCACTTTTATCTTTGAATACAACCTTGACACTTACTCTGAAAAACTGTGTATAAAACTCCACTCTTCCGAAGTACTACTTGTCAAACATGTACTATTTATCTCTATCTGAAGTCAGATTATGAAACAAGTTACCCTAATTTGTGAACCGTTCCATACTCGTTATGCAACTACTCATTCCATATTATTCCAATTTAAAGATTTCACATTTCTATTCATCACAATTAAAAAGAATGTGATGAACATAAAGTCAATTCATCCCCAAAGATTATATCTAGGTCCTCCAAAGACAGACGTCTCAAACTCACTTAGAATTTGAGTCCATCGGTTATAACAACCACCTACCGTGTATATTAAAAAAATATTACACTAAAACAAATGTTGGTGTAAAACTATTAGTTGAAAATACCTCTTTAAAACTTGCAACCAAACACTTACACTGATTAAATTTATTTCCCTAAAATAAACATGTATTCAATATCAAATTCACATAATATAGAAATAATCATCCCAAAACATATACAAAAAAAAGTATACTTTACTTTTAGAATTAAGATAGAAAATCATCTTGATTTAGTCATGAGTGTGCACCCTCACCACTTTATCAAGATTCTTTTCATTCTTAATACTTTCAGCTTCATTCATAACCACTACTTTGACTCGAGCACAAACAAGATTTCAAGAAAACAACTTTATTAAACATCTTATTAGACACTTTTATCTAAGTCTTGAAGCTAGACTTGAACAAAAATCTACACACAGGAGAAACACAATAAACCCACTACCCTCAGGTTATCCTAAGGATGAACCGCTCTGATACCATTAAATGTAACACCCCAAAAATACATCTAACTATTATAATACACGTTCTACATATTTCTATACAAACTTAGAATTTTTCAAAATATTTCTATTACGAAATTATGACTTATAGAAATACAAATATTAACGATATAAGGTTCAAAACTACATCCTAAAACCCTTCAGACCCTCTGACACCTGTATGATCATCTGCTCGTGTACGTAGTACAGTCATTGCAGTTCAAACACAACAAGAAAAGCAAGGGTAAGCTAGTGAAAATAAGGTTCTATAATACACACAATTAAATAAAAAAGAAAATAAAATTTCATGGATCAATTTCTCAGTTATTCAACTTTCTTCAAAACCCAACATAAAACAATCACATAGATCTCACATGGATCTACACATCCAAGATAATCAACAAACAACATCTTCCGGAAGACTCGTATTAAGTAAGTCCCACCAGAGACTAACACCTGATCCAAAGATTACCAGCGAATCCAACATAAAGGGTCAGGGTAAGTTCAATACAACCCAAGCCGTGCATCTCATATGTCACGGTGTGCATGAACTCCTCCATCAGCTTCTCACCACCTGATATCTTAGTCTATGTGACTTAGATCATCAGTGAAGCTCGGAGATCTCTGTTACCACATAGGTATCAATACTTAATACACAGCAAACATCAGTCTATACATTATCCCAAATGTATGAATTCAATTCCATATCATTTTCATCATACAATATCATTCAAAATGTAATCCACAATATTCAAAAGTTTATTTAACATAAAAAAAAAACAACACTTAAATACTAAATCATCAAAATATAATATTTTTACAAATTTAAATAATATATAAACAAATAACACAAAATATAAACACACAACATCCCTACAAGAGAAATTAAATATTGGGACCACGTCCCTTCCACATCCAAAATCTTCTAGCCTAGGGTGCTATAAAAGATTAAATTTAGCTTCCCTTACCTTAATTGCTTGCTTTCCAAACAACTTCTAGAATTTTATTTTCCATAGTCTGGATAAGCTTCAAGATTTACGGGCCTAATGCAAGTTATCCAAATATTACCAAATTTTAGTATGAGCTTAATCAAGTTGAGAGAAACACTTTTCTCAACTGGTCCCACTAAGATTGATGACTAAATCATAGAGAAAAACAAATAATAAGGAAACTTTAGAGTAAAAATGAACTTACTCTGTTTGAAATTCTGATCGGGTAGAAATGTAACCTGAGTCCTCAGCTACAACATGGCGTAATCAGATTTTGGAATAGATGATATATGGGAGAGAAGTTGAAGAGAGAAGGGAGAGGGAGAGAGAAAAAAGAAAAAAAAATGAAAGAAAAAGGTGGTGAGGGGTGGGTTTCTGTGACACCTTTTTTTTTTTTTTTTTTTTACGTTCTTACAACAATAGTGGATGATAGATGAATTCATTAAATATAAAATAATTATCTTAGATAATCAGACACAATTCCAGAACAACAATTCATTAATAAATAAGTGCTATACTGCTATTGGAAGACCCGCTAGTCTTCCTTAACATTTCTGCCTAATGTTTGGTGTCTTCAATTCAATTCTATATTTTATGTATAAAACTTTGGATCTTCATCTGTGCCTTACAGAATTCACCAGTTATTAATTATATATTAATAAATATTAATTATATATTAAGATTCATTTTTTTCTTTAATATACACATAATCAATAAAGATCAAATTTATTCAATTATCTCAAATTTAAACAAAATTATTATTTTTTATTTTAAAATTATGAAATATGTTATCTTCACTTAATCCGCTATTTTATTGTTAAAGTCTTGAAAAACTAAACATTTGACTTTTATTTACTACCAATGAATCTGGAGTAGTTTTCTTATCTAATAATGCATGTGAATCTTTTATTGAATGTAAAAAAATAAAATATACACAAATGTCAGTTTCACTTTAAAGATAATATACTTTAAAGTTAATCATTTAATATTCATCAAATTTTGATATACTATTAGTTATTGTTTTAAATTACAAAAAATAATAACCGAGAAAAACCAAACATAATTGATATATTTCTTATCTTAGATACTCAATTATATATTTTTAAAAATCTCCGTAAGGGTTATTACTGGTAACGAAGAAGATAATTTATTTCTTCATATATATTTTTTATCAAAAGAAAATATTTGTGAAAATTTAAGAGAAGTAAAAGAAATAGTAAAATAAAAGGTTTTATGCAATGAAGTACGATTATCTACAGAATCTATAATTACATTACTTCCTGTAGGATAAATAGAACATGGTAAAATTTTAAAAGTAGAACGAAAATTATGAAAAGGTTTTATTTAATTAATTAATATCTTTTTGTCTTCTTTCTCTTGAGCTGTGATCTTTCTTGTAAAAATAGTTTTATTAACAACATGAACAAGAAGAACAACAACAAAAATAAAATCAACAACAATAACAACAAGAATAAGAAGAAGAAGAAGAACAACATCAAGAAAACCAAGAACAAGAACAAAACAACAAGAACAACAATAACAACAATAAAAACAACAAGAACAAGAACAATAAGAACAAGAACAATAATAAAAATAATAATATAACAATAATAATAATAACAATAATAATAACAACAACAATAATCATAATAAGAATAATAATAATAATAATAATAATAATAATAATAATAATAATAATAATAATAATAATAATAATACTAATAATAATAATAACGCTGAATCTCACATCTCTCCACATAAGCACTCTCTACCTACCACATAAACACACCCTCTATGCTACATAAGCAATAACTAATGTCGTTAAGTGGGATTTAAGGAAAATGACCATACATTTAAAAAAATATAAGAACCAAATTGATTTTTTAAAAAACCACTGTACTAAATTGAATATTAACCCCAAATGTAGGGATCAATAAGGTAATTGTAGTGGCCAGACCTCAGACCTTGGTAGTAGACGTCGACACCTGAGGGAGAGGTCGGCAAAACAGAGGTCGGTGTAGTAGGACCCATGGTTGGGGACCCCAGAATAATACATGTTGAGTCTTGTATTAGTAAAGCCATATTCACAGATATACCTTGCATGCGGAGTGTGTATAGTACATTCGGGTCTAGCATGAGTGAATTACCCCTAGAGGCGCCAGAGCCCAAGGGCGCTAGGATTTTCAGAAAAAGCTGCATGCAAGGAAAATGAAGGAATTAGGGCACCTACATAACATATTGGTCTCATGGCATTGGTACGCCAATTGTAACCCTAACGGCCATACTATTAGATATGCACTCCAGAAAAGGAATATTGACACGAGGGTTGCACTCTAGGAAAGGAATGTTACCACGTTTGTTGCACTAAGATTGCGTGACAACGTCCCATAATGGTAATCCTAAATTCGCTAGAGGCAAGGCCTTGGAAAGAGAATGACAGTGACAGATTAGCCTAGAAACAATTATATAAGGGGGGTAAGAACCCTGGTAAAGGTACGCAATACTGGACACGCACAATTCTAAGCTTAAGTTATTTTGCTTACTCAGTGTTCTCTTGTCCACTATTGACTTGATCGTCAGAGTGCATTTTACAGGTAGGGCCCCCTCTGTTTCAACGGAGCCACCTTACAACAAACACAGAACCACCATGAGATAGGAGGAGCCACCACTTGCCTTGAAATCAACTGCGACTGAATTAACCGGCGAGAACATTAATTAAATCTAAAAACTTTAATATAGTTAATTAAAAAACCGAAGAGGGGTTGAAAAAACCTTCTAAAATGTTTGACTTATTGGAGGTTATTATAACCTCCGTTAACAAACTCCTAGTAAAATTAAGAATTGTTGTAGTGTTATTATTTGAGTATGAAAGAAAATAATTTAGGATTTCTATTTATTTAGAATTTTGAAAAACTTAAAAATTTTATTTATTTTAGATTTTAGTTCATACTACATTAAATAATTTAGGATATGGTTTTATTTAAAATTTTAAATAATTTAGCAATTTTATTGATTTTCTATTTTTTATTTGAGAATGACATTATAATTTTTTGAATTTTGTTTTTATTTAGGATTTTGAATAATTTATAAATTTAATTTATTTTATATTTTTATTTAAGTGAAACATTAAATCATTTAGAATTTGTATTTAATTAGATTATTATTTAAGTATGAAATAAAATAATCAAGAATTTGTATTTATTTAGAATTTTAAAAGCCTTAGAAATTTATTAATTTTAGATATTTAGTTAATAATGACATTAAATAATTTAAGATATGAATTTATTTAAAATTTTGAGTAATTTAAGAATTTTATTGATTTTCTATTTTTATTTGAAAATGACATTAAAACTTTTTAAATTTTGTCTTTATTTAAGAATTTAAATAATTTAAAATTTTAATTTATTTCATATTTTTATTTAAATAGAACATTAAATCATTTAAATTTTGTGTTTATTTTATATTATTTTTTAAGTAGGAAATAAACTAATTTAAGAATTTTGCTAAATTTTATTGAGTTTTTAATTATTGTGTGTAATAAAAATACCTTTCTTAAATTAATAAATTTTTGTATAATTCGTGTTAAGTTTCCTTAGAATTACCATTAATTAATATTTTATTTTATTCAATTATTTGCGAATATTACAATTTATTCACTGTTGATAAAATCATATGGAATGAAAATTAAAATAATTAACTTTGTTATGACTTGAAAGTCTTTATCTATCATTGAAATTATGTTTTAATTTGTATATTTGTTTGATTGTATTACCATGAAGTAGTTACCAAAATTTTTATGAAGAAACAAAGTATTAAACATTATAAAATGTAAAATTCACTATAGTTCATCAAGAATTCACTATAATTCACTATAATTTTAAAATTAAAATAACAAATAACAAAATACATATACATATTACATGAAAATTACATTATATATAAATTCTACAATATTTGAATTGTACATTTGAATAAATAAATCTCTAACAGAAATGAACTTAATATTATTCCTATAAGTAATTCTACAACATTTGAATAAATAAATTCTTAAAAGAAATGAACTTAATCATATTCCTATCAACGAAAAAAAAAATATCTTTTTCACAATCAATGCATTAACATCGACTTCTGCTTAACTGCAAATTGAAATAATGTTTGTTGGAAACAGGAATATGGAGTTGGGCACAACAAATTATGCCAACTACTGGATATTGAAGTTACAAAATATAACTACATATAAAAATATGTCAAATTATTGAATACATAAATTCTGGTTTTGCAAGTTTTTCAAGTAATGTGTGTTTCTCTACAAAAAATTGAATTTTGAGTTAGACACATAAAATTGTGTCAAGTACTCAATAAATAAAAGAACATTACAATGGTACATAAAATAGGTAAACTCAAAAGAAATAACATGAATACAAATTACAATCCAAATTGGATACTAGACTCAACAAAAATAATATCAATACACATAATACATTACATCTCAAATTGGACATTAAACTCAACAGAAAAAGGGTATGCAATAATTCTTTTAAAAAAAATAATATACTAGCACATATTTGTGTTATGCATATGAAATTATACCAATACATTTACAGAAAATGTGTCAAGCAAAACGTATGTATATATGTATACATATATGAAATAACTAATTTACAATATGTTTAATTCAAAAATTCAATATGTGATAAAAACACTGAAAAAAAAAGAGAGTAGAAAACGAAAAAAAAAATAATGATATAAAATATTGAAAGACGAAAGATAAACATTTCATACCAAAAAAAATGAAGGGAAAAGATAAAAAAAAAACATTATCATTTATGAAATATTGTATGTTATCAATTCATAATTCATATTCATATATTAAATATATATAATTGAAGATTACATTTAATATATAGTATATAAAAATAGAAAAATAGAAAAAAAACAATAAAATAATGTTTTGATAATATTTTATTGAAAATAAAATATAATTTCTTAAGTCCATGATGAACCCAATGCAAAATCCCAGGTCAGAATATGAAAAAATGACAAAGGCAATAAATATTCAAAAGAAATAGATATCGAAGCAACTAATGTGAAATACTTTATGGAAATAATAACAAATGTTAAACAAAATTTAATTACAGTAGATAAAAAAATTATAATTTAATTAAAATACAATGTGTGACATCAACGAAGTAAATTAAATATATTACTAATTACTAAGAATCAAACTTCCATTTAATGAATGTAATGAATGACTACATTGTAAGTATGAGCAGTTAACCATCGTTATAGGTAATTAATAATGATATTGGAATTGAAAACAATGAACCATTGAAAATATAAAACAACAATAACATAATAATGGCATTCAAAACACATAATGTGTGTTTATGGTGAGGAGGCAGAGGCTTTACCGTTGAATTTGAAACCCTAAAGGCATTAACTTTTGTCATAACAATTTTGTCAGACTCAAATGACACTTTATCCCAACATTTTCCAACAATGCTACAAAGATTAAATTAACTCTAATTGATGACACATATATAATGTCACGTAAAGTCAGACCCTTTTCATATGTGAGCTTCATAAGAGCTTTTCATTTTCCTAAAATTATAGTTATTCTATAATCATTAAGATACACTTGTCTTCTCTATACCCTACATTAATGTATGAGGTAAATACATTTATTTTTGCATATATATATATATATATATATATATATATATATATATATATATATGTGTGTGTGTGTGTGTGTGTGTGTGTGTGTGTGTGTGTGTGTGTAGTATTCATATAATCCACCACCTATTTGCTCTCATTGTTCACAATGTTTGCATGAAAAATGATTTCAACAATTGTATCTTCTCATTTAGCTAGGTTTTCCTTAAGAAAACTGTTGTTCTTAACTCTATGTCTACATTGAAGTGCATGATGACCTAGATTTCCACAAACAAAACAAGTTCTCTTCTTCTTAAAGGTGAGGTAGAAGCATTAGGATGAGAAAATTTAAATTTGTTTTTTTATGATCAAGTTTTTTATCTACCTTTTTTTGAACTAATTTATCTTTCACCATACTTGTCTAAACAAATAATGCTTTGGCCCTTACAATCACAAATTCCTTTATATTGGTATCTTCAAGAATAATATGAGTGAAAAGATTTGACAAGAACATTTGTTTTGGATATGTGCTTCAGTTGTTGCTTGTAATCCAAGATTGACACAATTTTTCTATTAGTAGTTCTAAATCAAATTCATTGGGTATGATAATATTTTTTGCTTTAATATCTTCAAGAAATTTGTAATATTTATTGATGGTGTTTTGATGTCTTTAACTTCAATAATCTCCTAACAATAGTAATTTATTACCACAAATCTTTGTCTAACCACATCTTTGACATTGCATTTGAGAATATAAGGATTCTAAATATCCTTGACTTACTTATAGGAATAATACTCATAGAACTTATAGTTAGATAATGTGTCTAATTGGGTGTGACGATATAATTTATTTATATGTGACTAGTCTTTAATGTACTTAATAGATGTATTAGTTTCAAGTTTAAATATGATAAGAAAAAAACAACAACTTTATACATGTTTAATAGAACATAAACATGTTCCTCTCATTGTCAAAAATTCTAAATGGAAAAATACTTCCATTTAAAAATGTCTAGACAAAATTTCACAAATATAGTTTGTGTTGTGGCAACTTGGTGTTGAGGAAGCCAATGACGTAAAGGAGGCTCTCAACATCATTGCACGTGAAGGTATGCTAGTTCGTTCACATAATTAGATCAATTATTACATTGTTATCCATTTAATAACATTATACTCAAATGAATTAAAGAAACTAAATTAATACATTTAAAAAAATATAGATTTAATTAAAAACTTAAAAAAAGTTGAAACTAATTCAAAAATAATAAAATACATCCGTGTAATACACCTCTAATATATTATTCTTTACTTATAAAAAATATAAATGAAAAGTATTGAAAAATCAATTTATTTTAATAATAATGTTATCCACATTAAATGAACTCACCTAACAAAACAATGAAATTGAAGAAAATAAAAAATACTAACTTATAAAAAATATAAACATGGATCGATTTGCTCGCTTCTTTATGATTTAATGTAATTTATTAAAATGTAATAATGTAAGATGTTTTATATAGGTAAATAACTGCACATATTAATAATTGGAAAACGTTACATTTACAATAATTTCTTATAATACTTTAAAATTAATTTTAATATTACCTCCTTTTTTTTTATAGGAAACAAATATATATATATATATATATATATATATATATTTATAATATTATCACTATTTTTATATAACATTTTAATTAATAATTAATAATCTAAAAATGGATATTCTTTTGTGTTTTTGTGGTGCGTTGATGTTTGTAAGATATGACGAGTCAACGAAAAAGGAATAGTTAAGATTGGTGAAGTAAGTTACAGTTAACACAGAAACAGAAAGTGTAAAGTGTTGAAAGATGAATGCTTATTTGATCGCAGCCATTTCTCTGTTGGGCGTGTTTCTGTCATCATCGATCGTGTTGGGGTTCGAGGAGGAAGAAGTGTATGCCAAAGAGATTCTGGACTTAGCACAGAAGGAGAAGGAATGGTTGGTTTCTTTGAGAAGGCAAATCCACGAACATCCAGAACTGGCTTT
Source organism: Phaseolus lunatus (assembly GCA_013389735.1). NCBI lineage: Eukaryota > Viridiplantae > Streptophyta > Magnoliopsida > Fabales > Fabaceae > Phaseolus > Phaseolus lunatus. The sequence goes on along the minus strand of CM023865.1, from coordinate 14,347,931 downwards.
CCAAGAACACAACACCAGTTCTCTTATACGCACACAACTTCACAAACTTGGCATACCATACGCATACCCAGTTGCCAAAACCGGCGTCGTTGCACAAATTGGCTCGGGCTCTCGCCCCATCATTGCTATTCGTGCTGATATGGATGCACTCCCCTTGCACGTAAACCCGTTTTAACTTATTTCTTTGATATGTGTATGTGGATGTGGATTTACCTTTGATTTGATTGTGGCGATGCTTAGGAGCTTGTTGAGTGGGAACACAAGAGCAAAATTGACGGCAGAATGCATGCGTGTGGACATGATGCCCACACCACCATGCTACTTGGGGCTGCAAAGTTGCTCAGCCAGCGCCAAGATAAGCTTCAGGTTCTTTTCCTATTCTCTTTGTCTAATTTGGGTGGATCTTTTAGGTTTCTGGTGTTTGTCTCTTTTGAGGTCATTTTTAACAATTTTCCACAAAAAAGACAATACACTATTCTTAGAGTTAGAACCCAAAGTCCTACACTGAATTTAGAACCTATGTAGCACAAATACGGACACGGATACGATACAGACACGGACACGAAGATACGTATAATTTCTAAAATGCAGGACACGGGACACATATTTATATATTATATAATTATAAATTATATAAATTGACAATAAAAATTTATGTGTGTAAGTATGTTTCAGATTTTTTTTGAAACAAAAAGATGTTTTTCATGGTTGGTTCAAAAGGATTTATTTCTTATTTTTATACTTATAATAAAAATTTATATAATAAATTTGAGCTTTTAAAAAATTATTGTATTTCTTTTTTTTAAAATTGTGTTAAAATCATGTTAGAATTGTCAGAAATCCAATAAATATTTTTTAAATTGGATACTTCACTAATACGTGTCTTATGAGTGTCGTGTCCGACACAGATACGTCATTTAAGAGGAGTGTCCGAACTTCATAGTGTATAGCTGACCATGTAATTTTGATATGTTGTCTATTGCTGTCGTCGGGTGAAGTTATGAAAAATCCAAATTTGAACACCATTTAGCCCCCTTAGGTATCTGTGGATTTCAATTGTAAATTCCATGGGTCGAAAGAATCCAGAAGCGACTCTGGTTGGTTCATTTTGAAAAACATGGAGGTGGTGTTGAAGTGAAGTCTTTCGTGATGGAGTTATTTGTGGATCCAAATAAATTAGTGTCAAGTCAATTTAGCAAACACAGGTATGTAGACAAGGTGGCTTTCAAAGTTGAACCGTTGTTTTTATTTGTTGATCAAATTCTTAGTTATATGAGAATAGGAATTTAAGGACTTTTACAGCTTTTGTTTTGTTATTTATGTAAAAGAAGGCATGTGTTTGGATTCTTGCTGTAATGTTGACATCTTGCTATCTTATTGTTGTATGACACTAGTTCTTGCCTACATATCTACATCACTTGGATGAGTGCGTATGTTGCTTGTAGCCCTGAAACTGATCTGCTTAATAATATTATTCATGCTGCTGCATATTTTTGTTGTTGTTAATTGTTCCATCATTTTTTGAGAGAACACTATAGTTAGGAAAATTCTGCAAAATCATAAGATCAATCTGTGCAAATATTTGCTAATTCAGTTTAGAGATGCAAGCATGGATGACAACATCTGGCTTGTTCATGTTGGGTGATTATAATACGTATTGAACCTGTTTCTCCTTTGCATATCCTATATATATCAAGCTCAGTTTGAGTACCAAGTAATTAATTCTATTCTATCGAGCACCAGTTACATGACTAGTTTTTCTCCAATGAACTAGCTTTCTTTTTGGCCATTCCTAATGAACTAACTCATTGCAACTAACTAATCACGATAAATGTTGAGAAAACAGATCATAAAATAGCTGGAACAACTTTACCATAGCGGCAAACATATAGTTCAAAGCAAGATGTGTTACTGGCTATTGAAAGTCACGGTTTTTATTTGTTCAAATCAAAACTGTTATATATCAGACCATTCTTGATATGATACTAGGGCCTCTATGACCATGTGATCTAGGGTTTCAAACTTGTATCCCTCATTCTTATTAATAAAATCTAAATATCTGCACAGGTTGAGGTGGTATTTTTCACCCTTCAAGCCCAAAGTTAAACCATTCATGTGCTTATACCCAACAATTTAAGCCTTTGGGATAGTTTGTTCATAAAAAATGTAATGGAAAATCTTAACAATTTTTTTCTATTTGGATTAAACTGCAGCAACCACTATCCTGAAAAAGAATTATTTGTCCCTAGCATGGTAACCAAGGGATGAAAGAAGCACTATTGTTCTGGGAAGTATTCATCTTTTTAGGCATGTTCCAAGTTCAACTTAAACGTTTCCTGGGTTCTACATTAGTTCATTCTCTTCTTGTCACATTATTAGGCATCTCACATACAGAAAATAATTGTTGCTTTTCAGATTGCTAATGTTGCAATTCGTTTGGCTTCTTATTCCTCGCACAGTATATTTTTTTTCCTATGTAATCCTTTCTTTCTGTTCTATATTGGATTTTGAGCCCATGGCCAACCACAGACAGAGTGGCTAAGCAAGATATTGAGCTATGTTTGCCCCACCAGATAATTACCTAATCTTCGGGAAGCTGGTAGAGACCACACCGAAGCTAGTAGAAGTTTTATAGATTCTGAGCTTTTGAAATTTCTATTTCACAACTTTGGGGTTTTATGCCAGTTTGAAATTTAAGAAGTTGTTCGATATGGGTTATTCTTGTCATAAATGTGCAGGTGAACTTGAGAGTGTTGATTCTCATCGGTTCTGAAGTTATAGCAGTGCCTCTTAAGCATATGTCTATTTTGACTTTAATACCACCAGTTGCTGGATTAGATGACATGTTACATATCATAAATTCATAGAAAATCTATACTGTAACGTTGGAACTACTGCAACTATGCACACAATATTGAATTGCCTTTTTCATGTTAATAGGATATAAAAGCATAATGATGTAAGCACTGTTTTTTTTGTGTGTGTTTGTGTGCTTGAAGTACTGGCACATGCACAACTATTTTAAACTAAAATATTGTTCTTTGAAGACTGCGTTATAATGTTTGGTATTAAAGGGAACTGTAAGACTTATTTTCCAACCTGCTGAGGAAGGAGCCAGGGGTGCCTCTCAAATGATAAAGGAAGGAGTGCTTCAAGATGCAGAAGCAATTTTTTCATTACATATTGATGCTACAACACCTACTGGAGCCATAGCATCCATTCCAGGTGCATTTACTGCAGCTGGATGCGTGTTTGAGGCAAGGATGGTAGGAGTAGGTGGTCATGCTGCAACACCCCACACGAATGTAGATCCAGTGCTGGCCACATCATTTGCAATTTTGGCACTGCAACAGCTCGTTTCAAGAGAAACTGATCCTCTTCAAAGTCAAGTATGTGCTACTCTCAAGCTTGACATTCACAAGAAGATTTCACCAAAGCCGTTTAAAATGCAACGAAAGAGGAACTTTTCAAAATTTTGTTTCAGCCCATTGTTGTGGATCTGTCTTCATGCATGAAAAAATTGCTATTTCATTTCTAAGCTTTCCTCTGTTCCATTTACATTACATCATTTATTTGCCACAGGTGCTATCAGTTAGTTTTGTCAAAGGGGGAACTGCATTAAACGTGATTCCCTCGTATGTAAAATTTGGAGGCACACTTAGGAGCCAGACAACTGAAGGCATGTACCATTTCAGACAGCGATTAAAGGAGGTATGAATAATGATAATTTAGACATCGTTAGTATCATTCAGAAACTTTCACAAGCTGTTGGGAAGTTCTGGTTCATCTCTGCTTTGCCTCATCTATGAAATTCAGCAGAAGTCATTTTGGGTTGCTTGTAAAATCAGTTTCTTATTAAGCTATACTTTTTCCGTGTAGGTATAGCAATAAAGCAAAATTGTATTTTTATTTTGTTCATACTTGTGTCTTTGGTAATAGAAGGATGAATAGTGAACTTAGTTGTTTTGTTCTATAAATTTGTTTGGTTTATGTTGTTAGGAAATGCTTGCAGGTTATTGAAGGACAGGCAGTTGTGCACAGATGCAATGCTTATGTTGATTTCAAAGAAGAGTACTTCACCCCATATCCTGCTGTTGTTAACGACAATGATCTGCATCTGCATGTGGTAAGAGTTGGGAAACTTCTGCTTGGTCCAGACAATGTGCATGAAGCCAAGAAGGTGTTGGCAGGTGAGGACTTTGCATATTTTCAACAAGTGATTCCCGGAGCATTGTTTTCCGTTGGAATCAGAAATGATAAAGTGGGAGCAATTCACTCCCCACATTCCCCTTTCTTCTTTCTGGATGAGGAGGTTCTGCCAATAGGGACAGCTCTGCACACTGCTCTTGCTGAGTTGTATTTAAAAGAGCATAACCATACTGTTCATTGAAATTCTTTTCTCAATAGCTCATAAATGCATTGGTGATTTTGTCTATTTAAGAAACATGTACACATTTCATAAAATTGTTAAGAGTTTTGTTCTGTAATATATTTACCTGACCAAATTCGCACCGGTTTTTAAAATAAGAAGCTCCATTTGGTAGTCAATACTCATAATAGATTAATCTTTTGGGTTGAGTGCTTCTGAATGCTCAAGCCATAACTCGTAATAGCATTGATGCCTTTAATTGATTCACCAAAAGTTCAATTAAATTTGGTTCACAATGGAATATAAATGAAAAGACTATGAAATTTCCTACTTTCAATAGTTAGAATAACATTAACTACACAAATTTTGCATTTACAGTTAAGTGGGGCCTCCGTAATTCTATCTCAGTGGTTACTTGAGAATGCAAAACACTCCTGCTTACCCTGTTGAATCAATCTCCTTCTCCCTCATTCATCAAATCTAAAAGGCAAATTCCCCTCCACCTTCATATTCTTTTTAATTCTAACAATACCTTTTGAGTATGGTGAAAAATGTGGTATCTTCTCCTTCATTTTTAGGTGATGATGGTTATTTGTAGTGGTTGGTGGTGAACATTTGTGGTTAAGATAAGTTATGTGGTGTTTTTACTAGTAATAAATGTGTTTTTACTGATAGTGAATTTGTTTTCGTAGTTTTTTTAAAATTTTTTTTGGAAGGCACAAAACCTAGAAAAAAGACTAAACAAAATATAAAAATGGAATACAACGAATCTTCTCGCCAATCCTTTCACACTTACTCAAATGATGAAATTGCTTTCTTTAATATTATGGCTGGAGAAAAATAAAAGTGATATGACTGGAATGGAGATCTAGAAATGCCGGATGTAACTAGAGTTATTTAAAAATATAAGATTATGTTTTATTTAAAATTATTTAAAATTTTAAAAAAAATATTAAAACCGACTTTTTCAAAATTAATATAGAGGTGCATGGATAAATTATGGAAGTAAAGGGAGAATTTGTCACTTAAAAAAAATGGATTTTCAAGTTAACCAAGTACTCATCAAACCCATTAAACCAACGTATTCATTTTGATATTCAAAACAATTCTAACAACATTTTTCTTTATACTCATTATAAAATATTATTCAAATATATACTATAAAGGTAGAAAAAACTAAAAGTATATTTAATTATTCTCATTTAAAAATGATTATTCAAATTTATAAGGTAAAGAGTAGAAAAAAACTAAAAACCTTTTAGTTACAAGTCTTCATTTTTTTCTATCTCTGCACTTTTTTTATATATTTTAGGTATAGTTACCTTTTTCGTCCTTACATTAATGGTCAATATTCAATTTACTACAGTGATTTTTAAAAAAAATCAATTTGGTCCTAAGATTTTTTTAAAAATATACAATTTGGTCTATTCAGTTAAATTTCCAGTAACAACGTTAACTTTTGATAATGTGACACACAAGGTAGGACACTAGTGTATAGGTGGAGCCCACGTGCTATGAAACCTAAGTCTCTCCCTCTCTTTCACCCTCACTTTAAAAGCCTAGCGTCTCTACATTGTCTCCGTGCCATCGATGCAACCATTGTCGCCTCCGTCGCACGCACATCCTCTCACCACATGCGTTCTCCAGCTTGGTCTTCGCCTCCTCCGTTGCACATCCTTTGCCCAGCCTCTCTACTGCGTAATACGCCGCTGCCACGAGATGCTTATTGTCACTACCACGGGATGCATCATTGCCGCTGTCATGGGATGCGTCGTGTCCGTTGTCATGGGATGCACAGCTAGTGTGGCCACGAGATGTGTTGTTGAGTCTTTGGCCACGAGATGTATTGTTGAGTCTTTGGCCACTCATACCACTCACAACTTTATTATTAACCATATTTTTTTAATCTTTCCTTCTATTGAATATACAATACCCAACAATGAAATTCATAATGTTCTGCAATACCCTAAATGTTCCCAGAGGTTTCTGTGAAACCCACAATGTGGAGATTGTGAATTCATATTGCAACCAAAAACAAAGAAGGAGGATTGAAGAAAGAGAGAATGAGATGGTGAATTTGAGGAAAGGGTTTAAGGGTTAAAAAATGAGGATCATAATTGTTTTTGGCTATGATGCAGGATATGATAAATGATGAAGAAGAAGTCATTGTCGTGAAAGTGGCCATCGGAGGAAGATGGTTAGGGTTGGGAGAGAGAAAGAGAAGGATTTATGGTTGAGGGTGATGATAAGGATCTGATGTGGATGCATGTGTGTGTAACAGTATTTAACGGAAGGAACTAAGTTGTATATTTTTTTAAGAAAACTTTAGGACAAAGTTGATTTTTTAAAAACCACTAATATTGACCATAAATGTAGAGACTAAAAAGGTAATTATACCTATATTTTAATAGCTTAAACATGGTTGTAATTTTCGTAATATAAATGCTTTATGATTTCATTTTCTATAAAAAAGATTACGCTTTTAAGTGCTATACATTTTTTTTTTTAACAATTTTAGGTTGTCATTATTCGTGATGGTACGACAATGGTCTATTAAAGAACTTGGTGTGTCTTAAATATAATAGATGACACAAGTTATGTAGCACAGACACGAACACGGACATTGATACGATATGGATACGGACACGGAGATATATATAATTTTTAAAATGTAGGATATAGGGACACAAATTTATATATTATATAATTATGAATTATATAAATTGAAAGTAAAGATTTATGTACACAAGTATGTTTTAGTTTATTTTTGGAGCACAAAGATGTTTTTCATGACTGATTCAGAAGGATTTGTTTCTTATTTTTATAATTATACTAAAAATTTATACAATAAATTTGAGTTTTTAAAAAATTAATGTATTTTTTCTTTTTAAAATTGTGTTAGAATCGTACTAGAATAGTCAGAAATCCAACAAATATTTTTTGAATCGAACACTTCACCGATACGTGTCCTACGAGAGTCATACAAGTGTCGTGTCCGACATGTGTGTCCGACACGATCACGCTATATATAAAAGAGAGTGTTCGAGTTTCATAGGACACAAGTAAAAATATATTTTAACATAAAAAGGAACCAATAACAATATATACAATTTTATAAGGACTACAAAATATTATCAAAATTAAAAAAACAAATATTTTTAAAAAATAAAATAAAATGTTCATTTCTAAAATGTTGCAGAGTGCAAAGATCATTCATCTCACTGCTTGATAATTTTAGTCATTATATATTTAAGTTGATGATTTGCTCTTTTCCCACATATTCAGGTCTGTATTCATTATATATTATTAAGAGTGCAAATATAATGTCTGTATTATGTAAGTTAGTATATTTATTTAATTATTTTGTTAAAATATTATTTACTAACTTAATAGCATTGTAAAATTTTATATTGATATAAACGAATTATCAAAGGATTATCCACAAAACAAAAATAACAGTTTTCAAAATATCATTTGTGTTATTAATTATTTGATCCAATTATTATTATTATTATTATTATTATTATTATTATTATTATTATTATTATTATTTTCCTTTCCTACCTATGGAAGTCGGTATCATTAACTAGTTGGCCCAATTCTGTGCAAGAGGGCTTGGTTTTTTAAAAACTCTTTTCTTCTTGCACTTTCGTATTTTTTTTTCTGGTCTATATTTTTTTTAAAAGTTTAATTTACCCTTTTTAATTATAAAATTCAAAATACATTTTCTGAATTTTTAAATACTTTTGAATTTTATAATTCAAAATATAATTTTATATTTTAAATTATAGAATTCAAAAAAAAAATTTCTAATTCTATATTTTAAAATATAAAATTATATTTTAAATTATACAGTCAAAATTATCATACAATTCAAAATTAAAAAAAAAAACTAACTAAAAAATAATTTTAAATTAAAAGAATTATAAAAATGCATAAAGAAACTATGATGGAAGACAACAAGTGTAGAATGAAATTTGGTATTTTAACAATTATATATACACTAACATGAAATATTCATTATTTATATTTATATATCCTTTGTCTTCTTTCTTGTTTCATTTATTTATTTATTCACCTTTTTTACGGATCAGGACGTAAACTTTTCCAAACTTATGGTGAATATCCTGGTGGTGGAGGAGGAGGATATAGCGCACCAACATATTCTGGTGGTGCAAGATAACCCTGAAACCATGAAATGAACCAGCAAGGGCAAAATAAAGAAGATCCAACGATGCTCTGTGCCTGAAATGTTATTGGATATGTACGTTAGAATCATTTTGAATTTCATAGGAGTAGTAAAATTACTTTTAAGAACTGTGCGTCTGTACTACAATAATGATACTATATGTCATGCATTTTTTCCAGGGACCATGTGTACCGATAGTATTACTCAGAACCAATTAGTGGTCACACATGCATGTATTACACCAAATGAATAGTAAAATTCTCATCTGCAAGTATAACAATATGTAAAAACCTGGTCTGCATGAGCTAATTATTTGATCTGGATCCGCCTCACCCTCAGAAATCAAACTGAGAGATGTCTGAAAAATTACATTACATTCTGGGCGTCACAAAATACTGTGTTTTTTGTAACAGACAGCTCAGTTTTTCAGATTTTCTTAAGGTAAATGCCATGTGACATGAAAGTTTATGGCATGAAAGAAAATAATCAACTTATATTTCGTACTAGAAGGCGAAAACGGAGTTTAAATATAATTCAGCCTTCATAATGAGTAAGAAAATGATTTCCTTGAAAATCATAATGCAGACCATGAGAAAGACAATTAATCAAATAGAGACTGTTAGATATTAAATGTTTCGGTTTGAATCTCCTACATAAAAAAGGAGTTCTAACTCTTTAGAATATTAATCTTTATTATCAGTGGTGAATGAGATCGGGAAACCTTAATTTGTATGAGAAATGTTCTTTAAACAGTTATGTCTTTTCACAAAACACCACATATATCTATAAAGGCAACTATAATTACTTTTATCTAGGTAACAAATTTATCATACTTTTTTCCTTCGAGTTCGCAAAAGATAAAGTTAAATGATCACTATGCAAACATCAATGTTGTATTATGTTTTGAGAGTGAAAATATACTCATTGGTTTTCATTGAAACTGAAAGAAAATGTGTTAAAAACTGTTGCAAAAAGAGTGTAAAAGAATGTGCCCAACGCTTCCATGTTTTCCTTTCAAGATTCTCATGGCTTGTCTTCAATAAACATTGCTCAACAATTTACATTTTTTCCTAAATGTTGCTGGCTGTTAGAGATTTCTAAAATGAAATCAAACATTATAATCACATTTCACAGTTATGTAACTTTATAAATCAGTTTTATAACTTAAAAATCAATTTTAATATAATTTAAGAATTCTTTAGACTTCCTAACAAGAACTTATTATAAAAGAAAAATTCAAGAATATTGCAGAATTTGCAGAATGATATACAGTAAAAAAGAAAACGATGGCTACAATTCATTGATGCGCGTGATCCCTTGAGAATGAACCAGACCAGGCACAAATTTTTTATCTTTATTAATGAATAATGATTTTGCTAGCTTTGTAGTTGAAATATTTTCCTATTGGATGTCTGTTACCAACTTGGATACGTCTATCATAACGCAATGACACTAATGTTCCAAATATGTGCATGTTTGGAATTAAAGTTTCCCATGTTTGGTTTTGATGTGATTGAAAAACAATTTTACCCGACCAATTCATCCATCTGATCTGGTTAAGGTAAAGTTTATATACAGAGTTTTCCATCATCACGTTTTGATATATGTTATGGATTTTGTTTGTTTATATCTGATAGAGGAAGGTGGATTTGATTGGTCATAAAGGCAAAAAGAGGCACAAATGAATCTATGTAGTGATGAGGGTGCAATGAAATGCAGATAAGATAAATGATTGAAACTAGAAAAAGGTGAGAAACAGTCCATGTGGGGACTAACTTTCTTGTATCAGATCCCCACGTTTCATTCATATCCCAATTATATGTCATGAAAATCGAGTTGGAATCCGTTGCTTAAGCCCTAATATTCAAGAAAGATAATGCTTATATCTTACAACTCATTAAGAAATCACAATATACATCTGATCACGTTCAAAATAAAGTGTAAACCTTAGTTATTTTTCTCCTTTCTCTTCCTATACACTAAACTATGTGGAATAAGGAAAATGATTTTATAAAAACCTAGCATTTTCGACTTTACATTTAGAGTTCTGTTTTATTTTTCAACTTTAAAATAATATTTAAATCATTAATAATTGAGAAAAATATATAAAATTGGATCCTGAAATAAAATGAATGGTATGATAAAAATATATTATAAACAATAATCTAAAGAAAATGTAATATTATATAGTTTTAGCACTTGCATCTATTTTTTCTTCCATTTTAATTTCATTATATATTTATTTTCCTATCTTTTCTCTTTAATTTTCCTGATACTGTTTATTACATTTATCAACTTCTTTTTTCTTTTCTTTTCCTATTCATACATTACAAGAAAATTATTAAATATAAATTAATTTTAGAAAAAAAATTAATTAGTTGTTATATTAACTAAATTAGAGACCATTTTAGAGACAATTTTTTTTCTAAATTAGTTTATATTATTGTTAAATAGTTTCTAAATTGATATCTAATTAGCTACCAAAGTTTTAACTACCAATTATTTAGATTCTAAATTTGGTAGCAAAAACCTTAGTAATTAGTTAAATATAAATTTAAAACTATTTAACAATAATAGAAATTAATTTAGAAATCAATTTTTTTTTAGTTTCTAAAATGATATCTAATTTAATCAATATAATAATTAATTATATTTGGTCTACAAAATTGATTTCTATTTGATAATTATTTTTAGTAATACATGTGAAAATTAGATTAATGATTTTTTTTTATCCGACATGCAATTTTGACATTTCATTGAAATAGAGTCTATTCACTTAGTTAAATACTTTTATCTAACTGTAAATATTAAAGTATTTTTATTTTCAGTATAATAAAAATTTAAAAAATACTTTTTTAAACTTCATTTATAGGTGTAGTTATTGTGATTTTGCAATTACGGATTTGTGATAGAAAAAAAGAGTTTTACTAAATATACATTTTAAGAGGAAGAAAAGGAGAAATAGAAAATAATAATAAATGTAATAATTGAATATAAAAAGAAAGAATACCTAAAATTCAAAATAGTTATTACCCTCATGATATAAAGTCTGATCATGAATCATAGTTTAGTTCTATCAAGATTCAGTACGTGTAACCTATGTCTTAAAACTCGAAATCTTCGTTATCACAGTGAAATCATCGCTTCTGAACCGATTTATGAATCTTGGAAACAGACTCGAGAAATTAGTGAAAGTTTTGGGATTAACTGTGTAAGAAAGAAATTAATTTTCTAGTACTCCAAAATCTTGGTTCCAGACAAAAAAAATATTTTCTAATAATTAAAATGTTGTCCTAAAATTCTAAAAAGAATTCTCTGTATATATAGGAGAAAAGTCTTACATAGAAAACGAAGAATGCTATAATATTAAAGCAACTTTGATATGAAACACATAAGTGATACCAAATTAAGATCCACATGGATCCACGTAGGAAGGTGAATTAGAAAACTGTGTAATTCCCCTGTTGTGGTAACCAAGTGTCACATATACTTATACACATGCCATGCATATGTCTCAGAAATTGACACTTCATCACCTGGTCATGAAAAATCAACTAGTCGGCAAGAGCTATCATTTTCAAGGCTACTTTTTGCTCTCTCCACCTCAAGCACATTCATCTTCTTCCTGTCCATAAATATGATAACCATTCTCCAACAGATTCCCCTCTTTTCGCCATCAGTTACCCTTGATGTTTGGAAAATATTCCAAAAGAAATATTGAACTAGGAGTTTCTTGCTGCAATTAGTGAGATTGCATGTGCTCTGGAATATCCTACTTTGGCTTATGCTATTTACTGTTTACCCACCACCAATTTATCATACTCACTGTGTGATACTCCTACCCTTTCTTTATGTAACTGTCTTCTCTATACTTGTTATAACATCATCTCTTGAATTTTTAAGCTCCTTTTCTCCCAAGAGCAAATGGGTGAGGAAGTAAAACAAGTGAGCTTTGCTTTCTCATTTATATAAATTTTTCTTACATATTTCTGCGCTCGAACTCACTATATTTTGTTATACTTCTCTTGTTTTTGGCAGGAATTAGCTGCAGAGGAAAATTCAGCAGAAGAGAAACAAGAAAAAGGCCCGGTAGAGGAGAAGAAAGAGCCTAAACCACCATCTCCGTGTGTGTTGTTTGTTGACTTACATTGTATAGGATGCGCCAAGAAAATTAAAAAATCTATTATGAAGATGAGAGGTTCTATTCTGACATCTGTCACTTTGCTTGTGATTCCATATGTTCATGCATACTCGCTCGTTTTCATTCATTTGTATTTTTCTTCTAACAGGAGTTGAGGGAGTGGTGATTGATATGGCTAAAAATCAAGTGACCGTAAGGGGAAGAGTGGAGCCTGATGCAATATGTAACATGATTACGAAGAAAACAAAGAAAAGAGCCCAAGTTATACCTCCAACGCCAGAACCTGAAGAAGAATCTATACCAGAAGTTGTCACTTCTCAGGTATCAAAAGACTTCCCTTTTTCTGTTTTCCAAAGAAAAGAAAAGTATACAAAGTTTAATTAATAAACGGTAATGGTTTCCTGTTACAGGCTGGTGAAGCAGTTACTGTGGAACTTAAGATAAGCATGCATTGTGAGGCCTGCGCTGAGCAGCTCAAACGGAAGATACTCAAATTGAGAGGTAACACTTACATATTCTCATCTAATGTGATGCCAACATTAATTGCTACAGTTCAAAGGGATTGATTTGGATTAACTTCATTTGGGGGGAATACAATCACTTTGAAGAATTATTTTGAACAAAGCATGTTATCAAGGATGAAATTTAGTGCTTCCAGTACAATTTAGTGACTGTGACAACAAAAAACTCCATCAATCATTTACAATGATCAGAGATTGTACATGGAAAAATAGATTATAAGAAAAAAATAAATAGAGGAAAACATGGGTGGCATATGATTCATTAAAGGACAAAACTTTTTTCATGATTTTTTTTTTTTCACTGAAAGAGTTGCACTAATATTAATATATTTATCTTTGTTGAAACCTACTTACTTTCTACCCTTATGTAGATAAAAATAATAAATAAAGTCATTTTCACAAATTTAAAAAAATATATAACTTGATAAAAAAAAGTATAAATTAAGAAGACAAAGAATGTACTTAAATAAATATACACCAACAAAATAGTCCATCCATTAATGTTTTTTATCTCCCAGATTACCAAGTCAGCACTTTGGCTAAACCTATGACGTGGCATTCTTTTGCTTCGTAATGCATCTAAAATTAGAAAGAAATGAAGATTTTGCACTTTTAGAAATTAAAATAATAGTTTAATTTTTATTTATATATTTTATTACTATTAAAAATTAAATAATCACTAAAGTTTTCTTTTAGTTTAACAAACAAATTTCATTCATGATTTCATAAATTAATAAAATTTAGTCGATAGTATGTCAACACTTAAAATGCAGAATGCAACAACAAAAAGCAACATGATTTAAAAATTATTATTGACACTGATTCATCTACCAACTGTTTTATCAGCTTTTTATGAACAACCTAAATATAATCATGCGCAATACATGAATGATAGACATGTATATGCAATATAATGCCTAAAAAGTCCAAATCATCCCTTTGATTTTGGCTAAAATAATTTTATTAAATGTGAAAACACGTGTTTGTTATCAATGTAGGAGTTCAAACAGCAGTGGCAGAGCTTAGCACAGGGAAGGTTATTGTGACGGGGACCATGGATGCAAACAAGCTAGTGGACTATGTTCATAGACGCACCAAAAAACAGGTCAAAATAGTTCCTCAGCCAGAACCTGAACCAGGACCAAAGAAAGAATTCGAGAAGCCTGCAGCAGAAGAGGTGAAAGCTGAGGAAGAGAAAGAAGAAAAGGAGGAGAAGAAAGAAGAGGAGAAACCAGCAGAGAAACCTGAGGAAGAAGAAGGTGGCAATGATGGTAATAATGAGAGTAAAGAAGAGAAAGGCGTTGAAGAAGAAGAAGCGAAGAAAGAAGTGGTTGGGGATGAGAATGGAGTGGTGGATAACGTTGATGATGAAAGCATGAAGAGGATGATGTACTCTTACTATTACCAACCACCACTCTATGTTATTGAACGAACCCCAGCCCCTCAGTTATTCAGTGATGAAAATCCCAATGCATGTTGCATTTCATAAACTCATCACAACATCACTAAATAGAGAAGGAGAAAGGGTTCTATATTTTATAACTACCAACAATATAAAAAAATTTATAGCTTAGATATGTATGTTGTATTCAAATGTAACAAATGGAAATGCTTGTGAAATATATGCAACTTCGTCTTTTTAATAGTTTGATGTATGAAGATGATTAATAATATTTTCATACTGTAAAAGAATCCATTAATGCAGTCTCCCTTCTTCTTTTCCGTCCAAAATTGACAGATTAAAAAAACAGTGTGTCATTCACTTTTTTACTGTTCTTTCCTGTATGACACATTAGCAGAGCGAGAAGGAATAGTTTTTTAAGTGTTTCCATTCTTCGCTTATTTGCTCTTTCCAAACGTGTTAAAGCATGTCAGAGCAAATGTGATTTTTCACGTAAAAGTGAATGGGATCAGTTTTAACATTTTGTGTTTTTCACTTTATGTGAACGTGATTTTTTCAAACATGTCCTCAGATCTGAAGCTGAAACCTCTAATCCATGCGAAAGAGATCTGTTGAGTCGGAGGCCTCTTTTATTCATAATTTTATGCCATTAAATGTGAAAAGAGAACTGAAAAAAAATGTGAACCAACTAATTAAGATGGTAAACTAGAAAATTAAAGTGTATGAAATTCAGTGAATCAGCGAGGGCAATGTGTTTAGCTTCTTTCAGGATTTCCACGCCACACTTGACTGATTTCATATCAACTAAAAACATAATCAAATAAGTATAAACCCTAAGTTGTAAACTTCATCTAATATCTTATTGGTCAGGTCACATTTTTATTTATTTATTTCTTTAATTTGGTAACACTATACACTTTTAAACTCATTATATTTATTTCTTTATTTTTCTCTTTCATATTTTCTATTTTATTTTTATGCTTTTATTGCAAGAATCAAATATATAATAATGATGATAATAATAATAATAATTCACACACATTCTCTTTAATAAATTCTGTTAAACTTTCTAAACAACTTTTTTACTTAATGTGAATAAATAAAAGCATAATTTTTTTTAAAATGTTGTTATTTCTTAAAAAGTGCAATTTCTAAAGTTAATTTCTCCCAATAATTGTATTAGCGTTTATGGATTAGAAATCATTCACGCCTAAATAGTTATGGAGCTGGATTAGTTGCATCCAAAGCTAAAAAATAATCGAATGAAAGGACGCCCTTGAGAGAAAAAAAGAGTAATGAAACATATAGGATAATATATTTTATATAAAAATATAATTGTATTTTTACAGTATTTAACGCACATTGAAATTAAACAAAGATCAATTTTTTAATATTTTTTTATTTATTTTGACTCGCAAAAAGTGAAATGTTATACATCTTAGTTATAACTTAATTACTCTATTTTAATATAACTTATACTCATATATTACTTCTTTTATTTATATATATATATAGAGAGAGAGAGGTGACTAAAAGTTTAATTAACATTTTATAATACTATTGTTGAGTAGTTTAAAGAACAAGACAAGTATACACATCCGGTGACTTTTGTGAGTCCACGATGTACTAGTGAATTAATAATAGAAATTAATGATTTATTTAATTCATGAACATGTTAGTTTGAATTTAAATTAAAATAAAATTTCTAAGTACATCTTTCGTTTTTTCTGCAAACATCCCTTCGTCCCGTACCTCATAGTTAAACCATTTATTGCGTACAAAATTTCTGAATCGGCCATCACTTTTCCAAACATATAGACTTCTAAACGATTTTGGTCTCTAGTCCGTTCATGTGTCTTTTAATATTAGAGCACAATGATCAGAGAGACAGAGACAGATCTATTGATTACAAACTATTTACTATTCGGTCACTCTTCCAGTCATTTTTTGGAAATCAAAACCTAGTCAATTCTACCTTTAACGGACTCATTCGATTTACACCAAGTAAATTTTCTACGAACCATCGGAATATCCACGAAGTCAGATTTTTCTATAAAATTATTAAACCCACTTATTTCTCTGTTGTAATCATACATTGAAAATAAACTTTTTCTCTCTTCCTTCCTTATGATAGAATTAAAATCCCCTACTACACATCAGACCCTATTCGTTTAACTCATCTTAAGTCCACTGATTTCATCCCAAATCAGGTTCTTTTCCCTCATTGAGCCATAACAGTATACATTCACAATTGTAACTTGTATCTCAACACCAACATTCCATTTCCCTTCAATAACAGAAAAATTGCTTTCATTAAAAGACCTCAATAACTGAAAGCAATTCCTTCTCCACATCGTAATAATCCCTCCTACATTATTGCTAGTACCATTTTCGACCCAATCAATTTCATCAGATCACCACAAATGATAATAGTTCTCCTTGCCAAACTTAGAACACTTTATCTCTTGTAAAGATACCATTCTTATATGTTCCTTACATATTAGATCTCTTAAATATCTTCTTTTAATGCTTACTCCTAACTCTTTATATCCATACTAATTATTTTCATCAGAAACACTGGTCTCCTTCCTTTTGAACCTCGTCTTACTATTGTCCTGGTCTTCTATTAATTGTAGTCTATTTAAAACCAAATCTTCCTCCCCAACAAGTGAAAATCCAATCCCTCGCCAATATTCCAAATTTTTCGAGCTTTAACTTTATCATTTTTCAACCAAAATAATCTATTGCAATTTCTAACGGCGCTATAAGAAATAACAGTACTGAAATTTTCTGACGTCAATTTCAACGAAGAATTAGACTGAATTGCCCTCCCAATCGAAAGACTTTTCCAACTCTCGAAAAATACGTTGACTTCAATCCACACACTTACTAACGGTAAACAACTCCTTAGCCTATTAGAACGTCTTTTTATTCTTAATTACTATTTAATTACTATGTGGTTAAAGCTCATTTATTTTGAATGTATGAAATTAATGTAAACTAACCATTGAAAATCACTTATCGTAACAACAATTGGGTTAGAGGCGGAGGAAGATGTATCAAGGCTCTTCTTCTCAAGATTATGAAGAGTTCAATAAAGAAGAAATGTAAAAAAATGTTGTGTGGCTCTCATTATCCTTGATTTCCTTGGAACTTCTACAAGCAAATGATGAATGAAGTGTGAAAAAAGATAATGATTGTGAAAAGAAATATGAACTGTAAAAGGGAGAATAATTGCAATGATATATGGTAAAGGGCACTCTATAAAGAACTGGATAATTAAGACCCATCAAAATTCTCATCTTGACAACCAATACAATGATTGAGAAATACCAATAAATTCAATTTTAATTATTTATGGAATTAATTTCATGATATTTGTATACTGAAACATTTCACATGGCTTCATTGGATAGCTAGGGTCAAATTAAGTTCCTCTACCAGAAAGATAAAAGAAAAAATAATAATATAAAAATAGTTTCTTTATGCCAGATATAAAATTCAAGTTTATCCTTAAATTCCTGTTTCATTTATTATTAAATTAATTTCAATAATGCCAAGTTGTAAAAGTTATTATTAGGTACACTGATAGGAAGTTGTCTCTTAACATGATGATGAGCTCATCGATAAGCAAAATTTATTCCTCATATCTGTTAAATTTTTTGTGTTTTTGTTTTTTTCGTTTTTTATTTATTTTTTAATTATTTAATTAACATTTTAGATAGTACAAATTCATGAGTTTGACTTTAACATCAATAACTTGATGAAGTACTTATTACTAAATTAAAAAGTATAATTTATAATTAAAGCACAACTTTTCTAATTTAAAATCATAACAGCCTAATCACGAGGTCAGATTTTTAAAAAGTTGTATGTGAAAATGTTTTTTGTTTAAATTACTATGTTCTTAAAAGGAATATATAAATAAAAATTATAATTATATTTTTAAATATATTATAAATAATAAATAAAATTATACATTTAATTGGAAAATGAAATTACCAAAATTTATTATTATTTTTTATTTTTTTAAAATAACCATATATAAACAAATATGATTATATAATTATTTAAATATTTTTTGTCATTATACTGTGCCTTTTTTTTATTAGTTGTAGTTAATAATTTCAAATATTTTTATTATTAAACTTACTTTATGATTTTTTTTAATTAGTGTAATTTTAACAAATAAATATTTACTAATTATTTTTAAATTATAATTTTATTTATTTAAATATATAATTTTTACAGCTTTAATTTTTTTATCTGTTTATCTTAGAAAATAAATGTTTAAATGATATATTTATTTTAGATTTGTATATTATTTATTTTAATTACATTTTTTAATTTTATTATCATATTTTTCATATTATATATTATATTATTTATTTTATTTTATATCATAATATATTTAAATAAATTTAAAATTAAGTATAAATAATATGTAGTTAAATATAAATGAGACATTTGTTATATTAACTACAAAAATGTTAGTAAAAAATAATTCGTTAAGCATAAAAATATTTATAAAAAATATAGAAAAAATAAAATAAATATATTATTATTAATTTTTTGAAAAATAATATTTAATTAATAAATAAGTTTTAAAAATAAGATGATGATTATAATATAAAAAATTGAAAGAAAAATTTAAAAAATTAAATATGAAAATGATTTTTTATTTGAGACCAATATTTTTAGTGTTAGATATAAGATAATGATTTTTATATGCATCTATTTATAAGTGTTCCATAAAAAAGTTAAACTAAAAACATCATTGTTCATTACAAAAAAAAAATCACTTTTAGCGACCACCAAATTCAGTCGCTAAAAGCATTATAATTGGTCGTTAAACGTATCTGCGACCGAAACAGCCGCCAAATTAAGATGGAAGCAAAAACCCTAGTCACAAAGTTTTTAGCGACCGAATTATAAAGTAGTCGCTAATTTGCAACCAAACTTTCAGTGGCTACATCGGTCGCAAAAAATTTGGTCACCAAAAATTTAGGAACCAAATTAGCAACCAAAATTTCAGTGGCTAAATCAGTTGTAGAAAAGTTGGTCACAAAATCTAGAAACCAAATTAGCAACCGAAATTTCGGTAGCTAAATCGGTCGCAGAAAATTTGGTCACCAAAATCCAGCAACCAAATTAGGGACAAAACATTTATAAAAAGGTCAGTGGCTAAATCGGTGGCTAAAATAGAAGGTGATAGCGACTAC
The DNA here is from genome assembly GCA_013389735.1 of Phaseolus lunatus. Classification (NCBI taxonomy): domain Eukaryota; kingdom Viridiplantae; phylum Streptophyta; class Magnoliopsida; order Fabales; family Fabaceae; genus Phaseolus; species Phaseolus lunatus. The sequence continues at coordinate 14,328,087 of CM023865.1, read as the reverse complement.
CATTTTCGGTTGCTAATGGATTAAAATAATTAATTAAAAAAAACTTTTGGTGGCTAATTCGGTGACTAAATGAAGACCCCTTTAGCGACAGATTTGATTTTGGTGGCTAAATATTTTTTTTAATTACAGTAACCGATTCTATTTCGGTCGCTAAACAGAAACTTGATAGATATAACCACCAAATTGATTTCGGTGGCTATTTTTATATGTATTATTAATACCTATTTAAAATGGTATTTTGACCATTTTATAAAATATTCAAACTTGCTTATAGATACTCAAAATTCAATCAAGCTAAATAGTAATGAACTTCAAATACATAGTTTAAGAAGGAGTTGTACTCAAATTAAAAGTAAATCGTATTACACAACGAAATCTATTGAAAACTAGTTAAAAGTCAAATCTATTAATCAACATAAAACTAATCTTCTTTTGAACTTTCATCTCTAATGTGGTCTGCTTTATGATGTCCACTAGTAGTAGGATCCGAAGAACCTGATATGGGAGTATTCATTTGAATGTGTTGTAAGATGAGTTGCATCTGCTCATTTTGTTTGCGCATCAACTCATCTTGTTTGCGCATGCGTTCACTTTGCTCTTCATGAGTTTTCATTAGTAGCTCCATCTTTTCTTCAAGTGTTCGCTCCTTGACATGTTTTGTCATAAGTTCATCATTTAACTTTTGAATAATCTCACGCATTTCTTCTATTTGATGGGCTACTGGAGCATGACTTGTAGCAGAATGAACACTTGTTGAACTATTAAACCTTTTGCTCAATACACCAAGACCATAGACATTCCCTTTCTTATTTCCACCTCCAACAACATCAATGTATATTTCATTGTCATCAATACATGCAACGTGAGAGTTTTGTGAAGATGCGCTTTCAAGCATTTGCTGTTGTTGGGCTTCCTCTCGGCGTTTCTTATATTTCTCCTGAAAAATTAAGTCAAATTTATTATTGTGAAGAAAACATATAGTAAAAATAAATTATAACTTCAATTTTAAACATACTGCAAGGTCCCGAGTCTTGTCATTGACCCATTGTCCAGTCTTCAATTTCTTCGTTCTCTCTACAACCTCCCAAGCAGTTGGTTGTCGTTCAAGCTCCTTAGTCTACATAAATTTAATAAGAAGATACAATAGATTGTATTTAAATTAAATATAGAAAGATAAAAAATATAATAATATTACCATTTTCTCAAAGTGAGCCGCGGTAGATATGGAACCACCACGGTAGGCTGAGGCTCCCTTCTCAACAGCCCGATTCGCTTTGGCAATAACACTCTTGTTTTGGAATTCTGTAGAACTCCAATGCTGGTCCAAGGTAGCTCAAACAAGTGGTGGAATCCAGGTCCCCTTATCTTGACCATGCCTACAAATTTTAAATAATAAACTACAAATGTTATAATAGTGATTAGTAATTTTATACCTCTCAAATGGATACATCCAACGATATTGGATTGGACCACCAACTTTTGCCTCGTAAGGTAGATGAATTGGAAGATGTTCCATGGAATCAAAGAAGCTTGGTGGAAATATTTGTTCCAATTTACACAATAACACAGGAACATTTTCTTCCATAACTCTTAGGTGTTCAACATTTAATGTTGTCGAACTTAATTCTCTAAAGAAAAGACTAAGTTCAATAAGAACTTTCCAAATTGATTTTGGTAATGCGTCAAATGCAATTGGAAGCAAACGTTGCATGAACACATGACAATCATGACTTTTCATGCCATGTAACTTGCCTTGATTAAGGTCAACACATCTACCCAAATTGGAAGCATATCCATCTGGAAACTTCAGTTCTTTAACCCATTTACAAATAAACACTTTTTGGGATTTCGTAAATGTATATGTTGCTTTTGGTTTGGTAAGTTTTCCACCACCAATGTCTTTCAACTCTAGCTCTTTTCGATTACATATTTGTTCTACATCCAATCGAGCCTTGTTTGTGTCCTTAGTTTTTCCTTTGATATCCATCACAGTGTTAAACACATTCATGAACACATTTCTCTCTGTGTGCATAACATCAATATTGTGACGTAAAAGTTGAGTTTTCCAATATGGCAACCTCCAAAATATACTTTGTTTCTTCCAATTATGTTTAATACCATATTCAGGAATATTTTGTTGTTCTTGTAATTCAGTGCAAATTGGTAAGTGTGCAACCCTATTCCAAATGTCAAGACTAGACAAACGTGGAGGAGGGGGATCAGTCTCAACAAACTTCTTCTTGAATGCATTTTTATTCTTCCTAAATTGATGATCAAGTGAAAGAAACTGACGATGACAATCAAAAAAGGATATCTTGTGGCTATGACTAAGATAGAATGCCTTTGTTCTTTCCATACATATAGGGCAAGCAAGTCTACCAGAAGTCATCCAACCCGATAACATGCAGTAAGCTGGAAAGTCATTAATTGTCCACATCAAAGCAGCTTTCATCATAAAATTTTGCCTTAGTGACACGTCATAAGTCAATATCCCTTCAGTCCACAAGGTGCATAAGTCATTTATAAGTGGTTGCAAGAACACATCAATCTTATGCTTTGGATTTGAAGGACCTGGAACTAAGATTGTCAAAAACATAAACTCCCTCTTCATGCACATGGAAGGCGGAAGGTTGTATGGGGTTAGGATAACTGGCCAACAAGAATAACTTTTTTCATATTGACCAAAAGGATTAAACCCATCTACACATAAACCTAATCTGACATTTCTTGGGTCTTGACTAAAATCTGGATGCATTATATCAAAATGCTTCCAAGCTTCTCCATCAGATGGATGGGACATAATAGACGGGTCCCTTTGATTCTCACTATGCCATCTCATGTGAGGTGCAGTTGCCATTGAAGAGTATAACCTTCTAAGTCTAGGAATGATGGTAAAGTACCACATTTTCTTAACAGAAATTTTCTTTTCAATTCCCCTCCTAGTGACTGTCTTATATCGCTCCATTCCACAAATAAAGCAATTAGTTATACTTTTATGACAGTTTTTCCTATAATACAACATGCATCCTTTTGGACAACAATCAATTTTCGTACAACCCAAACCCAATTTTTCCACCGACTTCTTAGCTTGGAAAAAATTATTAACCATTTGATGATCTTTGGGCATAGTCTCCCCCATAAGTTGGACCATTCTATTGAAACATCCTTCAGACATATTATAATCAGATTTCAAGCTTAGAGCTTCCAAAGAAGCTGACAATTCTGAGTGATTCTCATATCCTTCCCACAAGGGTGCTTGTGCAGCAGCAAGCATGTTAAAAAAATTTTGAGTTTCAAGATCAGGATTTTCCTCCACGTACTCAGATCCAATAACACTCTCTGGCTGCATGCAATGTGCATTTGAGGGCCCCACATGATCCATTATCATTTGATGGAAACGACTTAATTCTTCTATTTGTTCACAAGTTCCATAACATGAACTGGCAACATCCACTGGGGGGGATTGTGGCAATTCTTCACCATGATTTGTCCACCAATAATAATTTGGCATGAATCCCTCTTGATAAAGATCCCACCCAACTTGATCCACGTACTTGAAAACTTTACAACTACATTTAATACAAGGACATCTTAACATTTCACCTTGTTTTTGAAACTTTTCTTGACTAATAACATATTGTAGGAACTCATACACTCCTTCTCTAAATTCCTCTGTCAGATGTTTGTTTTTGTCCAATCTTTTATACATCCACTTTCTACCTTCGGGGATTTCCATTAATGCAATCTGACTACAACAAATTTCTAATGTATACGCTTGTTTTAAGAGAGAGAAAACAGGACACTGAATGGAGAAAGTAAAAAAATGAAAATATGAAAGTATTGGGTTGACAAGAAGAGAAGCATACCTTTATTGGTTCACTTTGTAATTGATATTGGGAGGAGGTGCTACTATCTATATATTTTTCCTGTAGACAAGAGAGATGAAGAAAGTCATATTGAATCGAAAGATCATTAAAATAAGTAAAATTGGCTTCAACGTAATCATTAAAATATATTTATTTATTTAAATAAAATATATGCATTATTATTTTTATATTTGAAGTGTAATATATAATTCAATGAAATAATGTTGAAAGAGTAATATAGGTTACAAATTTATGTGAAAAAAACTATAACTTAAACTTTTGTTTTCTTCCAATTTAAAAAACAACTCACTTAACTTTTTGATTAAAAATAATCAATGTCAAAGATGAAGAATGATTATACCAAAATTCGCACTTTGAAAGATCATAAAAAAAATGCATAAACACCATTTTCAAATATTAAGCTATTCTGAAGCATGTTTAGAACTCAATCTTATAATCCAACGAATAACAAATATAATCCAACGAATAATCACAAAACAACTATGTTACCACCTTCTATGAAGTTTTGTCATCTACTAAGTGATAATATAATAATGTAATGCAAAAAGAGAATGTAATGCAAAGAGATAAGAGAGGAATATTACAAAACTTTATAATATAAATAATAATATCTACTTTGTCTGTTTACATGAATATAATAGGAAACACGTCCATAAACAAGTTTGCATATTTTATGAGTTTACCACTCAGTGGTGACTGCACCTCAACCATATTTTATTTACAGCAAAAAAGTTTCATAAAATGTGGCAATTTAGGTTTAGTGCAGGATATGCATGTTCAATATTCCATTATTCCTCACTGTATACAGCACCAAATACTGAAACAAATCATTTTTAGTATTGGTCATTACTCAAACTAGTAAAGTTATTATGATATAGATACATGTTTAAACTTAAACGTAATATAGTATTAAGATGAAACAACACTAGATAGATATACCTACACATCTATGTATAACTCAGGCTGCAACTGTAACCTTTTATGAACAAGATTATGATAAATCAGTATCCAATGTAAAGGGCTTTGAGTTTTGCATTAAGGGTATATTAAAGTTTTTTAGAGGACCTGTTCATTTTTTTTATATTATTAACTAATAAAAATGTCTTATATCAGTTTTTATTACATATAAATTGAATCAGTATTATAGTTTCTAAGTACTTGAGAGAATATGCATGAAGGCTCAACTCAACAATTGCATGAAAAGGTTTGTGGCAGTAATTTGGTCGTAATTGTGTGTGGATTCTCTGAATAAGAAATTAGTCCATAATAGCAACATAAAAGAGTCTCATTGGTTCTTAAAACTACAAATTCATGAGTGATACATAATACGAAACAGGTTATAATTTGTTAAGAAGGTAATATTATCTGCATTTGTAATTTTTTTTTAAAATTTAGACAAGATAATATATTATGCACGTGTGATTTTCATCTCCTCATACATTATGTAGTTTTAAAAAGATTAGTGTGAATTAAAGAAATAGATAATGTATGAGGTGAAGTAGTAGAAGAGAGAGAAGAGAAGTGGAAGAATGAGATGTATATAAATGAAGTAGGAGGAAGCAAGGTGGCAATGCAGAGCCCCTGCATCAGCTACCTAATAAAAAACAACATCACCACTCTTATGTAAATTTCCTTTGACTGTAGTGAGTGTGGAGGCAGTTGCAATTGCATTACCTATATTGTATTTTTAAGATCTGGTGCAATATAAACTCCACACTGGGATTATGATTAGGCATAATAGCATTATTTTTAGAAATTCATTAGAAAAGAAAGGAGGGAAAGAAAGAACATTTGTAAGGCATGTATCCTCTAAGAAGAAAGCAAATGACTTTAGAATGAAAAAAAGGAAAAATGCAAGAATGCTCCCTATTATCTTTGTAAAATTAAAATTGGATCTCCCTTGAAACAGGTATCATTAGAACACTCCATTAGCCTATTTCATAACTGGTTTGATTGCAGGTAGAGAAACATCCTTAAGAAAAATTTAGACACAGTAATTGGTGTTATTAACCAATTACTGTCTTATGTAAACTTGTCTTTACTTTTTCTTGGCACAGATTCCTGGGGCATTTTCAATCACAAGTGGGTAAGCCTGCACCGTAGGATTTGGGCTCAGATCAACATTATGACATAGGGGGAGACAAGAAAGCATATAATTTCCTAAGCAAATGCTAAGACTGGAATCTATAGCAGGAACTATTTGTGAAGGTGTTATAGCAGGAACTATTTGTGAAGCAATTAATGTTCATAGGCCTTTAGGCAACATTACAGAAGAAACAAGAAAAAGTAATGCAAGTAATCAAAGTACCTCCGTTCGCCTCCATTTGCCTCCGTTCGCACTTCCGCTCGCCTCCACTCGCACCTCCGCTCGCACCTTTGCTCGCACCTCGGATTGCCTCTATTCGCACCTTCGTTCGCACCACGGCCACCACCCGCAACTTCCTCCTCCTCCGCTCGCACCTCCGTTCGCACCACAACCACCACCTACAGCTTCCTCTTCCTCCTCCTCTCCTCCAATGGCTGTGTTCTATGAAAATTTACCCTAAAATTTACCCACTTTAATGCCCTAATAATTTTGAAGCTTAAAGAAAAGAAAAGTGAAATAATTTAATTCTATTTATTTTTATAAAATTAAAGTGATAATTTTATTTAAATTTAATTAAATTGATTTCAACATATCCCAATATTTTATCTAATTACATTGTTTATTATTAGAAATGAATAAAACCATTATCTAATTTCATGGTTTCTAACTTGCAATTACTTATTACATGTGTTAATAATTTTTATTTGAATAACTTCTTTTAGAAACAAGTGATAAAAGTGCTATTAATAAAAAAATATTAATAATTAACAAATTATTTACAATTTAATTTTGAAAATTTATTTATTTTTATAAAATTAAAGTGATAATTTTAAATTACATTGTTTATTATTAGGAATGAATAAAACTATTATCTAATTTCATGGTTTCTAACTTGTAATTACTTATTACTTGTGTTAATAATTTTTATTTAACTAACTTTGTTTTAGAAACAGTGATAAAAGTGCTATTAATAAAAAAATATTAATAATTAACAAATTATTTACAATTTAATTCTGAAAATTTATTTATTTTTATAAAATTAAAGTGATAATTTTATTTAAATTTAATTATGTGGTGTAATTTTTTTTAAATGATTAATTTTATTAATAATAATATTTTGTTATATAATTTTATTTATAATTTTTATTTGAGCTGATATTTTAAAAATAATATTTAATTAATTTTATTTAAATTTAAGAAAATACAAATATAATTTACACATATTTTTTAAATAGAAAAAGAAACCAGTAACACAACTAATTATTTTTTGGGATGACTACTCATGAATATCTAGAGTGTGATCTTGTATAGTTTTTTAAAATAAAAATGAAATATTATTATTATTATTGAAATAAAAAATTACATTTAGTGACCAAAAAAAATTCGATGGCTAAAAAATAAACGTATTTGGTGCCTGATTCGGTGGGAAAAATAAACAATTATATTTAGCGACCAAAAGAAAATCGGTGACTAAAAATTAAACAAATTTGGTGGCTGATTCGATGGCAAAAATAACCAATTATATTTAGTGACCAAAAGCAAATCGGTGGCTAAAAAATAAACATATTCGGTGGCTAATTCGGTGACAAAAAATAAGCACAAATATTTAGTGACCAAAAGAGAATCGGTGGCTAAAATATAAACAAATTTGGTGGCTGATGCAGTGGCAAAAATAAACAATTATATTTAGCGACCAAAAGACAATCGGTGGCTAAAAAATAAACATATTCGATGGCTAATTCGGTGACAGAAAATATGCAAAAATATTTAGTGACCGAAATAAAATCGGTGGCTAAAAAATAAAGATATTCAATCGCGAATTCGGTCGCAGATATATTTTTCCCAATTTATTCAAAACAGCCACCACTTTAGCGACCACTCGTTTTGTCACTCTCATGTTCAGTCGCTGATTCGGTCGCAAAACTAACTAACATCATTAATAATTCAGTCAGTCACTATTTCGGTCACAGATTTGACACTACGAGTATTTGGTGGCTATTTCGGTTTCCAACTACGACCATTTATTTTCGGTCACTGAATTCGGTGACTAAATGGTTATTTTCTTGTAATGGTTTATTCACTTTAGAGAATAATTTTAAAATATTGTCTAAAAATTGAAAAAAAAAATATTTTCACTATGTTAACGATACACAAAATTGCTCTCTATTATTATCTAAAGCAATAATTTTTACTACACAAATACAGACATTGCTATAGATATAAAATGTTATGGAGTGTAGCTTGCAAAAGATGGTTTCATTGCTTGCAGAAGAGATTTTGGCATAGATGAGCAAAGAAGAAGAGTTTTTGCAAAGGATAAGAGCTTTTATGAAGCATTTTGGAGTTTGTAGATAGTGAGGAAAGAGAGGAGTTGGTGCACGAAACTAATAACATTGATATAAAAAATAAATGTAATATCTCTTTTCTACATTTATGTTATAAGGATCATCAATGTACTTCTTTTACAATCAATATAATATCTCTTTTTTATATATCAATTTCAAGATAAAATTATATAAAGTGTGATATGATATTTATAAAATTATCATCCAGTTATTTTTATATTAATTTTGTTAGTCGTTAATTCAGATTTTATTAGAGTTTGAATTGGTTTTGAATTGTTTACCATCAATAGTGTGTTAGTGGTTAATTATTGCTCTTATTTTATAGCTTCCAGTAGTTATAATTTTATTTATATATATTTTTGAAGTAAATAAAATAAACTGTATCAGTTTAGCAATTCTATTATTTCCTTCAATTAGTTTCTATGACTTTGGTTCTGTTATTTCGTTCAATTAGTTTCTACCGTTGGTATCAGTCCCTATCCTTGATGGAAAAAATTACAATCGATGGTGAATGCAAATGAGGGGTTTTGTTTGATTATCATGAGTTATGGGATGTTGTTGAGGGTGGAGTGTTTGCATTAGCTGCTAATGCAACTGAGGCAACGAGTAGCACTTTGTGACCAGAAGAAGAAGGACAAGAAGACTTTATATCTCATCCATCAAGGGATGAATGACGAGACATTTGGGCAGATAGAAAGAGCAAACACTGCAAGTGAGGCTTTGACCATTTTGTCAATCAATTATAAAGGTGATGACAAGATCAAGAGGGTACGCCAATATGAACTTCTATAGATGAAACATAAATAGAATTCTTGCCTTGACAAATCAGATGAAGACCAATGGTGAAACACATTCGGAGCAGGCAAAGGTGGAGAAGATTTTGGGGTCTTTAACTCCTAGATTTGAACATGTTGTTGCCACAATTGAAGAGGCCAATGACCTTTCAACAATGACAGTAAGGTTACTGTCCAGTTTTTTTTATGAGCGCATGAGCAACAGATGAATGATAATAAGATTGAAAAACCAATTGAACAGGCTTTACAAGCACAAGCTTCAATTGGTAGCTCCTATCATAAACACGGTAGTTCATGAGGCAGAGGACGGGGACGTGGTGGTAGCTATTCCAAAAATGGTAGTGGTGGCCAAAACCATGGAGGTGCTGGCCAGAATCATGGAGGTGCTGAGCAAAACAACACTGATTCCAATCACAATCCGAGTTCAAATAACTCTTGGCGCGGAGGACGTGGTTGCAGAGGACATAGGGGCATGTATAATAAATCAAATGTGGAATATTATAACAGCTATAAGCGGGACCATTATGCAAACGAGTGCAAATCAAAAGGTGATAATCATGCTGCCAATTGTGCTCAAGAAGACTATAATCACGAACAAGATGAAGAGGATCATGCAGTACTAATGGTAGCCACAACAAATGAAACTCCAAACAATCAGACTTGGTATTTGGACACAGGTTGCACAAATCATATGTGTGGTCAGAAGGAGCTACTTGCAGATTTAGATGACTCATTTCACACGAGAGTGAAATTCGGTGATGACAAGTTCGTTCCGGTGACTAGAAAAGGGCGAATTCTTATCACATTGAAGAATGGTAATCACAGGTATATCTATGATGTTTTCTATGTACCTAAAGTAATTTGTTGAGCATAGGACAGTTGGCCGAAAAGGGTTACGTGATACCCATAGTTGAGAATCAATTCTCAATTTTTGATAAAGTAGTTTGATTCTTAAAACCTTTTTATCAAAAAATCGCATGTTTCCAGTAGATTTTAATATGGGTTATTTCAAGTGCTTGAATGCAATAGTGAATAATGAATCGTGGTTATGACATTTACGTTTTGGGCACTTAAATTTTTAGAATTTGGAAAATCTCTCCAAACGAAATTTAGTGAATGGTTTACCCATATTCATCACCCTGATCAATTGTGTGAGGCTTGCATTTTTGGAAAGAATCACAAGATACCATTTGTTAAGGAGCCTTGGCATGCGAAATTTCCTTTAGAACTTGTTCATACAGATGTTTGTAGCCCGATGAACATATCATCAATTGGAGGTAATAAATATTTTTTAAAAACCTGGACTTATCTATTGAAAAGGTATTCCACTGCTTTTTGAAAGACAAAGTGGCAGACTAATTAAGATGGTGCGTACTAATGGAGGAGGTGAGTACAAGTCTAATGAGTTCAAGAGACACTGTGAAGAACTTAGGTTGCAACATAACATAACCTGTCCCTACACTCCTCAACACAACGGAGTTGTTTTGTCGAGAGAAAGAATAGAACAATCATGACATGGCAAGGAGCATGCTTAAAGCAAAGGTATGCCAAATTATTTTTGGGCTGAGGTTGTAACATGTGCGGTATATTTGATGAACAGATCACCCACTCGGAGTGTTCCTAACACAACTCCGATTGAGGCATGGAGCAGATTCAAACCCAATGTGTAACACTTGAAGGTATTTGGGTCAATCACTTATGCTCATGTCTCCAAGGCAGCAAGATTGAAGTTGGATAAGGCAGTGAAGACCATTTTCATTGGATATAAGCATGGGGGATACAAATTGTACAATCCAATAACAAAGAAGGTAATTGTTAGTCGTGATGTTACATTTGTCGAAGATGAGGAATGACAATGGAATGAAGCAGCTGAAATGGATTCGAAAAAATGATATATTTACGTTTTGAACGATGATGTAGAAGATAGAGTCAGTCTTGTAGCACCTGCAGTTCAACTTGAAGTTGTAACTCAACCTGAAGTTGCAGCTCTAATTGCAACTATGATGGAGCGACCAAGAAGGCAGCAACGGCAACCTGTACACCTTCAAGATTACAAAGTAAATCTTGATGATGAAGTTGATGACAATGGAGAATTGGTTCACTTTGCTTTTCTTGCATATTTAGAACCTGTAAGACTTGCAGATGCCATTCAACACCCCAAATGGCAAGAGGCTGTGAATGAAGAATTGACGACGATTGAGAAAAACAATACATGGCAGTTCACTGATCTTCCAAAAGGACACAAAGCAATTGATGTAAAGTGGGTGTACAAGATTAAAGTGAAAGCAAATGGTGGGATTGAAAGATATAAGGCAAGGTTAGTGGCAAAGGGATTCGAGCAAAGAGAAGACTATGATTACGAAGAAATATTTTCTCCTGTAACTCGAATGAAAACAGTGAGATTAATCATTGCTTTGGTTGCACAAAGGCAATGAAAAATTCACCAAATGGACGTCAAGTCTACATTTCTAAACGACCCCCTTGATGAAGAGGTTTATGTAAAGCAGCTATCATGTTTTATACAATTTGGCAAAGAGGAGAAGGTGTACAGACTAACTAAGGCTTTATATAGTCTTAAACAGGCACTAAGGGCTTGGAACAAAATGATTGATTCCTTTCTTCATGCCACTAGATTCAAAAAATGTGCATCTGATCACGGTCTTTATGTAAAGACAAATGATTATGGAGATTTGCTAATTTTATGTCTTTATGTTGATGAAGTGATTTTTACAGGAAAATCTCAAAATGATTGGTGACTTCAAGCATATCATGATGAAGGAATTTGAGATGACTAATCTCAGTTTTATGTCCTAATTTTTGGGCATTGAAGTCATCCAAGGAGACGATGCAATCTTCATTCATCAGAGGAAATTTGCTACTAAGTTTTTAAAGAAGTTTAAGATGGAGGATTCAAACTCAGTTAAGACTCCAATTAAAACTGGAATTAAGCTTATGAAGGAAGGTGTTGGGAGCCTTAGATATCTCACTTGTACTAGACCTGACATATGTTATGCTGTGGGATTGGTCAGTCGATACATGGAGTTACCTCGACAGATTCATTTATAAGTTGTAAAGAGAATTATGCGCTACATCAGAGGTACTACAACTCTTGGTCTATTTTACTCTTTATCTAACAAGATTGAGATCGCCGGATACTATGACAGTGATTGGGGTGGAGATTCAGACAAGAGGAATAGCACAAGTGGTCATTGTTTTATGCTTGGAAAGACTATTTGCTTGTGGTCATCAAAGAAACAATCTAATTGTTGCTTTATCCACTTGTGAAGCTGAGTATGTAGCAGTAGCAGCAAATGCTTGTCAATCAATTTGGCTCAACAATATCATGACTCAAATTGGTTATAATCTAGATGTTCCCATCAAGATTTATGTTGACAATGTCTTTGCAATTAATGTTGCAAAGAATCCGGGTTTTCATCAAAGAAGTAAGCACATTGATATTTGATATCACTTCCTGCGAGACCAAGTTGGGAAGAACATGATCAAATTGGAATACTGCATATCAGAAGATCAAATTGTAGATATTCTCACTAAACCATTGAAGATTGATGTTTTCATCAAGTTAAGAGATCTGTTGGACATGAAGGTTGTTTCAAATCAAAATTAAGGAAAGATGTTTGTTGTTAATTCAGATTTTATTAGAATTTGAATTAGTCTTGAATTGTTTACCGTTAGTAGTATGTTAGTGGTTAATTATTGCTCCTATTTTATAGCTTAGTTATAATTTTATCTATATATATTGTTGAAGTAAAAGGTATCAATTCAGCAGTTCTCTTATTTCTTTCGATCAGTTTCTAGAGCTTTAGTTCTCTTATTTCTTTCAATCAGTTTCTAGAGCTTTAATTCTCTTATTTCCTTGCATTAGTTTCTACAACTATTATTCTTTCAATCAGTTTCTACAAATTTTGCTTCCACGCAAATAGTTTTAACAGTGTTAAAAAACGATAGTTTCAAACTGGTGAATAAAAGCTAAAAAAGGATCTAAAGCATAAACGAGATTCAATCCTTCTCAGACAAAAACAAGCTTTCTGCAAATATAAACTAAAACAGAAAAATCAATCCAATTTTTAAACATTGTTAATAGTTACATTTAGTTATCAAAAGTAAACCAAGAAAGAAGCTGATTCTGCAGAAGAGGTTGTGGAAGAAAAAAGGTTCCGGAAACCGCCAAATCGTCTGCTACGTCGTGGAAGAAGTTGCTCTGTGACCCTTGTGAGCACCGCCGTGTATTCTCCCAATATCTTCATCATGCTCACTACCATTATCATATTTCTTGCCTTGTTCTTTCTAGGAACAAAACTTTACAGAGAGACATAGAAATTAAGCAAAGTTCACTCCCTTTTATACATGGGTCTAGTAGTTATTGGGAGTGGACTTCTGGTAAAAGGGTGTTGAATTATGGGTGGGAAATTGATCTGACATATTTAAAGCACAAGCGGTTAGGCCGAAAAAGGTTTGAAATCTACCACTTTCTCTGTGGAATATACAGGGATTAGGCATGTCACAATTAACATTTTTTATGTGATGATTACCACAATCATGATATATAATATACGGTATTATGAGACCATATCAAAAGCAATGGATTCACGAGCTGTTTATTGGGTGGATTCACTTAATTGCAGGTAAATGGTGGTCGTCATCATGGTGAAAACGAACTTAACATCATGTATAACTTGTCATGTAGCATGGGTTCAACCATTTATGTGTCTTTATCAAATAGTTGAAGCTTTTGAATATTTTTTCTTAGATAATTTTGAGACATCTCTCTTTATCATAAAGTAATCTGGAACCAGATAAACTTATATAAAATATTTAGAGTTCGTTGTTCAAAAAAAACAGAGATTCTTTTGTTGAAGTAGATGATTGATATAAATTTTATTCTCGTCACTTTCATTCTTTTAGTAAAATACTGAATTCCTGTCAGGTTCCATGCTTCAAGCCCATGCATGACGGGTATGTTAAATAAATTTTGCAACTTTATCTGTCAGCTGAATTAAAAGAAGGGAAAACATGTTATGGGTCAATCGCAAATAATCATGTACAATAAATTTATAGATTTTTATAATTAATTGATTCACAGTATAAAACTATTTTATATAAATAAAACTAATTTCTAATATATAAATAAAAATAATTCTCATCCTATAAATTGATTTTATAAGAATAAATTAAATTTAAAATATTTCTTAATAATATATATTATTAATTAATATGGTGAAAACATGGAGTAGCTTGCAAGTTTGGAGGATATTTGATTTGTTACATGCATGTATTAATTTGTCTGTTTTCAAAATATGCCATGTGATTTGGCTAGCTGTTGTTTGCCAACATTGGCCGAACTAAATTTGCGATTTCAAATATATGATAATTGAGTGTCTTATTGTGTTAGAAAGTGATGCAGAATGTACTGTGCTCATAATGCTCATAATTGGAAACAGGATCAACCATCATGCATTAGATTATATGAAGAAACCACCAAAATTACAGATTAAGCCTAAATGGTTTAAAACAGCAATTCTATGAAAGAGAGGTAAGGAAAGTTGCTCATCACATTTTCACAACTCACTTTTTCTCTTTCCCTAATTTCTCATCCTTTAGTCTCATTTGATTTATTACTGATTTGATTTTGATCTACCAAGTGAATTGAAAGTTAAAAACATCCAATATCTTAGTCATTTTGAACTACATGGTTTAAGCACGGACTCTAACTCAAAGTTCTTTCACTCTGACAGATGGAGAGGACTAAGAAATGTTGTCAAGGGTGTGGAGGTTGGAAACGAATGGTGCAAAGATCCGGAGATTGTCCGCAAAGAAGCAAAGAAATTATTTGAAGATAGATTTACGGCCACGCATGATTTTGAAGTTAGACTTGGATCGGTAGAGCTCAAGGTCCTTCCTGTGGAAGTTAGTCTAAGTATGATATCCTTCTTCTCTGAGGAGGAAGTAAAGGATGTTGTATGGTCATGCGAGGGATCAAAAAGTCCTGGACCAGACGGGTTCAATTTTAACTTCTTTAAAAACAACTGGGAATCTATCAAGCATGATGTTATAGCAGCCGTGCTTTGTTTTCAAGAATCAGGTTAGTTTTCCAGAGGATGTAATGCATCTTTTATGGCTCTTGTGCCAAAGGTGAGGGATCCTGTAACTCTTGACCAATATAGACCTATCTCTCTCGTGAGTGACCTCTTTAAAATTATTTCGAAGGCTCTATCTACCCGGATCAAGAAGGTCTTACCGCTAGTTATAGATGAATGTCAATCGGCTTTTCTACAGGATAGAGGGATGCTAGATAGTGTCATTGTGGCAAATGAGGTTGTTGAGGAGCTCAGAAAGAATGGGAGGAGAGGTTTATGTATGAAAGTGGACTACGAGAAGGTGTATGACTCAGTAAGGTGGGATTTCCTATATGATATGATGAGGAGAATGGGCTTTCATAGTAAATGGATTTTATGGATCAGGGGGTGTCTGAAGTCTGCTACGGTATCGGTCCTAGTTAATGGTAGCCCAACTTCGGAGTTTAAACCATCAAGAGGATTGAGACAGGGTGACCCCTTAGCCCCGTTCCTCTTCCTTGTGGTTGCTGAAGGGTTAGCCGGGCTGGTTAGACAGGCATCTAAAGCTAAATTGCTTAAAGGAGTTAAGGTGGGAGCTAACGACGTCGATACCTGTGTCCTCCAATTTGCAGATGATACCCTTTTTATATGCCAGGATTCTTACTCTAATGTATTCTCTCTAAAGGCTATTCTTAGGTGTTATGAACTTGCGTCTGGGTTGAAAATCAACTTCCACAAGTTAAAGCTGGCAGACATTAATGTGGACAAGCAATCTCTTGAAGTTTACTCTAAAACTTTGCATTGTACTCTTATGAGGGTACCCTTCAAGTATCTTGGGTTAGAAGTAGGTGGTAACCCAAGGAAGAAGAAGTTTTGGGAGCCGATTATAAATAAAATTAGTGCTAAATTGTGTGCCTGAAAAGGACGGTTTCTATCTTTTGCTGGTAGAATTTGCCTAGTGAAATCAGTTTTTTCGTCTTTACCGCTATTCTATCTGTCTTTTTTCAAAGCCTCGAAGGTGGTGTATAACAAAATTATTAGCACTCAAAGGCGATTTTTGTGGGGTTGGGGGAAGGAGAAGAACTCTATTTTGGGGATGAGCTGGAAGAATCTGTGCAAACCCGTGGAGGACAGTGGCTTGGGTATTAAAGATATTAGGAAGTTCAATATAGCCCTCTTGGCTAAGTGGAAGTGGAGGCTATTGCATGAGGAAAAGGGGAAGTGGAGAGATATCCTCATATCTAAGTATGGTACAGAGTGTAGACGTAATCAGTCTAATTTGAAGTACCAGTCACGGTGGTGGAAAGATTTATGCAAAAGCTGTGGTGAGGGTGAAGAAGAAGGGTGGTTTCGAGGAGCATTAGTATGGAGAGTAGGATGAGGAGATAAAGTTAGATTTTGGGAGGATGTCTGGTGTGGTGAAGTCACTCTTATATCCAAGTATCCTAGGCTGTACTCCATTTCGTTGGATCAAGGGAAGAAGGTGGAAGAGGTAGGAGGTTGGGAGGATTCAGAGTGGAGATGGAGGCTTAGGTGGAGGAGGACTAGATTTCAATGGGAAGCTTCACTAGAAGAGGAAATGTACTAATATATTTCCAGAATCAGGCTGAATAAGGAGATTAAAGATGCCCAGGAGGGGGAGGTGACACATCAAGGAAGTTCTCTGTGAAGTCTGCTTATGCTTGCCTATCTAACCACACCTATATTCCCCATAATAGTATTTTCAAGAACTTGTCGCAGGCCAAAGCCTTTCCAAATGTATTGACAACAACGTGGAGGGTTCTTATGGATAGAATTCCTACAAGAACTAATTTATCTAGAAGAGGAGTGGTAACCCCTTTACTCTATGTGATGTGCCAAGCTTCAGATGAATCTTCACAACATCTTTTTGTTGAATGTAGTATAGCCCAACGGGTGTGGGCCCTATGATTCAGATGGATTGGGATCGTGTTTGTCCAACATAATGATTTGAGAAGTCATTTTGATAATTTTGTCTTACCATGAGGTACTTTCAAACAGAACTTGGTTTGGAAAGGAATGCGGGTGGCAGTTGTGTGATGTATCTGGGAGCAGAGGAATAATGTTGTCTTCAAGCAAGGGGTAGTAGATGCGGAGGAGATTTTCCATTCGGCACAACTTAAGTCTTGGCTTTGGTTGAAACACAAATTGGGTGACTTTAATTACTCCTTTTCCGATTGGCATATGAATCCAACTATCTACATTAAAAGTGTTTTGTGAGAGGACTGGTGTGGTAGGGGGTTTGAAGCGGGGGCGAGAAGAGGCAATGAGTGTGCTACAAAAGTCAAGGATGTTGTTCTGTTTATGCAACAACTTTTCTGTGACCTCTTGTGGTATGCTATGTTGGTGGTTGATCAATTGGTTTGGGTACTTTGTGTCTCATGTAGCTTTTATATTGGTGGTTAAGCAATTGGATTGGTTTCTCTGTGCCTAATGTAGCTTCTTTCCATTGTCTTAAGAATGAAACCTAAGGCATAGTGTCCTGGTAGTGTTAACCAAGGCAAGCTATTCATCTGCTTTTTATCCATATAGGGTGATGGAGGCAATCTAGTATGGTTGTGAGCTTTTTAATTTGTTATAGCCTCTCTGTTTTTCTCTGCTAGTGCTGTTTGGTGGTCAGGTTTTGATTTGAAGCCTTGAGCAGTATTGGTTAAATGGGACAGCCACAATAGTGTCATAAAGCATAATGGTTAGCTTGTTTGAACCTTTTTTATGGTTTGGCAATGCTGGAAAGTGGGGGTTGTAGGTGACTTTTAAGCATCTAATGGATTGGAGACACGTTTTTTGGAGGAAGAAATAATTCTGCAGCTTTGAAGGGTTATTAAGCATCAATAGAAGCATCTTTGGGAAGAGTTGTGGGTTCATAAGTGCAAGGGATGTGGTGTTGCATTGGAATGATTCTGTTTTGATTCTGTTGGAATTTATGTAGAATTTTACTGCATAATTATACATTTTTAAGCACTAAATGATGTGCCAAAAAGCTGTCAAATGTCAAAAAGCTAAGGCCTATATATGTTTTGTTCTTGGTTTTGGTTCTTTTATTGATGAAAAAAGAAAGTGTGGAATGGGGGCAACAATGACTTAAGTTACCGCCCAACCCATCTCTATCTGCAGCAATAATTTTGTCAAAGCTGATGCAGGTATAGGCAGCGTTAATGCAGGGACTTTAATAGTAAGTTTGGGTTACTGGGCAATTTGTCAAAAACATAATATGCACAAGGTTACTGGTAAAGGTTGCCAAGAACGCAATGGAGATTATCATGCCAATCCATAATTTGTTTTTCTCAGCATCTCAATGGGCACAAGTCTCATTATCTTACAAGTACAAATACATTTTGGAGATGTGGTTTTATGTTGCTATCTAATGTTAACGGGGTGAGCCTTTATGTTTCTTAAAAAATATCTCCTAATCAAGGAAGGGGAAGACTTTGTTAACTTTGCTGCAGGAAAAATAATGGAAATCAAGAAGAAAGCGTGAAGTAAAGGAGGGAGGTAGTTCTTCCTAACCAAAGATTTCCTTTTGGAAAGTTGTTCAGGAGACCAAGCTGTGCAGGGGAATTCTTGGTGGCTGTGGAGAAAATTAATATTTTTGGCTTTGTTAGGAAAGGGTGTGTAAGCTTTGAAGGGTGAAAATCAATACATTTTGTAATGCAGAACTTGTTATACAGTGACAATGGGAGAGGTGCAAGAAATCATAGACTTTCATAGTCTTTATGTCTAGTTTTGCTTAATATGTTATGCTTAACATTTTATGTTCATGAATCTTATATAAGGGTTAAAACATCCCTGAAATGTCCCGTTTTATTTATTTATTTATTATTTGTCGATAAAAAAAAATTTTAGTCATTTTCTAGTATAAGAATGTTTTTAAGAGCTTAACTTCGTAAGTAATGAGATTTTCTAGGTTAAGACATCCGATTATGGGGGTTTGATTTCCAAGTTATTTAATATACTTTAGCATCCTCATAATTTGGCTTGTTTTAAAATTTGTGCATTCGAATGTTCTTAAAAATTGGATTTGTAAGTAAAAGTGTTTTATTGATTGAACATGTACCTCATCCTAATATCGATGTCACAAGGGGATGGCATCATAACCGCAGTATGACATTACACAATCATTCAATTTCAAGGCTGAAGAATGAAGGAACTAAAATCTCTGCTTAAAGTTTAATTTTGATCTATATTAAGCGTATAATGTATATACTAAGTTTGAATCGTAAAGTCAGTCATTTTTTTGATGAATTCTGGAGAAAATATCTGCACACTTGTTTGTTTGGAAAATATTACAAAATAGAGTTGTAACAAAGATAAACTACACACAAGGGCTTTAGATCTAGACAATTTGTTATGTGTTTTCTGTGGCCGCGGGATTGTTTCTGTAACATTTCATGGGCAGTTTGGAATTAATGTTATAAATGGTTTGATGAACTTAATCTTCAACATAAATTACCATTAGCACATTTTAAACAGTTTAGAACTTTGAGGCTAAATAAAATGAGAAATTCTCTATGGGGTTGCATGTGGGTAAGTATAGTGTGGGAAACTTGGAGACTAACATTATCTTTAAGAATGCTAAATCCGACCCTGTAGAAGTCTTTTCTTTAGCACACTTGAAAGTAGTTTGATCATGAATAACAGATCAAATCAAATTAGCTAGATTTTCTTATTCTGAGTGGTGTGTTCATCTTTTTACTTGCTTGAATGACATAGTGGCTGGAAAACAGGACTTTAGGAGGTGTCTTTACAAATGCTGAATTTTTTAACAATATTAACTTTTGTCCTAACCTGGTTTGCGAGGATGGCTGTTAGCTTTTCGTTTGCAGGAGGTAGCAGAAATTTGGATGACTTTTTGGCAGCAGGGTTACAAGAGATCAAAGCACGTGTAAGCTTTCTTTTCTGATGGAGAATGCATATGCAAAAAGGTCCAATGAATTTCTTATGAATTCAACAGATCTACTATGAGCTAGTTTCCTGAGGTGCTCTAAATCTGAGATACATGTCGTGGACAAGTAAAACTGAGAACATAATGTTTATGATAACAACGACCTCTAAATGGCTTATATTATGTAATATAGTAACCATGTGTAAATGGAATTCCAATATTTTGTATGACTGAAGGGGAGAATATTTTTTATGTGGGAATATGTTTTTTGCTGCATCAGTTTTGTTGTATTAGGCAACATGTACCTCTGCTGGATGCTACTTTATGTTGTTTTCTCAAGTCTCAAGGGTTTATGTATGTGGGATTTCAAAATTTATACAAGTTACAACATCCCTTAGATGTTTTAGTTTTTTGGATAAAAAAAAATCATAACATTGTTATATCATGATGCGATGTGGATTTAATGAATATAAATCTTTTAAAGATCATGATGAATAGACCACAAATTGACAATTACGAGAAAAATAAAGAATGGAATGAATTTGATAT
This sequence comes from Phaseolus lunatus, assembly GCA_013389735.1. Taxonomy (NCBI): domain Eukaryota; kingdom Viridiplantae; phylum Streptophyta; class Magnoliopsida; order Fabales; family Fabaceae; genus Phaseolus; species Phaseolus lunatus. Next base: position 14,307,452 of record CM023865.1, on the reverse strand, counting down.
ACGTTAAAATTTGGGTTGATTTTTCCATATATATATATATATATATATATATATTATGAATAATATATTATAAATTCTTTAATAAAAATAAATTTTATTATAATATTTAAAATAAAAATACACATAAATTTATAATAAATTAAAATATTATAATATAATTATACAGTTAATTTTAATAAATACAAATATATATAGTATTGATAAAAATAAAAGATTCAGGGTTGATGTCATGATCTTCAACCGGCTTCACATTAATTGTTACAATATTTAAATAGTAGAAGTACTGAGAGGAGTGCCCTATGAGAAACAGATTTACGTATTAATACATATATTTACAATTGTATTTATAACATCATATATAAATAATATAATATATGTTATATATCTTATTAAAACCATCCATTAAAGTTATTATATTATTTATTTAATTTTGTAATATTAAACATAATTATATGTTAATGATAAAAAATTAAAAAATATAGATACAGACTAATTGTAATTGTAAAAATCATTATAATAATATATTACTATTATTATAATTATTATAGTAGAGAAGATATTTTTATAATAATATCTTAATTATAATACTTATAATTATTTTAATATTAATTTTATATTACAATTATTATTATTACTATTTTATTATTCTTATAATTATGAAAATATTACTATTAATCATACTGATTATTATTATTATTATTATTATTATTATTATTTTATAATGATAATAACAAGTATGATAACTATTATTATTATATTAAAGTTGAAATAATATAAAGAATTACGATTTCAATAATTTTATAACATATTACCTAATAAATTAATTATAATATTATTGAAGTATTATTTTTTTATACAATTGTAATTTATTATAGTAATACTTTTTGTAATTACTATGATTATAAAAAAATTAAAAAAAAAATAGTAATAAAGTTTTTGTTATAAGAGAATTATAAAATTATTTCATTCTTGGTTTTTCACTCTTCATTAAGCTTCTTGATGCTCATGTTTTTGAAACCTTTTCTAGAGCTCTTGTCATTCACTCCATTTCATATCTCGCTTCCCTCAATGTTCCAAGCTTCTTCACCATCAAATTATAGTTCTTTTCAAATTTATAAATCAGTTTGTAAACAACAACAAAAATACAAGATTATCATTTTGTTAGATACATACATGCAACGAGGTTTAGATGAAATTTATATTATAAGTAAGAAGTGTTATTTTATGTACACTTCTTCTCATATACCAATTTTGTTTTTGTCAACACCATATTTTCTTCTCCTTATAATGGATTTGTTTATTTTGTTTAATTATTTAATTTATTCGACTGAAAAATAATATCTATTAGGACAAATCCAATAATTATTTCATTTTTTTCCCTAAATAATGTATTCCAATTAGGCTAGTATACGAGTCTAAAAGTATTTTTTTTTTAATTGAAATTTAATTGGGCTAATTTGGACCTATAAACCTCTTCTTATTTATCTTTATTTTTTTAAAAAAAGACTATACTAATATAGGTTTGATCATTTGGATTTGTTTTTTCTACTCTTTATTTTCTATCCAGCCTTTTTAACAGTTTCTTTTGATATGTCAATAGTTTTTTTTTTTACCCTATACTTCTTAAAATACCAAAAATATCATTTATTTTATTGATGTTTTCTATTTCATAATGTGTGATAAAATCTAAAAATATCTTCTAGATTTTATAGTCCTCGATTATGAAATTTAAAAGATATTTTCTAGAAGGTATTTTTATCTAGAAATATTTTATTGATTCTATAATCTGTATTGTATTTTTTTAAAGAACAAAATATTTTGGATTGTAAAATTTAAAATTACGAGTATAAATAGAAAAAAAAAATTAAACTGTAAAATCTAGAATTATTTTTAAGGATAAATTGATATTTTAGCTTATCTATGGTGGTATCTGGAAAAGCTATGGATGTGTAGGAAGTTACAACAAATTTTTTAAACTAAATTGCCTTAGTCCATTTTTCAAAAGCTATGAAATCAAACAAAGAAAAAGTGAAAGCTTAAAATTTGAAACTTTTGGTGTAAAAATTGTTAGAAAAATAATACAGAACAGAAAATAAAAATTTAATTAATAAACATTAAACACACACAAATATGATAAAAAAAAAAAAAAAAAAAAAGAGACAATGTTATTTCTTCATTTGTCCACTAATTCATTTTCCCAGATTTTATTGGCACCATATACAGACTATACTATGGAACCATGAGGGGTCCTCTTAATGTGAAGTAACCATTTAAAATCAACAAAGTTGTAGTCTCGTGAGGGTGGTATGAGGAACCAAGTGTCACTTCAAATCAAGGCATCAAACTCTTCAAAGAAGCTTTGTCTCCAATGAGGGTGCAACAATATTGTGTCTTACATTGCAGGATTTGAATTTCTCTAGATGTGGGTGGTTATAAGCATGAAAGGTTTGTTTTGGCTTTGAAGATCCTGTTTTGGACATCGAATGGTTATGAAATCAGGTTAGGAGCATGAGTATTATATATAGATTAAATGTGAGGGCAGGTAGTCATTACTTTGGAAAACTAGACACAAGGGGGCACTTTAGTGGTGTTTGTTTCGGAGTTGGTTATTGCATGCATCTTTGTTTTTGTGAAAAGATGAAGAGAGAGAGAATATAAAACTCTATAAGGAAAAACTTTGTTATTGAAATATACCAACTAAGGGTATACATAGAAAACAGGTTAGTTACGTTACATGCTTAACATCTCTCATAAACTTATGGTCGGATTAATTATTACCATAAGTTTATCTTTAAAATGATTAAAAGACGACTTAGACAATGGTTTTATAAGAACATCAGTCACTTGATATCGTACAGGAAGGTAAACTAAATATACTTTATTCTTTTGAACATAGTCACGGACAAAATGCATATCCAGTAGAAAATGTTTTTGTCCTTGAGTGCATAATCGGGTTAGCACTTAAAAGCCCTACTCCCAAATTATCAGGAAAAATTTTAGGCATAGTAGGGTGAATGTGTAGCTCATTGAGTAACGAAAAAAGCCACATAATGTCAACTAAAACCACAACAATGCTTCTATACTCAGCTTCTGTGTTTCTCCTTGAACCGAGTTTTTGTTTATGAGAGCTCCATGATACAATGTTTGAAGCAAGAAAAACAGCACACCCTGTAGTTGATTTTCTATCATCCAAATCCGTGCCCCAATCAACATCAGCAAAGCCAAGGATGGATGCATGAAAATTTTGTTTGATAAGAAGCCCATGATTGGTTGTTCCAGCAAGGTAGTGAAGAATTCTTTTGACTGCTTTCCAATGATGTTCCTATGGATTATGCATGAATTGACATGCTTTGTTGACAACATAAGATAAATCAGGCCGAGTGATGAGTATATATTGTAAAGCTCCAACCATATATCGATATAGAGTAGCATCTGAAACTGCAGTAGACCTATCCTGCTGAAGACGAAGAGAAGAAAGCATAGGAGTTGTTTGAGCTTTTGCAGCGGTCATATCAGTACGCCACAAAATACCATTTATATATTTAGTCTGAGAGAGGTGAAAACTTCCATCAACAACCATTGAAACTTCAATGCTAAGAAAATAATGCAGTAGACCGAGATTGTTAAGTGCAAATCTAGAATTTAAATTAGAAATAAGATATTTAGTGGCATGAGTAGATGATCTAGTGATGATAATATCATCCACATAAATGAGCACAAATAAAGTACTAGTAAACTAAATAAATAAAGAACTATCACTCTTTGTATACTGAAAACCAAGGTCTTCAAGAGTGCAACTAAACTTAGTAAACCAGGATTGTGGTGTTGGTTTTAAATCATACATAGCTTTATGTAACTTACAAACAAGAGTAGGATTAGAGGATTCAAAACCTGGAGGTTGGTTCATGTAGACATCTTCTATGAGTTCTATATTCCAAAAAGTATTATTAACATCAATTTGATGTATAAACAAATTTTCAAAAATAACATAAGATAACACAACCCAAATATTAATAAGTTTGACTACTAGTCTAAAAGTTTCATTATTATCTAAACCTGGAGATTGAGTGAACCCTGTAGCTACAAACTGCGCTTTATGCCTTTGAAAAGTGTCATCCGCATTGAACTTGTTTTTGAATATCCATTTGCAACCCACGGCTTTATGAGAGTGATCATGTAAGAGCGTAAGCATAGAAGGAGTATTAGAAGAAAGATCCATAGAATAAGAAGAGACATTAAAATTAAACTCAGAAAGAGAGTAAGAAAATATTTTTTCATTAAAAATATGTCAGGATACATATAGTTTCCCAATATTAGATAAGCAAATATATCCTTTATTCTTTAAACTATACCCAAGAAAAACACAACATGTTGATCGAAAATTGAACTTATTCTTATTCTATGGATGTAAAACAGGATAACAGGCACAAACAAAAGGTTTTAAGTGAGCATAATCAGGTTTAATGCCAAATAAAGTTTCATATGGATTACTACTTTTAAGAATAAAAGTTGGTAAAATGTTAATAATATGAAAAATAGCATGAAACACTTCAGCCCATAATTTTAAAGGTAAAGAAGCAGTAGCAAGCATGGTTAAACTAATATCAGTCACATGTCTATGTTTACATTCTATTGCACCATTTTTTTCATTTGTGTATGCACAAGTTAGTCTATGGTAAATACCATGATCATGCAAGAAAGATTTAAAACATAAAAATTATTTAGTATTATCAGTTTGTATAGCCTATAAACGCTTACCACTTTGATTTTTCACTAAAGATTTAAACTGTTTAAAAATAGATAGCACCTAACATTTACTATGTAAGACATAAAACCACATATTTAGAAAATGCATCAAGAAAAGAGATATAATAACGTGCTCCAGTGGAAGAATGGGTGCAGGACCCTAGATATCAACATACATTAATTGTAAAGGAGAATTGTAAACAATAGTTGAATCTTTAAATGGTAATTGAGTAGCTTTACCAAATACATATGCATCACATAACTATTTGCAACCAGTATATTGAATACCACATTTTTGTAAAATTGTTTTGACTATATTGTAATTACAGTGGCCTAGCCTAGCATGCCAAAACTGTTTATAATAATTTACAAGTTTAAGCACAGTATTGTTTGCACTAGCAGAAGCATAAAAAATAGGCTCAAGAAAAACATAAATGCCATTTTTAACAGTTCCGTGAAGCAAAGTTCATTTGGTTACTTGATGTTTCACATAACAATCGTTAGGGAAGAATTGAAATTAGACATTATTATCTTTGGCAAACTAAGATACACTAAGTAAATTCTTTGTGATATGAGGAGCATGAAGAAGATTTCTTAAGATAAATTGTGTATTAGTGTGTGATGGAGTGTATTTAGCAGTACCAATATGTGCAATACTCATACATGTACCATTACCAATTCGAACTTGATTAGCGCCTTGACAGGTTGATTTGTTGATAAAGACCTCTGAATCATTTGTGATATGATGTGATGCCCCACTATCAGGGTACCACAGAGGATCATTTACGATGGATGACACTCCAAGGATTGAGTGTCTTCATCTAGGTGAAAGGAAAATTGAGACATGTTAGTAGTGAAGGAAGGTTGTACAAGTTGATCATACCTGTGCCAACAACGAAGTGTTGTATGTCCAGGTTTTCCACAAATTTGGCATGGATGTTTGATGTTTTGCCAAGGCATAGTAAAAGTTGAAGCATTGTTATTGGTGGTACGAGCATTGGTAAAACGATTTGAAAGTGAAAAACATGGTTTCTTGAAGGCATACGACCACCATGAGAAGCCTTGGGATTAAACTAAGAGCGTGCATTTGAAAGATTTGTAACATTGACATGTCTTGAAACAGTATTGGCATGGAGAAAGGAAGACTAAGTTTTTGTGCTTTTCAAAGCGCTCTTCTTGAGCAAGCAACAAAGCTTCAAGGTCATCAAACAAATTTGTACTTGATATAGATTATGTAATGAAACCATCATAGTCATCTGAGAGGCCACCAATAATCGTTTTGATGTGTTCCCCAATGGAGATAGTGATACTCACAGTTGCCAAGGTATCCATATTTTTATTTATATCCAAAATATAGGGATGACAATGCGGGTTGACCCGCCCTGCATAGAATATGCGAGCTGATTTTTCTAGCCCACCCCATATAAGAATTGGCTCGTGGATTTTTCAGTCAACCCGCATAAGAAATTTTTTTTTTTAAAATTAATAAAAAATTATTTTTTAAATAGAAATTTTGAATAAATTTAGTTCTTTTTTTATTTAGATGCATTAGGTAAATGGTCTCATAATATTATTTTTACGAAACATGCGTAGTAAGATGTTATTAAAAAATTTTAAAATGTGAAATATGAGACTACATGAAGAAAATATGGGAGTGCAGAAAAAAAAATTTACATTTTTAAGTTATGCGGGTCATGCGGGCTAGCTCGCCCCGCCTCGCACTTTGCTCGCACAAGCTATGGGTTATATGCGATGGGCCTAAGCAAGCCAGCGGGTTAGAGTAGATAACCCGCCTCGCATTTTTCTCAGTGGGTTGCAGGTCAGTCCGCCCTACTTTTCCATCCCTACCAAAAGATAAGTGGATACAAACTTATCATTCTTGGGGTTTTAAGAAGAAGCTTCAGCTTCTTGATTGTTGCCTTGGTATGAGACAAGTAGTAAGTGCAAAAACGTTTACAAATGTCAATGGATGTCTCAAGGCCAACCATCATCGTGAGAACTGGTAAAGTCATTGACGCTAGAAGCCAGGCGACAATGAGGTGATCTTGTTGTATATAGTGAAGATAGTCATTGTTAAGTTTTGGAGATTGACTAGCGATTAACGGTACGTAACGATCAAGGACATCATTGCCTTCAAGAAAGTGCTCAAGATTGAGACCCCTAACTATTGTCAAAACCTGTTGTTTCCAAAGAAGAAAATTGTCATTATCCAACTTTAGAGTGATTGGGATAGTGAACTGATGTGGGAGAAAAGATGTCATGCAAAAAGAAGAAGATGAAGGACTAGTGATGGAAGACGTAGAAGGAAAAGTAGCAAAAGTCATGGTTGAGCAAAAAAATATGCTCTTGATACCATGTGAAAAGAAGAAGAGAGAGAAACAAAAATATAAAACTCTATAAGGAAAAACTTTGTTATTGAAATATACCAACTAAGGGTATATGTAGAAAACATAATACAAAACTCATGTACAATGCCAAGCACCATGTTACTTACGTTACATGCTTAACCGTTTTCGTTGAAGGCTTGAGAAATAGTGTCATGGTATGTTAGATAACCCAGACTCCAATTTTAAACACTGCATTAAACATATTCTAAAGATGGGACTTTAATATTTATGAATATGGGATTCTTTGTATTAGAGGTTATGTTTGGAGATTTTTTATAATTGGTGATATGTATGGTTAGACATGATAAATCCGACAAATTTTGTTAGGATAAATTTTGATATCATTTTAAGTCTAAATTATTTTTGAAAAACTAACTTGAGATTTAATTTACTTATATATTGAAATTTTTAATTTGATCATATTTCTAATAAATATAAAATCTTCAATAAATATGTATATATTTTATTTGTGATGGGAGGTAATAATAGGGAAGGAGAGTTTTGAATGAGTATGAAATTGGTGGATCTTGGTTGGAGCTTGTTGCTATTGTATGGTAGTAACTAATGCCCTATTTGCTTCCACGGAGTGAGGATTGGCGAACAAGTGACTATGTTGTTTGTTTCCACTATTTTAGATGTGTCTGTGCGGATTGGAGAGCAGGTAAGCAAAAAATTGTCATCTTCACACAAATGCACGAATCTGAGAGGATTACATGTAGGAACATACATTTTTACGTTAATATCCTTGCCCTAACATGTACATGCATCACAGTTTTTTCAAACTGGGCATTATGCGAGGAATCAATGCAGAGAAAGCATTCTAGAAAAGGTAGAATCAATTTTGCATGCAGTGTGTAAAGAATGAAAATTGATCTTTTTATACAAGAAATGTTCAAGGAAATCGATTTTAAAGACTTTCTATTGAAAGGAGAATCGATTCTTGCTTAGCCTTTGGTCATGAAAATTGATTCTCATGCATGCTTGTTGTATAGAACGCCAAATCAATTTTTATTTAAATAGAATTTAAATTAAATATTTAAGATTTATATTTATTTAAAATTTTGAATATTTTAAGAATTTTATATATTTCATATTTGTATTTAAAAATGACATTAAATAGTCAGGAGTTGCATTCATTTAAGGTTTTGAATATTTTAAATATTTTATATTTTTATTTAAATATGACATTAAATATTATGGATTTGTATTTATTTAAAATTTTAAATAATTTAAAAATTTTATATATTTCAAATTTTTATTTAAATAGGACTTCAAATATTTAGAATTTATATTTATTTAATTTTGAATATTTAGAAACTTTATATATTTCATATTTTAAAATATTTTTATTTAAATAGGACATTAAATATTGAGGATTTGTATTTATTTTAAGATTTTAAATATTTTAAATATTTTAAGAATTTTATATATTTTTATTTTTATTTAAATAGGACATCAATATTTAGAATTTATATTTATTTAAGATTTTGAATATTTAGCAATTTTATATTTTTATTTAAATAGGACTTTAAATATTTAGGATTTGTATTTATTTAAGATTTTCAATATTTTAAAATTTTATATATTTCATATTTTTATTTAAATAAGACATTAAATATTCATGGATTTGTACTTATTTAAGATTTTGAATATTTTATGAATTTTATATATTTCATATTTTTATTTAAATAAAACTTTAAATATTTAAAATTTATTTATTTAAGATTTTGAATATTTTAGAGATTTCATATATTACATATTTTTATTTAAATAGAATTTATATTTATTTAAGATTTTGAATACTTTAAAAATTATATATATTTCATATTTTATTTAAATATGACATAAAATATTTAAGATTTATATTTATTTAGAATTTTAAATATTTTAATTATTTATTATTTATTTTTATGTAACAATTTCCAATTTTTACATATATAACATAATTATGTTTCATAACTCATATTTTTTTTCAAAAACAATTATTCAACAGTATCAGAAATAATTTACAACAATTTAATTAACTCAAATCTAAAAAAAAATCATAATTAATTATTCAAATATTTTTTAACAACAAGGATAAATTTGTAAATTTACGTTTATACCTCTAAAAATAAATTAAATTTCTTTATAATCATGGGATCACTTTTAAATTTCAATAAACAATCATCTTACAAATTCATCTAGCATCCCCCAATCCAAACAATCTCACACATCCTATCAAATTTTCACAAATCCACTTTCTCCACTCTTCATAAATTCCCTCAACTCCTCTGAAATTCTTTCCTCAATCTAAACACAAAATAAGGAAAGAAAAGGGTAGGTGTGGAAAAGTGTAGTGAGATCCCATTTGGGATAAAAGACCATGGTGAGAAAAAGAAAAGGCAATAATTGGTGCACTAAAAAAATAGTCAACAAAGCTTTTAACTGAGGAAAAGTAATGTAGAAATTATATAGTGCTTGATAGAACCATCTAAAGACCTGATGGAAGCAATGAGCATGCATGTAAGTAAATGGGTGTTGGGAGTAGTTGAATGGTGGGTTGGTGGGCGTTCATATTTTGTGGATAGATGAGAAATGGGTAATAGTGTGTTCACAGTAATGCCCAAGAATGTGTGGTGCTTGGGTGGATCTGACGATAAAGGTTGTAGGAGTGATAATAGAACATGCCACTAAAAACAAATCATAAAGAGTTTTCACTATACAAACTATTCAATTATTAGGTACAACCCTTTATTCTAAATGTTATATGTTCTTGAGAGATATTTTACAATGCGTTTTATATTTTTAACAACCCATAAATCTAATGATACAACATATAATTAAAATATTATTTACCATCATTTCTTTTCATTTTTAAATCAAATTAATTGAAATTGACTATGCTATATATAATCAAAGTAGTGCTTTATTATTTATTTGTCATATATATGTATATTCTAATGCATTACTTTTATATTAAAATATATTGGAACCAAAAATATATTAAAATTAAACTAGACTCTATAGTAACAGATTGATTTTGTTCTATTTTAAACTCTTCAATCTTTTTTAATTTAATTTTTATTTTATTAGGTTATATATATATATATATATATATATATATATATATATATATATATATATATATATATATATATATATATATATATATATACCTAATTGTCTTACATTAATAAATTATCTTCATGTTTTTAAAATAAAAATCACAATTAAACATCACTATGAATTTTAAGATCTTAATTAATACTACAAAAACAGAAAAGAAGAAATAAATATATGGAAGAGACATGGTTCAAACCAAAACTCATGTAAACAAATAATAAAAATCCTTCAAAAAGTTATATAAATATAAAGTTTGGAAATTTTACCTATTAAAGAAAAGAAAATCTAAATTTATAATATAAGGTAAAACATCAAATCAAGTAAATTCTAATTTATTTTCAGTCTCACTACTGACAAAACTGTCACTATAGAAATTATCTTCATGAGATATCATAAAGGTCATATCATCACAATTTTAAAACACTCTTGGCAATCTACCTCTAAGAATCCAATGAATGGTTTAAGAACTAGAAACATCTTGACAACTAAAGTATAATAACATTTCAACCATAGACATTTAAAACCATAAGTCACAAAAATCTTAATAGATATAACAATCATTAGAAGCTCTCCATATAAGGATTTATTGATAGCAAATAAGAAGTGAAACTTTCAATGTATTTCGTCTCCCTTTAAAAATATCACCACAAACAATATCACTAAGATATCCCCTAGCAGTACCATTAGTGTCGACTTTCACCCAACTAACATCAAAGATCCTCCAAATAACTAGACGATAGCTAAATTTTTTCAAGGTCGCATTTGAAAACTAGAGAAATTTAAAATAGAAAAGTTAGTAATGCCATTATTGATGGAAGACCCCAAGCCATCAACAACTAGGGCAATAACTTGAAAGACACAAGAAGATTTGACTCCTACTAATCTCAATATATCTAAGCTACTCTCAACATTGGTCAACTCTAATGTGTAATAAAATATACAAAGTAGAAATAAAAAAGGCTTGTAGATAGAGCAAGTAGTCTAGGACATTTAAGTCAAGTATTCTAAGTGTTTGGACTTGTATTTGGGTTTTGTACTAGATTATGGCTAAGGAACCTAGCTAGGGTTTCAATTGGGCTAACTCCAGACCAAGAGAAACCCTAGGTCGGTCTTACATGGGGAGAGGTGCATGCTTCTTGCATTTTGAGCACATTTGGTGCACTTCATACGCCACTTTTCTATAGGGGATTCAAATTTGAATTTTCCTCTTCTTCTTTCTCTCGATGGCCAGCCAAGAAAGTTATAAATAACACCTTTGATGCATTGTAAAAATCAATTTTAAATAGTAGAGTTATGATGCACAAACTGCAACTCACTTGTTCTTTAGTCTTTCTAGGATAACCTTTCCCTAATTTTCGACATTTCTAGTCTTCTTTCTAGAGAGTGGTTGAATCTCTCTCATAGAAAAACCTCTCCACCCATTATCCTCCCTAGAAACTTGTCCTCCGACCAAAACTCTTGCCTTCCACATCCCTTCTCCTCCAATTGAAGATGTTTTTATGTTTTAGCTAGAAGTAACTCCATCATGTGGTATCTAGAGTCAAAGTTCTTCAAGAGATAAATGTCTTATCCTTCTAATCTTGTGTAATTTGTGTTGTTTCCGTTAATTTTTGCTTATTTAAAAGTGTTTTTATTAATTGATTTGTCTCATACTATGTTTAAATTTTGGTTTAGACTTATTTAGTTCATCTTAAACCATCCTTGTGTGCTTTTAGGAATCTCATGTAAAATCATGCATGTTTTTCATTTTTTAGTCTTCTTAGAATTTTAATAAGTTGAATTGCTTTATATTTGAGTAATTTTTCTTTAGATTATCCATATGTAGTTGAATTTGTCATAATTTGTCTAATTTAGCAGTTTAATTTTGCTTTTGATAAAAAGTTGAATTAGAAAATTATGTGGTTTTGTGTTGTATATTTGAGTTCATATTTATTAATATATGCAAGCGATGAACACCTTAAACACATACGAATACCTTCAAAATTTAATATCCTTATATTTTATTATGAACAACTTCCACCACCTCACAAGAGTCACAAGAGTTTTGGCAGGTGAAATGCTATTCATCCATATCAAATTTCTCCACACAACATAATTATGAAGTGTCTGAAAAAAGTCCTAGCTAATTTTTTACTATGCACACGAAATCATCCGAAAAAACAATTAAGAATATCAAAGACATTGTTGAAAATTAAATTATTTAGATTGTCCAAAATGATTTTAAAAAAAAAGCAAAATCTAAAAGTTAACCACGTAATGTCCTTCACATTATTAAGCATAAATAATTAATTTAAAAATTTACATTTGGATAACTTTTAAAGAGCTGGCCATTATCTTAGTATAAAAAAAGAGTTTATTAAACATTATTATGTTTTTTATTAATAAATTAAATATTGAGTTATAATTATATTTTATATGTGATAATAAATTATATATAGAGAATCATATCTTTTTTAAAGTTGAATTATATTTTATAGAAGATTTTATTTTATTTTATTCAGTTTTAAAATTTTGAGTAACTATTTTTTAACTTAATTTGTTATTCTATTAGATTGTACATTTTTTATTTAAACATATATTGATTTATTTAGATGTACTACAAAATAAATCATTTGGAAAATTTATTATTTGATAAATTTGTTACACTTTTTTTGTATTTAAATAAATTGGTAAAAAAATCTATAATTAAATACAAAGACTTGATTATATTTTGACTTTCGGGTCAAATTGAATGACAAAAACCATTAAACAACATCCACTAATTAATTAATAACTCAAAAGTAAAACTTTTAATACAGTAAAAAATTTAAATAAAATATTAGATTATGATATAAATTTAATATTACATTATTATGATATAAATATAATTAAATATAAAATATAATAAGTGTATAAGGTAGAAAATAGTAATCAATAATAGATACATTAGGTAAATGAAACAAACTTCAATCTTTTAACAAAAATTTGAAATTAAATTATATTATTAAATTAAATTAATACAAATTTGATACTAAAATATATACTTTATTTAATTTAATAATGAAGATAATTTACAAATTCTGTTGTAATCCCTTGTTTATCGCTATCTCTTCTAATGCTGTTATCTTTTCAATTTCAGTTTGCATATTTCTGTTATATTATTAAATTAAATTAATACAAATTTAATACTAAAATATATACTTTTATTTAATTTAATAATAAACCTTGTTTATCCTATCTCTCTTCTCATGCTGTTATATTTTCAATTTCAGTTTGCATATTTCTGTTATAAAAATCTGAATTTTCCTATCACAACTTTCAAAAGCTCTCATTTTCTACATAACTGTAGTTAATTGCGTCTGAACCAGTTTGATCGATCCTTCATCGCAGCTTAATCTGAAAGCGATGAAGGGTGTCGGGGGATCGAATCACGATTGGCCCTATTTCTTCTCACCAGCTTCAAGTTTATCAGCTTTTGCGGCGCCGTTTAGTGTCAATCCTTACTCTTCCTCCGATGTGTCGTCTCAGTTCACGGATGCAGCGACTCACATCGTAGATTCAATTGAATCCGCAGACACTGCGCCTCCAATTCACTATCAAACTTACGGGTACGGTTTCTTTCCTAACCCCGTTAGAGAATTGGATTCCGCTGCCCAGTTCCCTCAACTGGTTTTTCCTCCTTATGCTGGAAGATCAAGTTTTGTTGAAGCCCAACAGTACCCTGTGGCTTCTGCAATTCTTGATCACGCTTCTTCGGTGCCACCTTATCACTGCTCTTCCGTGACTCCCTCTTCCGATTGGCCCTCTCTGGAGGAGGCTAACAACTTACCTGAATTACGGTTTTCTGGTCAAAAAGGTGTTTCCTGGGACCGGTTTCGAGAGTTCAATGACAGTGGTAAAGGGAAACAGGTTGGAGTTGGGAGCAGCGGTCTCTCGTCAAAGGAAACAACTGTTTCTGGCTTGATGGAAGAAATAATGAACCAGAAGCACGGTATTTTGTTTTGTTTTTCCTTGTATTGTTATTGTTTTTTTCAATTTCTAGTGCCTGATGCAGATATCAGTGGATTTTGTTAATGTAAGGTGTGTCTGATTCTGAGTTTCCTTGCAAATATGGCCCCTATTTCATTATTAAAACAATACTTAATCAAGAGAAAAAAGAGAGATAAAAGTTTTAAGTAGTCTGAATGTAATTTACTACACACTTAAAATAGTCAGTTAAGTTTATAATGTTAATACTAAATTATATAATATAATGTATAGTAATACAATATAAGTATATTATTATCTTGCGTCAGGGATGTTTCAATTGAGAAAGTCTGCAAAATGTTTTTGGAATGAACACACCACATACAACAAAGTTTGCGCATGAAGGCCTGTTCTTTGTTTCTAGTTAAATGGCAGGACAGTTTAATTATGAGAAAGATTATTGTCGGCGGACGCTATTTTGTTTCTAGCTAAATTTCAGAAAATTAAAGTATGAGAAAAAATATTTTAGTTGGGTGGTGGTAAATGAGAAATCAATTTTTCATCTTTTATATTGAAAATACTTTTTTTTTATTCCATGCAGCAAACAAAGAGGTGAAGGACTCTGTTAATGGTGAGGTTTCACAAAGTATTGATCGGGAAAACTACAATGTGCCTGCAAATCCAAATGCCTTACTTGATACATCTAACTGGTGGGGAACTGTCAAATCCATGCCAGTTGAATTTCTAGGTGCATCTGTTCTGCAGTCCCCTTCACTGTCTGTAGAAAGTCGTCACGAGGCCCCTTTGAAAGTAGTTGCTGATTCAGGGAACAATCACCTGTCAAACATTGGTTCATATGACAAGAACTCTAGACATGTTGATAAATCATCAAGGGTTGATACTGTTTCTTCGATGCCTAGAACAGGGGTGACTACAGATATGAATATTGATGATATTATATCAGATCGACATTTTGTGCACAGTAATTTCTGTAATGCAAAGGAGGCTTCTGTCAGGCCCTGTCCTGGAATCTCTGGTTACTTTGACCCAAGTCATATCCGTGTGCATCTAGGAACAAATGAACCTTCCCCGTCAAACAAAGCAATGCTTTCTGACAAGTCTGTTTCGAGGGATGATGTTGATTATATATTTAGAGGAAGGACTGAATATCAAACCCCTCATGCCAATATGAATGCTTTAAGCTTAAGACATGGTACTATTGAAGATGTCAATATTGTTGAGAAATCTTTTGAGGGTGGTGACCGATGCAAATCTGCTGAAGACTCACCTTGCTGGAAGGGTGCTTCAGCTGCTCACTTTTCATATTTTGAACCTTCTGCAGTCCTGCCTCAAGAATATGTACACAAAAAAGAAAGCAGCTTTGTTCCTGTCATTCAGGAGTCTCAGACTTACCTGCTTAATACAGAAAACAATACAAAAAAGTCAGCTGAGAATTCCAATGGCTATCAAATGCAAACTGAATTTGTCTATCAAGGAACATGTTCTGCGGGTTCTCCAAGCAAATTTCCATTAACAAATTTTGCTTATGAAGATTGCAAGTCGGGTAGTGCTGTGAATGGTGGACCTTTTCCATTTAAGCCTAACTGTGATTTTGGGCTTCAATTTATGGATATTACCAAAATGAAGGCAAATAGTGTGCCACCAGCCAAAGCAACCAATTCTTGTTCTGGATCTTCGCACATGGAGCATCATGTTGCAGAGAGAAACAAATTGATGTCACAAAAACAGCACAGTTCATGCATAGGTGATGACAAGACTGGATGCGATGTGAAGAAATTCTTGGAACATGGTTCATCTTACCCTGCGCACATGCCTTTACCTTTGGTAGTAAATACCACTACTACACCTTCGGTAGTAAATACCTCTACTTCTTCGATAGTAGATACCACTACTACACCTTCTACACCTTCTTCAGTTGTAGATACCACTACTACACCTTCAGTAGTAGATACTGCAACTACACCTGTAAATACAGCTGGGAGAGTAACAACTGAAAAATTAAATGTCCAAATACTGGTTAATACTATGCAAAATTTATCAGAGTTGCTCCTTTACCATTGCAAAAATGATGTCTGTGTACTGAAAGAGAGAGATTGCATTGTCCTTAAAGATGTGATCAGTAATCTTAATTCTTGTGCTTTAAAGAATGCTGAACAAATTGCCCCTGTACAGGAATGTCTTTTCAATCAGCCAGAAACTTTTAACTGTGCTAGAGAATTGCATGAGTTTCACCAGGTATCTTCTTGTTTCTTATATTCAATAACAAAGCAGCTCTATAATGGATAGTAAACACTTTTTCATGACTTGAGTGGAAGAAAATTTTTACACACACATGTTTTGTCTCAGGTGACAATTATAATTTAGCAGTAATTTGGCTATATGAGAATGTACCTGTGCTTGTGATGATTTTAATGTGATTTCCCTGTGATGTGATTTGGATAATACTGAATGATAACATACCCTAAGAGTGCTTTACCTGGTACCTAATAATGAAATATAGAGAATCATTAGCAAAAAGAAAAAAATTATTTTGATATGATGCTTAGCTTGCTGGGATTGAGTAGAGTAGAGAAATGCTAAGCTTGCAGGGATTTGGAAGAGATAGAATTGGTTTCACTATGTCATACACTATTTTAGAGACTAAAAATATTTTTGGTTTCTAAATTAGTTTATATTATTGTTAAATAGTTTCTAAATTGGTATCTAATTAGCTACCAAGATTTTAACTACCAATTATTTAGATTCTAAATTTGATAGCAAAAACCTTGGTAGTTAATTAGATACCAATTTAGAAACTATTTATCAATATAGAAACTAATTTAGAAACCAATAAATTTTTTTAGTCTCTAAAATGGTCTCTAATTTAGTTAATATAACAATTAATTATTTTTTGTTTCTAAAATTGGTTTTTATTTAATGATTGTGAATAAACTATGTTGGTATACAGTTTAGTTTTCCAAAAAAAAATCAAATATATCTAGTCTATACTTCAAAACAAAATTTGAGCTCGAATTTTCAACTTTAAATTAAACATTAAACCCAAGACTAAATCTCAACAGAAGGAAACAAATAACAAAATTAACACATTTATATTGCATAAAATGTAAATGATGAAAAAGAGATATTCATAGATGTAGAAGTCTCATGTAATTGTTCTCCTAATTCATATTGTGTCTAGGTCCACTTTGTGGAAGGAGAAAATATAGGCTTCTCTTTTTTGTTCCAAGATAGTTAAGGTGGTATTTTTCGTTTTTTATGTGGGTGACAAATTATTAGCCTTGCATTACTTCTGTAAGTTCTCTGAATATATTCTCAGAATGCAAATTTCAAGAGGCTACCATCAACCCAGATTGGACCAGAGATCTCTAAGGTTGAGAATCCAGTTGTTGCGGAGGCAAACTTGCATTTCAGGTCTGGGAAACCACTTTGCAAGCTTTCAGATTCAATTTCCTCAAGAAGGGAGGCTACAGAAATGACAAAGACTGGTGACATAACGAAGGTATTTCAGATAGTTTTATTTCTCTCGCTTTACTAATGCATGTTTTCAATTGGAAAGAGGGAAAAATAAAGCGGAAGGGAAATATTTAATTACTGTTGGCATACCTTTTGATAGGATCTAAAGAGGACTCTTAATGAGAATTTCCACGATGATGAAGGAGCAGACCCTCAGACTGCGTTATATAAGAATCTGTGGCTTGAAGCTGAAGCTGAACTATGTTCTGTTTATTACAAGGCTCGCTACAATCAAATTAAGATTGAAATGGATAATCACTCTTACAAGGAAAGAGGTTGACATTTTTTCTTTATCTCAATATTCCTCATTCTTATAAATATCATGGAAATTTTATTTTTATTTCATCTTATATAAATTTTGTAGAGATGGAGAATCAATCAAAATCTGAGGTAGTTCCGACTTTGAGCCAAAATCAGAGTTGTGAAACTAAAATGCACAATTATCCAACCCGTGGTTCATCATGCTTGAATTTTTTTACTGATGTGAGCAAGCCTAATAATGCAACGACACCTGGAGGAAGAGGTGGTCAGAACCTGGATATAGCCATTAATAGTTATATTGTTTCCTCCTCAGTTGAGGAGCCTGAAAGAAATGATGAATCTTCTGTGATGGCCAGATACCAAGTTCTCAAAGCCCGGGTGGTTGACCAGTCATGCACTAATACTACCAACCCAGAGGAACCATTAGACATGGCAGACAAGTCATCACCTGGAGGGAGTGATAATCAAAATGCAGTCAATTTCTGCCAAGATTCTCCTATTCCTGAAAAAAATAGTACTGATTATGAGGCATCTGTTGTGGCTAGGTTTCATATTCTTAAATCCCGGCTGGAAGGTTTAAGTTCTATTTCTTTAGAAGGGAAACAATTAGATGGAGTTGAATCTGCTGACAAAGATATGGATGACACAACAGTTGCAAAAATATCTAAGGGTAAAGGTTTGGATGTCCATGAAAATCCCACCATGGTGCATCTCGGCTCCTACATTGCCATGGACAAACAGGAGTTTCACCAGGATTTGGAGGACAGTCAAGAAATTCAGCCTTGCAGAACTAGTGAGTTTCAACTTCCTAACTATTACTCTGATGGCTTCTCATCTGATTGGGAACATGTGGAGAAAAGCTTGTAGGCTGTTTTGAAACCGTGATGAGTTTGGTTCAATAAATGTTTTATACTTGAGAACAGGACTGAATAATGTTTATGGATTAGATTTTCTTATTACTTTATCAGACTTATGTTACATAGTTTGGTCTTATCAGTTTTTGTTCTGTTTGTATATAAGGATGCCGGACTTTATGTTTATCTATTGTGTGCTTGCTCACTTGCACATGTTTATAAATAAGGGCAAGTGATTAAAAAACTAAGTTGCCAAATTGCTTCAAATTAATCGACCATAGGGATCTTGATGATTATTTTTTTTACTTCCAAATAATATTTTGACTTGTTTGCTGTATAATTTGATAGCTACGTTACTAATTACTTTTCCATTCACACGTTATTTTTCTAAGAAGTTGCTTGATTGATGCATAAGAATGCTGTTTCACAAAATGTGAATTTATGAATTGAAGTACTTGCAATCGGACGGGATCTTTGGTTTTTGTCCCGAAAGAGTTTTGACACTTGGGACTTTTACATTTGTCATGTACCAACTTATAAATGGTACATATAACATGTTTGTGCTTCATGTGATTAGTTTTTGGTGCAACAAATGTCTGTGCTTTATTCAGTGAGTTTGTGTTGCACATTTAGTATTTACCATGGGGAATTAATGATTATAACGGGCGTACCAAAAAATGATTTTAACGGGTTAAATTCTTTCATTTTAGTGTTGTGGCTGCTTTCATCTTCATTATCCCAGTGCTCTTTGTTTTCTTAATTTGGAAATTGAACCAGAGTTCTCCAACAACAGTATTTTTATTGATTTTAAAATGGACTGAAAATGTTTTAAAGAATTTTAGCAACATTTTGTGTAAGTATTGGTATCAAATTGAACTCGTTTCAGTACTGCGAGTCGTCACATTCTCAATGTAAACGAATTCAATTTTCGAAATTATTATCGCTATTGTAGTAGTTGAACGTTGCGCTATGCATAAAAGGTAGAACGGTTATATAAGAAGGGATGCTTAAACGGTCTAGACTCAAAAACCTTGATAGCAAAGAGATTCAAAAAGATATCCCATTATCATTATTTGTAGATATTTGCGACCATCCCTGATGGAATTTTGCGAAAGATATAATCTTACTATTAATTTTATAAAACACTAGTGTGATTTTGCAAAGAAGATTCAAAAAGGTGGAACTTTTTTTTTTCTTCTAATACGGGCCAAAAAACATTTTATATATGAAAATTAAAAGGAATTCAAAAATTTTGGAAGTGACCATGACATCCTTAGGTTACCCTGAATCTGCTCTTAATGGATATCCAAACCCACTGTAAATAAATAGATTAATTGAATAAACAAAACTTTCAAAAGGTCGTCCCATGTTCAAATCACCATTATATTACGATCAAAGTTACACCTAATCTCATTAAGACAGATCAATTCATGAGAAATAGTGGTTTAGAACATATAACTAATCTTAAAATGTAACTATATATTTGTTTTGGATATTGAAAGCTAAATCAGTAAATCGTTCTTCCTAATTCACGCCTTCTTTCTAGGAATATAATAGTTGCTGTAACAACTACCACCTAGACCTAGCATGTAACTTTTGTAACCAAATTTTTTTAGCCTGTTATTTATATTTTCTAACCATTCAACTTAACAACCAATTTGGATTTACGTGCACTCAAGTCAACTAGAATTGATTTACGCACGTATTCCTCATCCTATCACCGCGTGAAATCTTGAGAAGGGGCATTATCAAACGACTACATTGGTAGTGTGCTATAACTTGTTCTACTTGTCGTTTCTTATACCCCCAATAACTTGCATTCTTGATGATCAAATTATAATAATATTCCAGCTTATTGCCCTATCACTTGGCACTAAGGGCAGAACAATCCTCTTAATCATTGCCCTTCATGTATAAATAGGCTACAATTATGTCGTGAACTTAGAAGTAAAACATTCTTAAAGAGAAAATGAGGTCAACAATGCTTAAATGTATAACTATAGTGTTGGTCGTATATTTGATGAATCAAAATGCTCATTGTGAACTGCAAGTTGGGTTTTACAGCTACTCATGTGGCATGGCTGAGTTCATTGTCAAGGATGAAGTCAGAAAAGCTGTTAGTAATAATCCTGGAATTGCTGCTGGGCTTGTAAGAATGCATTTTCATGATTGCTTTATAAGAGTAAGTGGTTTATTTAACAGTAAAATTTGCTACTCACGCTCTTCTTTAATAAAAACTTTAACCACTTTGTTATTTTTAGGGGTGTGATGCATCAGTGCTTCTTGATTCCACTCCTTCAAACACTGCAGAGAAAGACTCTCCCGCAAATAAACCAAGTCTTCGAGGGTACGAAGTCATTGATCATGCCAAGGCTCAACTTGAAGCAGTATGTCCAGGAATTGTTTCTTGTGCAGACATTGTGGCATTTGCAGCAAGAGACAGTGTGGAGTTAGTAAGTGTGTGTACTTTGCTCTAGAAACATTTCTGAAAGCAAGAAATGAACCTATACAATTTCTTGCATCATGCAGGCTGGAGGGCTTGGTTATGATGTTCCAGCAGGTAGAAGAGATGGCCGAATCTCACTAGCTTCAGATACAAGAACAGAGTTGCCACCTCCAACCTTCAATGTAAACCAGCTCACTCAACTCTTCGCAAGGAAGGGATTGACACAAGATGAAATGGTCACCCTCTCAGGTATACAAGAGCTTCAACTATTGGTTTTCTTATAGCTTAAATCTGCTAACGGCATGTACTTCGTTCATGCAGGAGCACACACCATTGGCCGCTCTCATTGCTCAAGTTTCAGCAATAGATTGTACAATTTCAGTGGCACTTCTAGCCAGGATCCTAGTTTAGATCCCTCATATGCAGCACTGCTGAAGCGGCAATGCCCACAAGGCAGCACAAACCCAAACTTGGTGGTTCCAATGAACCCTTCAAGTCCTGGAATTGCAGATGTAGGCTACTATGTTGACATATTATCAAACCGAGGCCTGTTCACGTCTGACCGGACTCTCTTAACTAATGCTGAAACAGCCAGCCAGGTGAAGCAAAATGCCAGGGATGGCTATCAATGGGCAAGTAAATTTGCTGATGCAATGGTGAAGATGGGTCAAATCAGTGTCTTAACAGGTAATGCTGGAGAGATTAGAACAAATTGCAGGGTGGTCAGCTAGCAATACTGAAGGAAGTACCTGCAACAAATTAAGATTTACAATACAAATTTTAAGTCATGTTTCTTGTGGGGGTTTTTTCCTCCTACTTCATGACGGAGTACGTAACTTCGCTTCTGTTCTATTTTTTTTCTTCCTGTTCGCGAAACTGGCCTTCACCTGTCGGTGAATCAGTCCTCTCTGTTTGCCCCTAAATTGATAGCTAGTCGTGTGTAGCAAGAATTTACTCCCGTTACGACAATCAATTTTCTTTTGTGCAAATACCAAGATCTTCCAATCACAATGCATCGCTTTCAACAACCAACATACTTTTTTTCTAAGCTAGATATCGTTGAGGACAAATGCCAAATTAGTATATTACACGTTTACAATACTTCTAGAAATAATTACTTGAATGTGTTTTTGTTGTTTTAAACATTTAAATGGGCAAATGACATCATATATTTTTTAAATCAATTCAATTTAATCCAAGCATAATATCAGCAACGACTAAAAAAATTCCTGGATCGATGGTAACCCATTTCCAAAGGTCTGGGACATGAGCCTTCAAAAGTAGCAGGTATGGATCCAATAAACCAAACCTTATATCCCAGGAATTAAACATGCAACACTCAGGTCTAAACTCTAAACCTTAAGAGCACATTATAGAGCTCATGGAAGGCTATTATGAATAAAAACAACAAAATAATATGATCATTGATCATCATATAGTACCACAAATCTTAGATAGCACAAAATTATAAGGTAAACACAACCATATGGACCAGATATATGGTTTGAGTACCACAATAATAAGGATGGCACTAGTTCCAAAATCATCCCCAAAAATCAACAACTATAAATAGAACATAAACATAAACTAAGTAGTGAGCTCCATGATAGCACCAACAATGTCCCCGTCGTGAGTCTTGAGGGCCTTGACAGCCTTGCTTCTAGAAACTCCTGCCTGGGTCATCACCAAATCAATGTCATGCGGCTCGACACCAGTTTCATCGACCTCCTCCTCTTCTTCAGGCTGTGCCGCTGCAGCTGCGGCATCTTGATCTTGTTTTGCCAGCACAGATCCCACATCTGGCATCCTGAACTGTTGAGCAGCCTGTGTCTGCAACTGAGAGCTCAAGTCCTCTATTTTTGCCTCCCCAAATATGACATAGGTCTCAGAATTTGGACTCTTGAAGACATCGGGTTTTGAGATGAAAAAAAGAACCTAACGCATAAAACAATCTGGTTAAAAGCCATCCACCTCTCCGATAGTCACAGAAAAAACAACTATATATACAATGACTCACATTCTTTGTCCTCTTGATTGTGACCCTACTAACACCAGTAACAGGTTTCAGTCCCAGCTTCAACATTGCTTTTCGGCTCTTCTTCTCACTTCTGCTCTGCTTTGAACCCTCAGTACCACCTGCATCATAAAAATACGTTAATCCAAGAGAATAGATCAACAGATAGTGTTGCAGTTGAAGGCACAATAAAAAGAAGCACATTGCATTTTTCTTCAGGCCAAACCCTATAACTATAGCCCTAACCTTTATAACACGGCAAAATAATATACAACTGCATAGCTCAATCCTTTTGAAACAAATAATACATGTATGCCTATGTAGGGCGAGTTCGATAACTTCTAAGATAACTACCTTGAGTGTTATTATTAGTTAACAATGATTTCTATTTGGTTATTTTTTACACAGTCATGTATGCCTATGAAACTCATTGTTTTTCTCATTGAAAGAGAAATCTCAAAAGGATATAAGAACCAAAAGCACAGAAATATAACCAAACACAGTGAAAAGTTGCACGTTAAGTTCGGTGTCAACAAATGAATCCCTAGCATGAAAACGATGGTCTACAAGGCTAAAAAATCTACAACTCTAAGATGTAAAATTGTAAATCTACATACAGATAAATCCATTAATCCATGTTAACAGTAATACATATAAACATGCTGATTAAGAAAAAAAGGACACGAGAAGGGAAAAGGAGGACCTTGGGCGTCATCTTTGTCATCGTCCTCGTCCTCATCCTCGTCTTCGGTTTCGTCTTTTTCATCGTCCTTGACGTCCTCTACGATGGGAGCATCATCTTCCTGAGAGAAAACAGATCGTGGAAGCGAATGAGAGAGAAAGTAAAGTGAAAAATTGAAAGGAAACGGAGCGGAAATGGGGAAACCTGGGGGTGAGGTTTCTTCTTCAGGGCTGCATCATCGACGGAGAGCACTTGTGGCTCGGCTCCGGTATCGGCGGCGGCATCAACAACGGGTCCCGGAGACATGGCTTTTGTTTCAGTGAACAAACACTCGACAGACACTGAGACCGAAAGATAGAAATCGCAGAAACGATAGATTCGGTGATGAGACTTTTTCTGCTATTCATTCTCTCACCCTTCCCGCCTCACGGGCTTTCGGGTTATCTAGCCCATTAGTTTTGGGCCTTTATTGCCATTGACCTATATTCTTAATTTTTATTTTTTTAAAATATTC
This sequence comes from Phaseolus lunatus, assembly GCA_013389735.1. NCBI lineage: Eukaryota > Viridiplantae > Streptophyta > Magnoliopsida > Fabales > Fabaceae > Phaseolus > Phaseolus lunatus. The sequence goes on along the minus strand of CM023865.1, from coordinate 14,282,964 downwards.
ATGTAACAAATTACATTTATCACAGAAACAAAGACAAATACTAGAAACATAGTCTAGTATTTTATTCAAATTTTAAAAATTAAAAAAATTGTAATATTTTGTCTCATTTGATACATCCTTTTTCAAAATTATATTTTACTAAATTTAACCAATAAAAAAATTGAGTGTATTTTTATATTCTTCAAAAATATATTCAGCAATTTGAAAGAAATATTCATATTATTCAAATTAAGAGATCACATAATTTATAAAAGTATTATCCAATACACTCTTTCTAAAGTATACATCACATAACTAATAATCCAAAGTTCATTACTTTGAAAATATATAAATCAATGAATTAAACTATTTTCTCCCATTGAAGTTTTTTCTTAAACTTTCATATTGAATTGGGTCTAATGATCGTATTTTCAGAATCTAATAATTTTTTAACAGTCAAAATTGATAAGTTATTTATTATTATTTATAACTATATTTATTCCTTATTTGATAAACTGAGGCAAGTATTAAGAGAGTATATATTATTGTAGATAACATATTTATTTTGGAAGTACTATACACAATTCGATATAAACTCTAAATAATGTTGATATCATTTACATAATAAATTAGTAATTTAATCGTTAAATGTGAGATAAGTTTTTAGAAAAACAAAATATTTGTTTTAATACCTGTGTAAAAAAATTTGGAATTACATTCTATTTTTAAGTTTTAAAGACTTATCTTATAATAGTGTAAAAAAAAACTTTTTATGATAGTTCTAATAGTGATATAGATTCAAACAATATAAAAACTCTATATTTTCTATGTCGGTTGAAAAATTGTCGTAGTAAGTTAACTTATTATGACTATTATCTATAAACTGTCATAAAATATCTAAAATACTTGTCATTATATGTTTAGACAAAATTTTCTATAACTAGTATTTCTACAACTATCATAGAAAATACGACTTACTATAATGGTTCTCATCAGAACCGTCATAGTAAGTGGTTTTCTATGACAAATATTTTTATCACTCGTCATAGTAAATCAGACTTTTTATGTCACTTATTGCAATAATTGTCATATAAGGTTTTTTTTTAGAAAAATGATTGTTTTATCAATTTTCCTACATTCATTAATAACAATCACCTGCATATCAATGTTATCCAGACAATTGCATACAATTTTTAGACAAATTTGTTCATTGATCAATTTTACTTTATTCATTAATAACAATCACCTACATATCAATATTATCCAAACAATTGCATACAATTTACAGACAAACCCATTCATTGATCAAATTTCCCCATTCATTAATAACAATCACCTGCATATCAATGTTATCTAGACAATTGCATACAATTTACAGACAAACACATTTATTGATCAATAAACTAACAAAATTTACATCTCATTAAAAACACTTAAAAAGAATGAAGTTCGGTGCATTCTAATGTCTTCCTATATCTTTATCCTTGAATGGAGATAGGTCGTTCAATAATTACAAAAAAAAAATTGACTTAATCAATAAAAAGTGAAATTCACAATTAAATAATTAAGGTATTTATGTAAACTTTTTATTACCTCTCCATGAGTCAATAATGTTTACAAATATGATTGTGTGCATGTGCTTCATTACATAATATCCACACTCATAGCTTCTCGGTTGATGTGAATACTGCAAATTAAAACACAAATATAAGATATATTTTATATCATAATTAAATAGTGGTGGGACAAATAAGTTACATTAGGTGCAATTAATTGTATATTTGAGAATAGGTCCTTCTTAAACTCATCTTTGAGAAGTTTCTTGTCAGCCTCACTAAGTTGTGATAAAGTAACATGTCGAGCTGGAGTACCAAAGAATTGCATAATGCCTATCTGTCGTCCAGTACCACAAACACGTCCTGAATGCTTTGGACGACCAATGGCAATCGCTAATATGTCTTCACGTCCTTGTGTAACAAATGTTCCCGGAGAGCTTTGTTTCACCAAGTCATCCTACAAAACAAACATTTTAATGCAAATTTCAACACCAAAATCAACTTTCGTTAAAATATCAAAATAATTTATATCATGAGTTGCTTACAATCCGTTGAGTTATGATCCGTGTTTCTTCGGATGTGTAATCTCCTGACAATTTTTTGCGAGTTCCCTTCCACTTTTCATGGCGGAAGGGTGGAGATATTAAACTCAAACTTCACTTGTCACTGGGAGGTGAAGAAGAGGTCTCAAAAATCATAATTCGCTCCAACCTATCATATCCACTACGAGACAATATGTGAGATTTGGATATTATTTTTCTGAATATCTTGTGCAACTTTTCTCCCTGCCTATATTATACATTACACAGATAATTATCATAAAAATATAATTTTGAAAATCAATTTGATATTAAATTAAAGCTTATTTTACCTTAAATTCTAATATTGAGAACTAATTTTAATTTTATATATATTTAAGTACTAAATCAAACTGTTAATCTTCAATTTTATGTGCAAGTACTAATTTAATTTATATTACTGGAGTTAATAGCATGTTTAACTACTGATAGTAAGTTATATATTCTATCATTTACTTGTTTCTACATTCTATTATTAAATTTTAATATCATATTTCTAATGTGTACACTTTTCTCATTAGTTAGTAATAAAACAATGTGGTTTTGTAAACTTTATTGATAAAATGTCTTTTTCTAAGGATACAATATACTTTATTACAATTACAATTTTTAACATATTCCTAAAATGCAGGAAAATTGTACATATAAAATTTGGAAAAAAATTGAAATGGTAAATTTATGAAATAATTGAGTAGTAAAATGTGTAATTAAATATTATTATTATTAAAAGGTTCTATTATTTATTTATATTTTAACATGAAGAAACTTAAAATAAATTTTAATAAAAATAATATAGCTATTTCTTATGCACATATTTTTTTTTTTTTTAGAATTCAAACAAGGTATTTTATCATATTTTTAACTCTTCAAAAAGTGATCATTCTTTAAGAATTTCACATTGAAGCACACGAATGAATTTTCTAATATTTGATTAAATAATAAGAAATGGAAAGATAATTGATAACTCACAGAATTTAGAACACATTTTACGAAATAAATCATTGTGCGTGCGTGTATGTGCATTCGTGTGTTATTCCTTCAAATTAGGATGGACACAACATGCCTCATCCTTTTCACCCACAGGCTTTGCATGACTACAAGGTCACCAGTCTTGAATGACTCATTAAATCGGTTGTTTGCTTCAAATATTGTTGTCTTGCTATCATTCTGAAAGTTTTTCAGAGTATTCCTTATTTCTGCTGCTTCAACATAATTCTCTTCATGTTTTTAATTGTTCAACTGTGTAAATTAAAATTAATGGTTCAACCAATATAGTCATCATACAAAATAAATGGTCATCCAGATCATTGTACAAAATAAAATATGATCCTACTCCCACAATAAACAGGGAGAAAGAAATGATGGTTCGTCAAATTTGAAAAAACATATTGACCTCTTTCTCTTTCTATATTTACCGGACCTTGAGTCGAATTTGATCATGTCATGTGCAACGTCCATAAGTGATTGTTCATCAATGTCCATTGATTTAGACTCCTTCCCCCATCCCAACTACAAATAAGATTGAGAGGAGCCCAAAAAAGCAAAAACAAAAACATAAGCCTTTTGATTCATTTCCCATTCTCACTTAAATAAAGCTCACCCTGATTTAAGCGCAGACCGGCTGAGTCTTTCCCTTTTGTTTTGTTCGCATCACAAGAAAGACGCATAGAAGAGGTATGGCCAGCGCGTGGAGGATCCGTTGAGATTGTTTTCTCGGTAGGGAACTTTACGATCTTCTCCCCTATTGTATTGAATCAATAAAACAAAATAGGTCAGTGCTACCTACGATCCACTATTGCTCGATTCACAACTTCTCCAATGTATTTGTTGTGGAGTCCAGTTGTAATGTTAAACTCACGGAATCTTTGGAGACGAATTAAGATTCAGCACCAAACATAACAAAACAAGGTGAGAAGAATCGTAGAAGAGCAACTCAAGGTGAATTTTCATTCTATATTGCAAACTTTAATGTGTTCATAGGTGTACTGGGAAATAGGATGGATACAAATAAATCACTGTCCATCAATTTTCTCAAATACATTTATTACAACTTGTCCTCCCCTTCTGCCTCCATTTGTCTTGACAAATTCCATGCAAGTTACAGATCCTACATGCCCTCTAGCATGAACCTCAATGTCTTCTAACCTAATTTCTTGTGGAAACTAGTAGTTAGCCCATATAAAATTCCAACTCTCAATGATATCATCATAATCAATTATCTCCTTCAAACTAGGATGGACACAGCATGCATCATCTTTTTTCGCCCACAAGGTTTGCATGACTATAAGGTCACCAGTTCCTATAAAACTGGTTGTTTACTCCAAATATTGTTGTCTTACTAACAAGATTTTTTAGAGTATCCTTTATTACTGCTACTTCAACAATAATATAGCTATTTCTTATCTACAGATAATTTTTTTAGTAAGAATCCAAACAAAGTATTTTATCACAATTTTAACTCTTCAAAAAGTGATCATTCTCCAAGAATGTCACATTCAAGCACAAGAATGACTTTCCCAATATTTTATTAAATAATAAGAAATTGAAAGACAATTGATAACTCACAGTGTTTAGAACACATTTTATGAAATAAATCATTGTACGTGTGTGTTCATACATGCGACATCCCTTTAAATTAGGATGGACACAACATGCCTCATCTCTTTTCGCCCACGGGGTTTGCATGACTGCAAGGTCACCAATCCTGAATGACTCATTAAACTAGTTGTTTGCTCCAAATATTGCTGTCTTGCTATCTTTCAGAAAGTTTTTCAGAGTATTCCCTATTTCTGCTGCTTCAAAATAATTCTCTTCATGTTTTCAGTTGTTCAACTGTGTAAATTAAAATTAATGGTTCAACCAATATAGTCATCGTACAAAATAAATGATCATCCAGGTCAAAATATGATCTTACTCCCACAATAAACAGAGAGAAAGAAATAATGGTTCAACTAGTTCGTCTGTTAAAAGCCCATTTTAGGATACCATTGGGCCTGACCCATTTTTCATTTTCTTTTATTCATGCCAACTGTTTTAGGCATTCTGTTTTCTATATGTACCTTTGCTTTTACTATCTTGAAACACAAAATACATTTATTCTATTTGCTCAAGAATTGTTTCTTCTATTTTACACGCTATCTTTTTTTCTTCTTCATTCAGTGTTCTCTCTATATAGGGTTCAAAATTATTTTTGCTTCTTGCATACACAGTTGCACCATTGCCATGAATCTTGCTTCCCCAAACTTCAATACCAATTTGAAAAAACATTATTGACTTGTTTCTCTTTCTATATTTTGAATTTATTCAAACATAGGTGTTTGACATAAGTTCATGGAAAATCATCCAAGCCACCATACACAACAATAAAGATAGAAGAACTATTTGTATAAATAGTAGAATACACTTATATAGGACTTGTATTTTTAAATACTTTTAAGAGTGTTTTGTAGATGAATCAAAGACACAAGACCCTCACTTGTCACACAAGCAAGGATCTCTAGAGCATCTTAAGAGGACATACGCCTCTCCTTAAGTCACCAAACCTCATCATAGTTAAGCTTGCTTAACTAAAGTTATGGTAACTAAAGGAGCAAGCTACCTCATCCTTTTCATCTATAAATACCCTTCATAAACCCTTTCTAGTCAGATTTAACATATATTGAATGAAATATTCTGAATTAAGAAACTCATTCTCTCCCAAATAAAGCCCAAATCTCTATTTGGGAGTGAGCCTCCTTTGGCCTAGTGAACCTTGGAAGGTTGGCCACACCCTGCTTCCCCTTCATTGCACTCACCATTATTGAAACCTAACCTCATCCTTCCCATTCGATTCTCCTCCTTATCAAAGCCTTCTACTGCCTTACTCCATTCCAATACACAATTAAGAACTTGGATTTCATCATAAGTAAGCTAGGCCATAATTAATTTATTGTCAACCATTCAATGTGTATTACCAAAATCTTCCAATCAGATTCTGTTTTAATAAGCAATGATAACATAAAGATATTAGTGGAGGATATTAGCACAGAGTAATAACTTAGCGGAGTGCGTGCGCGCGGAAGCTGGCCTTGCCACCATGCACATAAAGATATTAGTGGAGGATATTAGCACAGAGTAATGACTTAGCGGAGTGCGTGCATGCGGAGGCTGGCCTTACCACCGTGCACCGGCGGTGGCGACGACAGAGTGTATGGAATGAAGGCAGCGGAGACGGGCAGCGTGCGTGTTGTGGAGTGGAGCAACCTAATTAATTAGGTTTTAATTTGTTGTCCCGCAATTAACCCGTACATACCGCAAATTATGTGAGATAAGTTTAAACAAATCAACCGATAGAATTATTGAAACTGTCCCATACATTTTGCTAGCGATTTGCGATACCTCGCATTGTCGTCCTGATAGTTATACACAATGTTCCAAGTTAACTCAGTCGGAAAAATTGAGATTTGGATTCCGAACTAGAATGTATAGTTCTAAATTTAAAAGCTTCAGTTGTGCCTTTTTAATTCATTTCTTTCTTAACATATGCTAAAAAAATAGTACTAAAATACTAAATCAAACAATAACGATTGAAATAAAGGTTGATCTGCTGATTCGGTTTAACATTTAGAAACGGCACTAGTTCTAATATAATATAAAAAAGATACAAACAAAACATAAACCCCAATTATGTAGTGAGTTCCATAATGGCTCCAACAATATCGCCGTTGTGAGTCTTGAGTGCCTTGACAGCCTTGCTTCTTGACACTCCTGCCTGTGTCATCACCAAATCAATGTCATGGGGCTCAACGCCAGTTTCATCAACCTCCTCCTCTTCTACAGGCTGTGCTGCTGCTGCATCTTGATCCTGTTTCGCTGTTACAGATCCAATATCTGGCATCCTGAACTGTTGGGCAGCCTGTGTCTGCAACTGAGAGCTCAAGTCCTCTATTTTTGCTTCCCCGAATATGACGTAGGTCTCAGAATTTGGACTCTTGAACACATCGGGTTTTGAGATGAAGAAAAGAATCTAATGCATAAAATAACTTGGTTAAAGGCTGTCAATTTTCCAGATAGATCACAAAAAAGAACAATACATATAATGACTCACATTTTTTGTTCTCTTGATTGTGACCCTACTAACGCCCGTAACAGGTTTTAGTCCCAGCTTCAACATTGCTTTTCGGCTTTTTTTCTCACTTCTGCTCTGTTTTGAACCCTCAGCACCACCTGCTTATCAGTTCAATAAATCAAATTAATGAACAAGAAGATCAACAGATAACAAGCCAAACAAACCCAGTATGCTCATCGCTGCTAAAACAGAGCATAAATAGCAAAGTGCATAACTACGTAGTAATTTTCTCAAGGTAAGAACCCCTTATTCCAAAAAGACTGCGACAATTATTTACTTGCTACATTGAAACAGCTATACAGTGTGTAATCTTTTTCATGAACAATTCAACCATATAAAAATCATCAAACACATAAAAGCAGATGTTGAATAAATATAGTTAAGATGTGAAATTCATAATTAACAAAAAGAACCCCAAACATGATTATGGTGGTATAAGAAAGTGCTCAGTGATCAGAAGCAGCCTTTAGGAACTAGTTTATGTATTGAAGACTATAATAAAAATAAAAAATGAAACAAAAAAACAACCATCTGACTCAAAATGTGCATCTAAAACGAGTAAGACACTCCGTACGTTTAAAATTAATTAGTTGTCTTTGAGACTCAAAACAGAGACCACCTTAGGATATATGCTTCAGTAATTAATTGACAGTGAAAACTAATCCAAATAGTCATATATACTACCGATTCCATCTTTTGCTAATACTAATGTCATTCTTCAGCTAGACCACACGTTATGCGCAAGTCACCTCTGTTAATTCTCAGATATACATTGAAAGATTGTGTTACTGATCATGCCAATTCTGTAAGTCTGGACATTACATTAGCAACAACTGAACCTAGCTCAGATCTGCTTTTTCAAGCCACAGCTCATGAAATCCAACCATCAAGTGACAACTAATGAATAGTTTTACCAATTCCCCTATTAATTCCTACTGTGTCCTGTGCAAACAATCAATGAATCTCCAACACATCCATGATTAATTAATGCCTAAAGGGTAAAGGATACCTCCAGACCCTCATGAAAATAATGCTTTTACTCAAAACAAAACAAAACAAGACAAAATCATCAAAGACCAGCATCTAGAGCTAACAACCAAAAGATGAAGCGGTTGATCATTAATTGTCAACAAACAACAACCATTTCTAAACACAAACATATATAATTAGAGAGATCTTGTTATGGTCGTTACAAGATGATAACTTAACAAGAATAAAATCTAATCTATATGTCAATCTGTTTACCACAAAAAGGGAGTCATAACTAGTCTAATGAGTTAAGCAAGGAGCTCTACCCAAACCCTAAAAAAATGCAGAAGAACATGGGAACTCAATAATAAAAGTTGATAAATTACAACATAGGGGGTTTTATTAACAAAACAATAAAAGAAGTACCAAATAAGGATTTCGTTAGGTTAAGACATAAAAACAGTAAAAAATGCAGTGAAAGAGAGGAGCACCTTGTGCACCGTCTTCCTTGTCGTCGTCATCGTCGTCATCGTCGTCTTCTTCATCGTCGTCAGCTTCGTCCTTCACGTCTTCTACAACGGGAGCGTCGTCCTCCTGGCAACATGCTCGGAAATTATACACCAAACGTCAATAAGAGAAATGAGTGGAATCGCGTTTTGCGAATTAAAACAAGAAAAAATGAAAAAGAGTGAGAATTAGTGAGGGGGAACCTGGGGTTGGGGTTTCTTCTTCTGCGTTGCGTCCTCAACGAAAGGAACCTCTTGTTCTGTTTGAACCTCAGGGGAAGCTTCAACGACAGGACCTGGAGACATGGCTGGGTGTGTCGGAGAGGGTAGGATTGGGATTTCGCAGTTTCACTCGGTGCGTGGGTTCTGATGATCACTGAGCTTGATGGTAGATAGATATAGATAGGGATAACTCTTTCGCTCCTTATTCCGCCTCCAGGGTTTTCACCTTTATTGGGCCATCCCTCTCATCGGCCCACTTTTGTTGAGTCTGGTAAAATAATAAATATGGTCATTTTTTATCCTAATTTGTGAAATTTCATTTACGATTTAGCATCATTAACTAAAAGGTTATATAATGAAATTTTAACTCGAAGTTGATAAATTGGAAACAAAGATTTGATGGTTAATATGGTAATTGGATAAATTGAATATGTTGATTAAAATTAGTCATATGGGGTCCAAGTCACCCCATCAAGGGTATCCAGCAACAGCCAAACATCCTAAACACTACAAATATGTCATCCATTAACATATCTAACTATTCCCAGAGATAACTTTACATATATGGATTTATATCCCTCTTTCCCATGCAGGAAAAATGTTCATGTGTCCCGCCTGTGTAAATGCAACAAATGTTATCTACATGCCTATAAGATAATTAACTAAATAAAATTAACACGTTATTTGTATCATACATGAATCAAAGACGTATAGCCGCCTAACTGCTATGTCTGATCAAAGCACGCATCATCAAAATGGTCGTACACATTTGGTAGTGTGCCTCACATGTGTAAATTGCTGAATAACTCCAAGTACAATATTATGCATCTCACAAGATGTAACAAATATGTCTTACTTGCACTCTTAACTCTCTCGTATGCAGCAGTTCTAGTAAACTTTTCTAAGCCAGCTAAGTCGCATTTGTGCATCTCGACATTGACTCATCTCAAATGTACTAGCGTCCATCCTAACTCCAAGTTACTCCACCAAAAAAGTTGAAGCTGTAGCGAATTTCAATTGAACATAGGTCAGAAATTGTCCCACAATGGGGATATGTAGCAATAACGACACATCATCCAATGTGATCGTCATCTCACCAATGAAGGTGGAAAGTGTTTGTATCACGTTGTAATCCCTTGACAAAGGCCAAAATCAAGTTTTTATTGACAACCTCATAACTAATGTTACACAAAGGCAACAATCCAGAATTAACAACATATGGGTGAACATGAGGACTCAGCACACCAAATTTACTTAATTTACTACCATGGGAGACCAACTTAAGTTCTTTTCAATCTTAAAAAAAATTACAAAAATTATAACATACAAATTACAACAGATAAAAACTTAAAAATTGAACTAAACATTTTAAGACTTACCTCACCCTCCTATAGTCTCACAATGACATGATCTGCGAAACTAACTAGGAGAGACAGATCTTAAGGCCCTCCAGGAAATCTTTCACGTTGATCATGTAGTTGTTATGCATCATTTATATGAGGATCGGTGTGATTTACAAGTTGACCACGATAATCTTCTCTACGAAGATGTCATAGGTCTCTGTCTACCGTTAGGTTGTGATCAACCACCTCTAATCCTAACCATATGTTTATGTAAAAACCATAAGCAATATAAAATATTTCAATTATGCTGACAAATTATTTGCAAAATTCTAAATAAATATATAATATAAATTAAAAACAAGTTTTTGGAAAAAAATGACTTCTAAATTATACAATTTGAAAGGTATTAGTGCATCGGAAAATTTTGGATTGTACAATCCAAAAGCCTTTTAAAAAAATGTGTTTTTCAAATTGTATAATAAAAAAAGTATTAATAAATCTAGAAATACCTTTTAGATTGTACAACTTATAAAACAATTCTTTTAAAAGACTTTTAAATTGTACTAAGGCGTAAGGTATTTTTGAACCTAGTAATACCTTATGGATTGCACAATCCAAAAACAACAAAGTAAAAAAAATATATGTGAAAAATTGTTGCAACTAAAATATAATATATAAGTAGAAAATTATATATATATATATATATATATATATATATATATATATATATATATATATATATATATATATATATAATATGAAGAAGAAAAAACTTCATGGTTTTGAATTATCTTAAGGGAGGTGATACTTTTAACACCTCTCCGATAAAATAAAAAAATATCCTCTTATTAAGCAACATATTTATTTTAAAGTGTCAAATGATATTTTTCTTATTTTAACATTTACGATTGTGAAGGTGGAATGTGATTATTGGGTTACCTTGATGAAAAAAAATTATTTGACTGTAGGTTCTCCATCCGATCACTTCCACTTTACAATCCTTTTAATAATAAATATTATATTTAAAAAAAATTAATATAAATAAAATTTTAAAATAAAATAATAATATATTTGATTGTTATGAATATTACCTAAATATATCAACCTATCATTGCTCTACTTTAATATACCCTTTATTGAAAACTAGAGTATTGTATTTGGTCCTTTCAATTATCTGAGTTTAGATTGAGAGACCCAAGTTCTAATAATATTTTGATACCAATATTTTTTTTCACTTTAAAGTTGTAAAGTGGAAGTAGTAAAAAATGAAAGTATTCATGACCTTAAGAAAAAATGTTATTTTAAAAATTGTATAGTAAAAAACACCAGTTTAGATACAAAGATTTTTGCATTAATAAAGTTTTTATAACGCTATAACACTAAGTGTGTGTTTGGATTGAGGAGTGGATGTGTGAGGATTTGAGGGAGTGGATGTATGAGAATTTGAGAAGAAAGTGTGAAGAAAGTGAGGTTGTTTGGATTGAGATATGTTAGGGTGGATGTGTGAGGAAAGTTTATGGGAGTTTGTGAGTGATGTAATGGTTGTGAGGTTTTTTTTAATTTTTTTTAAAAGTGTAAAATATAAGTTTACAAATTTACCCTTATATTTATAAATATTTAAATAATGAAATATGATGTATTTTTGTGTAAATTTGAATTAGTTGAAATATTTTAAATTATTTTCTACACAATTGAATAATTTATTTCGATACTATTAAATAATTATTTTCAAAAAAATATGAGTTACTTAATATTATCGAAACATGAAAAAAAATCATAAAAATAATATTATCTACGCATATTAAAATTTATTGTTATATTTATTTATACATTTTGAAAGTTTTTTTATATTCATTGATTTAGATTGTATGTAGATACATAACCATGTAGATATTTTATAGGACATTTTATAATAAAAAAATATTATATATAGAGTGAATTGTACAACAAATTTATTTATAAAGAAGAGATAATATATATAATAAAGTATGAAATATCATAATATGATAATTATGATGAAAAAATAATAAAAATAAAAGATATTATTATATATATTATTGCATGAATGACAAAACAAGAAAATGTCAAAAAGGGAAAACACCACAATCCTATGTGGCTTTCCTCTCAAATTTTTGCATATGAGGAGGATAAGAAAAATCACTGTTCATGGATATCCACTCTCTCCCTTCCCTGCACATCTTTTGATCCAAATGATGGATATCCACTCACATCCTTCCTCTTGAATAGTACAACCCTCGAAGCAAACAGAGCCTAAAACACAATTACTCTACAACCATTTCTTAAAAATAAAATATTATATTACAATAAAATAATGATTTTTTTTTTATATGTGAATCATTGTGTCAGGTATCATAATCTTAAAATGTAAGTACTCTGAGATGACAATCCAAGGGTTTTTCCTTTTTAAACACTTTTAATAGCTATTTTAGCATAAAAACATGAAGTTGAAGGGATGTGAGATCTGCAGAATTACATAACGTGATTCTGAACTACACCAGAAAGCAAAATTTGAAGTTGATTAGTATCTCATTCCCCAGCATATACAGTCAAGGCACATCATCATACTACTTGAAACAAAAAATTCAGTTTCTACTCCACAGATTTCTTCATGTTCCTCAGAATCTTTGCATAGTTGTTCTATAATAAGCTTCATCACAGTGTGGGAACGTAAATCGGGTCCAATGCTCACAAGGAGCACGTATGTCACATACACAACAGTAACACTACACATTTGATCACAGGGATATTTCAGAACACGTTGGTGGTGATGGAGAGGTAAGGCAGACACGAACAAGGAAAAAATAGTTAAAGACAGCAATTCCAATCACATAGTTTAATTACCATTTCACAATAGCTCTCGTGAGGTGTTGTAGTAAACGGAAATTTAAGACACATATGTCTTGGATGCGGGTAATCCCTGCAAGCTACCTATAAAAATTTGTAAGAAAACAAATCACTTTTGAATAATAAACTCGACAACAAACATCTTCACTCAATTAGCGAATATTCTCAAACGTTTCCTTTTCAAAAATAATATTCTCAAAAGTTTGATTCAGAAATGAAAACTTTTTTCCACATTTTACTTTCCCTCCAAACCAAAACATAAGCCATGCAGCGACAGCAATGGTGGGAGGGTTAAGCAAATAATAATATACTGAAGTAAAATTTTAATATGTGTGGCAGGTTTTGTAGGGTATTTACCTGACCGTTTTCACCAATAATGCAGACATCTTCAGAGACATGACCTTGGTGGTTATTTTTTTCGTCCGAGGAAAACACGGAGAAGTCGAACGAGTCATATGGGTCGAAATCTAAGATGAAACAATCCTCACTTTTCTCTAAACGTTTCATGTCCTCTTTACCCAAACAGACTAGGATTCCAGTTGAGGTCTCTTTCTTTGGCCATAGAATGACTGAACCTTTTCTATTCACCGCTGTCTCTTCCATTTCTTCTTGCTTCCTTTCTGACCCTTTTTGGCTTCAAAGTAATGAGAATGCGGACTCTACAAATTCCACAGCTAGTTTAAGCAATAAATATCAAATTCTGAAGCTCATACGACCCTTCGCATTCCCTCATGGCGTGACTTCGTTGCTACTGTAGCAATTTAAGTGGTGGAAGTATTGTTAGCAGAAAAATAAGTGAGGGAAAATTAACTATTTGAATTTAGGGTTTTGTGAGGAAGAAAATGAGAAGGTATAACTCTAAACAATAAATATTTTCTCCTCTTAAAATGAAAAGATATAGAGAGAAAGTCATGTTAGCATATCTTATTTTTAAATTTATTTTCATTTATTTTAATGTTTTATATAATTACAGTATTTTATTTGAATGTATAAGTATTTAAAATATATATATAATATTTAATTATAAATTTTTATGAATTTTTTTCTATTGTTAATTATATTATATTTTTATTGTTGTAGTATTTTTTATTTTTCATTACTAAAGGATTTTTAATATTAAAAAATAATATTTTTTTATTTATATAAAATCTTATTTATTTTCCAATTTTATAGCACATGTTTAATATTTTAAAGAAATTATTTGAAATTCTGTTTTTATTTAATTTTTATTTAATTTGTTGAATATATGTTTTTTTTTCTAATTATAATTTTTAAATTATACATATTTATATTTAATATATATATATATATATATTAATTATAATTTTTAAATCTCCGAAATATGTGAAAGTTGTTTATTTTTAAATAAAAATAACTTATTTTATTATTAATTTTTTTAATTGGTAAGGGTAAATCTGTAAAGTAACATTTTACACCTTTAAAAAAATTAAAATTTCCTCACAATCTTCACATCACTCACAAACTCTTATAAATTTTTATCACACATCTATCCTGATATACTCCAATACCATCACTTTCTTCACACTTTTTTCTCACATCCACTCCCTCAAATTTCCACACATTTCCTCCACAATCCAAATAGATATAAGATTTCTTTAGATTGAATTTTAGTAAATTGATATGGTAAAAGAAAATAAAATAAAAACTGAAGAGACTTTATGGATCTATAAAAATTAAAATAATTTCATAGACATTCATAGAAAGCATTTAAAAACGACGACGAGAATCTCAGTGATGTTGTGAGCGGAGACGACGGCGAGGAGGGAGAGTTGGAGGGTGGCACTTTCATTTCTCAGTTTTCTCCCTCACCACTCTTATTGGTGTTCTTATTTTGTTTTTGTTAGAATTTTATATGAAAAAACAATGGTGAAAAGAAAGCAAAGGTTTAAACATCTTTACCTCCCAATGCTGACTTCTATTTCTTCTTTCTTCTTTCGTTTTCTTTATACTATGCCTCTCCTCTCTCTTTCCCTCTGTATTTTTTCTACTCTCCTTCTCACTATTGTCTCCGATCTTGGTTCTCCTCCTTTCCTAGCCTGGCAATGTCTCAAGCAATGGGTTGATGGTAATTTTGTAAAGGTGTGTGTTTTTGTGACCTAGGTGCAGTGAGAGAGTCTATGCAGAGAAAATATGTGTGTGTAGCTGCAGTTTCTTCGTGCGGGAAGGAGGAGAAGTGGTGTGGAGAGTAACATGAGAGGAGAGGTTATGATAGAATGAAAACCGTTTATTTATTTATTTATTATTATTATTATTTTCTTAAAAATGAAAATGGAGTAGGTCCAATTTTTTTTTTCATGTCTTCTATTTATTCTATGCGTTTTCTTCTTCCACTTCCATAGTTTTTTTAGCAGTTTTATATTTCTTAAAATACCAAAATTATCTTCTATTTTATTGAATTTTTTCATTTTGAAAATATCTTATAAATTTAGTAACTTTGGAATATATCTTGAAAAAAAATATTTTAAATTGTAGAATCTTTATTTAATGTATTTTTTAACAAATTATATTCCGAATATAAAAATAATTTCAGATTCTATAATCAGAATATATTTAATTTTTTTTTTGCAAAATGCACTTTACAAGTTTTATGAAACCCATTTCCCCAATTAAACTGAGTGCCAAATATTGTTTAACCATTTGGTATATTGTAAATCAGAAAAAAAACCCCAAAATTCTCTTCATAATATAATATAATAATAAAATCATATAATATGAAAATAAAATAAAAAACTCCAACATCCTCTTCATAATATAATATGAAATCATATGAAAATAAAGAACACCAAAAACCTATTCATAATATATTATTAAAATATATGGAGGGATATGCTCACGAGATCTGCTCAACCAAAATGTACCCACTAACCCCATTGTACTGGCAATTTTTAAAATGGTTCTATTTGAAAGAAAAAAAAACACAGATTTTTAGATTGTAGAATCTATATGGTATTTTTGGATTCTTCAATCCATAATATAATTTTAAGAGTTAAATGATTTTTTTCTTATCCTATGAGGATACAAGAAATTATGCAGGAAGAAAGCATTTTTTTAAAAGAGGCCCAAAGATTTTTTATATATCTCTTAAAACGAAAATGAAAATAAATGATAAAAATCTAAAAATAAAATTTTCATATTTTAAAATTTTATAGTACAAAGAAAATAATTTTAAAGATTTATATATATATTTTTTAAAAACCTTATTATTATTATTTATTTTATTTTATTTTTATTTTCTTTGAAAACCAGTTTTATTTAGACGAAATTGGATGTTCAACAGTATAATTTAGTATTTTTTTAGTTCCATCATATTTGAAAGTGTTATATCTATATATACATTAGTCTAATATTTTAAAAGCCTTCTTTATATAATTATAATTATATATGCTTAATTAAATTTTAAGTTTATTATAAACTAGAATATTTTCAATTGAGTTTCTATTACAATTTTTTATGGAGTACTTAATGTTTATACAATTGAGTATTTACCATTTAATTTTGTCATCAACTAAGTGTCGTGGTTATTAATATGCATTGTCATTACTTGCGTGTCTTTACATGAAAAGTAAAAATCAATTTAATTAAGTTTTAACTCTCTCAAATTTGAATATTTTTGAATGAGTTTTTATCAAAAATTTTGTTTTATTGATTGTTCAAAATCTTTGCATTTTTTCAAATGAGTCATTGTTGACACGACTATTTTGTTGAAGCCAGTGATGCTATTATATTTGATGAATTCACTTCTAAGGACAAAAGAAGTTTTGAGTGTTGAAGACTTAATTTTGTATAGTGTGAGTGTTCTCTTCTTTTATGATTTATATGTCTTTCCTCTTGGTGATTAGGTTGATATTCACAAATACTTACGAAAGATGATGTTTTTCTAATGTTAGAACTTTTTGTGGCTAGAGAATAATTTTAATTGGTTAAAAGATAGTTTAATCTATTAAAATTGAACACAATGGAACAATGTCTTAAAAAGACAGATTAAACTATCTTTTAACCAATTAGAATTGTCTTATGAAGTTCTAAAAAATTGCACTAGATATTCTAATCGATTATATTATTAATTTAATCGATTGTTATTACTCAAAATGATAAGTAGTTTTGGAAGGATATTTAAATATGTTAAAATAATTTTTTAATAAATTGATATTTTCATTATTTTTATATTTTATTCATCAATCTATTTTAATCGATTGAAATATTGATTTAATCCATTCTTTTTTTCAATCCATTAAAATTGTCAAGATAAATTCTATACAATTCTCTTCTATAGATTTTTTTAAGTATGTTTTTGAAGTATGAGTTTTGAAAAACATATTACATTTGATAAAGTTACTCTTCTAGGTATAAAAAGGTATTTTCTTGGAACTTTATTTTAGTATTCTTGAGATCAATATTTTCGGTTAAGAGGTTCTTCACCTGAGTTTTTCATATTAATTTTGATCTTGCTGTAATCCGGTGATATTGTTCCTTTGTTTAGTTTTGCTTTGTTATTCTATAACATGATGTTAAAGGGTTAAAGAATACTCTTGAGGATTCAATAAATGTGTTCTTGATGTATCTTGTTCTTGTAAACATTTATTATAGTGTTTAACTTTATTTAGTTTATCCGAGTGACTGGATGTAACTCTTTTTAAGAATAAATTAATATAAAAATTACAATGCAATATTCTTTTTTTCTTCCACTTTATTTCTAAGTTTGAAGGTTAATTAATCTTCTACAATTAAGTTTTTAATATGTTAATTTATGCATTAGATTCACTTTAGTTAACTAATTCAATAAGTGATTCATTTTAATTTTTTTTCAAGTTTTTGAAAGTTTTCAAAATTTGATTTGTCCCGCTCTTGAACTCAACTTCTTCTAACATATTTGATCTTACAGTTTCAATCAAAAGACCACAAATATGAATGATACAAAAAATAAAGTTCTTGCACTCTAATGATCTTTACTAAAAGTTTCGTATTTTTATATCATTGATTTGATTTTTATTTTAACATTTAATTTATAAAATAAATAAAAAATGTCATTTTTTATTTAATTTAGAACATGACATGTAACACAATTATTTGCACCTTAAAACATAACTTTACTTATTATTTTAGTTTTAAAAAACTATAGAAGTTATGTTTTAAAGAAGACCCAGATTTTTTTTTAAAGAAAAACTCTCTAGAAATAAAACCGATCTTTAAAACTCAATTTTTTTAATAAAATGTTTGACATGTTTATGGCACTATGATAATAGTATCTCAATTAGATTCGATTGACACGTCAGATGTCATCAATAATATATAACAATGAAAATTTAATTTCTTTATATAGTCAATACTTTTTCAAAATCTGAATATTTTTATTAGTATTTTTAAAATTACTCCCCTAAAGGCTTAACTCTTTTTTTTTGAAAAAAACATGTATACTTTGTACGAAAATGAAAAACAACACTAAGCCATAATTATATTGAGGGGGTCTAAGATTATATTTTTTGTAAAGTCTTCCAACAAGAATATTAAATTTTTACATTTGGCATATAACTTTTAAAACAAATTTCTAAGAATATAAATTTTTAGAATAATTTTAAAATTAAGTTTTGTATTAAAATTTTCTCATAAAAAAAATGATCCAAGATTTTTTTTTTTTTGAAGAAAAATGTTGTATTTATTTATAGTTGTGTCTCATTGAAGTAGGAAAATGCATTAAATCTGTTTCTAAAGTGATTTCACTATTTCAGAGTGTACTCTTATCATTATGATTTTTAGTATAAAATAAACAATCATTTGTTTCATAGCCAAAATATCTTAAAACATCAAACTTTAATTCATTTGCATGATTCATTTGTAAACCATGTTAATATTTCACATGTTGATGAATCAATGATGATTTCTTATTTAAACCATGTCATGAAAGTTTTGTCATGGTCGATCAACATCCATTTTTCTTATTGGTTTGGGTTGTTGTCTTTGACAATGTCTTTGTGTGCAACTAAGTATAGTAAGACCTCATCTATGTTATACAAATGTGCTTGTAGAACCTCTTCTCTAGATTTGCTTACTGTAACATCCCGCCAATTGAATTGCATAAATATAAAATGAAGTAGAGATAAAATAATAATGTTGAAGTGAACATAATTATATATATATGTTATGAAGTTTTCTCCTCGTAGGGAGTTTAATACAAAATCTGTCGGTTTCCAAAAACGTAAACTAAATACAACAAAATACATAAAAACAGGCAATTTCCCAACAGGATAGGCGATCTCCCATCAGGAAAGGGCGATCTCCTATCAGAAAAGGGCGATCTCCTGTCAGACAACACAAAAAGGGTGATCGCCTAACAGAAATATATATGGGCGATCTCTTCCCGGCGACCACTCACTGAGGAGCTCTACCACCTGCAACCTCGTCTGCTCCCGTGCAAAATACACGATCATCACAGTTTAAGAGAAAACAACCACAGAGCAATACAAAAGAAAGGGGTAAGCTAGATGTTTTAAAAGCTTTTAAATCCATAGTAAACATAAAACTTCACACCATTCATGATCCATATCAATTACAACCATCAACATTTCCATATTCTACATACTCGTCAAGTGTCCATTTGCTACTTTCAGTATTCAAGATTCACACGTCAGACTTTCCACTGACTCACAATGCATAGACACATGACTCTACTTCCGGATTGACTCGTGCGTTGACTCAGGCTCAGAGATCTGCACCTGTCATACCATACCACTGTGAAATCCACACAGGGTCGCTGTGAAATCCACACAGCCATGCGCATATATAATCTCAATGTCATTAACTCTCCCGGTATGACAGGGTTAATTCATAAAACAGGCCGAGCTCGTTCTTTTTCACACTACTCGCCCATTCATATGAACCTCCTCCGACTCTCCACAACTGAATAACTTCATCTAAGTGATTCCATTATATCAACAGAGTCAGAATATCTCCTTCTAGACAAGCCCCTAGTCAATACACCTATACACGATCTTACACGGTATTTCCTTTCCTGAAAATACTATGCCTTGATCCCACATTCACGACATTCAAAACATCATACCACTCAAAGGAATGATTCAAATCATAGCAACAATCATTTCAAAGGTTCAGACTTTCGAGTATTACATGCATTCCACCTTTAAATCTCAAACAGTTTCAAAGCAACACCAAAAACAGGGAGTTCGCAAACAACGCCAAAACCGGCGATCTGGTTCAAAAACAAGATATTTCGAAGTCTGTATTTAAAACCGGCGACCACGTCGCCCAAACACATAGAACAGAGCATTCACGAAGATGAAAACGAAACCGGCGACCACGTCGCCCTCACTTCAGAAACAGCTAATCTATGGCTTGTATTGAAAATAAAGCTAGCTTCCCTTACCTGGACTTGCGCAAAACACTAGGAGCTCCGAAACCCAACGAAGCTTAAAGAATGCCTTGACTTTGTTTTTGCGTCTGGTTTGAAGGACTTGCAGAGAACCTCCCAGGTGCTCTAATGGTGGCCGTCGCTCGTCGTACTCTTGTGTGAAGGTGCCAGAATCGCAGTGCGAAGGAGAGAAAAGGAGAAGAAGGGAGGCAAACACACTCTTTCGCTCTTGAACCACTGCAACGTTCCTTTCTCTCAGAAGTGGGTTTTTGCATCTTAAACTAACTTGTCCACAAAAGCCGCTGCCACCACCCACTCTGCAGGGAAGTTTGCGTGTACGCTGCACTGAACAGTACGACTAAGCGTGCCTCTGCGCAGGCTAACACTCTGAGGTCACTATTCTGAACCACCCTTTTTGTCTACGTGGCGCGCGTGCAGGACGTTTCATGCTGGGAGTCTGGGTCCCACCTTCTCTGTGTGCAACTCGACATCGCGCGATAACCTTTCACCGATGACCACTGGCGCGAAGACTATCCACCGATGACCTCTCGCGCGAAGACTATCCACCGATGACCTCTCGCCCTAGCGATCACGTGTAGTCTAGGCGACCGACGATTTTGTACTAACAAGGAAATCTTATAGTCTTCTAAGCTACACTTGCTTTCCTTTTTATTTTAAATAAAAACATACTTAGAATTCATTTAAAATATACCCTTTTATTCCAATTTAATTTTACAGGTCCTTACACTTACCACATGTACACCTTTAGAAGACTTACTTATTAATCTACAAGAGTGTTAACATTTGTCAAGAACTCTTATAGAATTTACTTTTAACATGTATCTGGAACAAAACTTGATAGCTTCTTCTAAAATGTATCTTTCAATAATAGAAGCTTTCAAATGGTATTGGTTCTTCATATATCCCTTCAAAATCTTCATGTATCGCTCAATTGGGTACATCTATCGCAGATAAATTGGCTCACAAAATCTAATTTCTCTTACAAGATGAACAACCAAATGCACCATGATGTCAAAAAATAATGAAGGAAAAAACATCTCTAGTTGACACAAGATAATTACAATCTATTTTTCAAGTTCATCAAACTTTTGAGGGTCAACAACTTTACTACTCATGGAATTGAAAAATGAACACAATCGAGTTATAATATGCCTTACATTTTTTTGACAAGATTCCACAAATAGCCACAAGCAGTAATTGCATTAAAACATGACCATTGTGAAACTTTAATCAAATTAGTTTCAAGCCATGCATAACTACAATACTCTTAACATTTGAAGAGTACCCGTGTGGTACCTTAATACCTTTAAGACATTCACAAAAACTTGTTCTCTCCTTTTTGGATAGAGTGTAACATGCTACAGGCAAATATGTACGTTTACCAACTTCTCACGATGTCAATTTTTGTCGTATATTCTTCTCAATCAAATCCAAATGAGCATTCACATCATTTTTCATCTTGCCTTTAATTTTGAGAAATTTTCCAATTAAGCTATCACACATATTCTTTTCTACGTGTATTACATTTATACCGTGTCTCACATCTAACTTACACCAATATGGAAGATAACAAAAATTGACCTACTTATTCATATTTCAGTCATAGTCATAGTTGACTTCTTCTTCATTTTTCTAAAAACCATATTGATTTTTATTTTTTACCTTTTTCATAAATCTGAACACTAGTTAATGGAATGAGACATCTCTCATGTTCTTGGAGTCCATTAAAATCTTATCTCAATCCACGATACATGTGACATTGATTTAGAAATCTACGATGCCAAAGATAAATTGTTTTCCTTCCATGTTTCAATTGTTCATATGATATGTTTTCTCAACAAATTAGACATGCTCTATGACCCTTCACACTATAACCTGACAAGTTTTCATATTCATAAAAGTCATAATAGTACAAAATAACATTGCATGCATCTAGAAAAATTCATTGAGAAACCCATCAAACACTTCAATCCCATGATCCCACAATAACTTTAATCTTCAATCAATGGACTAAGATAAACATCTATGCCATTTCGTGGTTGTTTGGACTAGAGATCATCATAGATAGTATCATGTATTTACACTTCATACATAAACCTAAAGGTAAGTTATAAATCACTAGTAAAACATGTCATGAACTATGATTGCTACTTAAATTTCCAAAAGTATTCATTCCATCAGTAGCCAATCCAAGTTTTAAATTCCTTGATTCATTTCTAAATTTAAGAAATTCTTTATCAATGTTCTTCCATTGCAAAGAATCATCTTGATGACAAAGCAGTCTATCACATTTCCTATCATCTGCATGCCATCTAAGGTTATTAACATCATTTGGATTCGCAAACATATGCTTAACCCTTAGAATTATTGCAAGTTACCAAAAAACACCTTCATAGGAGGGTCGTCCTTTGTGACCTCATCATTGTTCTCTTCTTGACCATTTTTAACCTTATAACGTGATAATCCACACTTGAGACATCTTCTTAACTCTTGAAACTCTTTTCTATATAAAAATAAATTATTAGAACATGAATGTATTATATTTCATACTCGTCGGAAAAAGTATATTATTTGTCTCATAATTTTGATGAGGTAGTGTATTCCCTTTTGGAAGTATTTCCTTTCAACAATTAAAGCGATTATGTGAAACTTTTATCAATCCATCCATTCATTCATCAACCTTAACACTACTGATAATCGTGTAAAGTTAGTTGGATCGGAATATAATAGAGTCTTTGTATCAATGGACATATTGTAGTACACAAGTGCTTTCAACAAATGACTCTACTCCAACATCATGGATCATGTCCCCTAGTATGTCATCCATTGTCAAATCAACAAACTTATCCGTTTGTCACACACTTGGTAAGTATAACAACTCACAATGTCACATCCATGTATAATTTCTAAAACAATCCATCGCACAAAAAATGTTCTCTAATTTTCAAAACATGCAATGTCCTCCCATTCAAACTATTCACACAGGGATACCTCATCATTCCTCCATTGTGACTACTATTGGCATTATATTGTGCAAAATGTATAAATTTTTTCATCTCTCTTTGTCATAAGCATCACTACGTGGTGAATTAATCTACTCCAATCTATATCTACGTTATATGTGTACATTATTAGAATTATATTTTGTACAATGTATCTAAATCTCACTTTTTTTTAGTCAAAGGTTTGATCTTATCCTATATATTGAAGAAAATTCACTTTTATTATAATTAGTACATAAACTTTAATCACCATTCTTTATATATCATAAAATTTTGATTGCAAAGTTAATATATTAAATTTTAAAAAAAAACTAAGAATATCTTAATAAAATAACACATAAAATACAAACTTCAACAAATATAACAATATTTGTCTGAATCAAACACCCCATGACCAATACCAACAAATTCAACAAAAATAAATGCTATATAATTTAAGAATATATAAATATTAATTAAATATAATAAAATAATAAATAAAAATTAAAAAATACTAACATGAACTTGGAATGTACAAAGGTCAACTTCAACATTGAAAGAAACGGTAGGAGAGTGACGGGGTTGCATCGGTGGAGGAATCATGACAAGATGCAACTGGTCTTACTCGTGATTATCATTGTTTTGGTAAAAAAAAAGTAACTTTTTAAATGTTGATTATTTTGTTAGCATAAAATAAATAACATTTAGTTGATAAAACAAATAGGTAAAAAAATATTAAATTAGAATTAAATTGAGATTAAGTGTCTTGTATCTATAGGAATGACATGTTAAAGTTGGGACTATGTAATAAGTTAATAAATATTGTGTGTTTTAATCATTGGGAAGGAAAAATCTTAATTAATTCTTAAATTGTGTATTGTTATTGTTTATTGAAAATCTCAACCTGTTTTCAAAAGTAGACAAAAGTTGTCCACATATACTAGTTTTGTAGCGGTTCCTCATAAGTGAGCCTAGTCAGAAAAGAAAGTTGGTTGGAGGTTGGTGGGAGGTTAGCGAATTACGTTAAATATGTTTGTGGAATTTCTTTTGGGTTTGTCAAAAGAACTAAAGAACTTCAAGCACCAAAAAAACAAAGGGGAAAAGGAATACTAGCAAGCTTCCACATTCTTTTATTTTCTTTATTTATACTTCACATAATCATTTTCTTCACACCATAATTTATTTTAAAAATTGGGTAAGAGACGTGGAAATGCTACCACGAACTATTAGGATGTCGTATTCCGTATTAAAGCCCACGTGCCTTTTTTTTTTTAATAACTACCATCACATTTTAGTTATGCCATTGCATGTTTTACAAAACGATTTCAACCGCTACAAAATTTCGACCACAATTGTAAATTTGTAATACATTAGTGCTAATTTAAGATGTAATGGTATTTTTCTTAAAAAGGGAAAATGGAGTAATACTCAATACCTCAAATTTGTTCCAACTGTAACTGTGTCTCTTTTAATTGAGGAACAAATTTTTAAACAGAATTGGGAATAATTTATAGTTGAGGAAATAACCCTTTTTGGTAACCATGTGGTAATAGTTTTTCTTGCTTACGAGACGGTGAAGTCTTTATCAATCCTTTTCTTGTCCTTAAGAAACCATGGCATGGCCCAAACTTGCAAGCAATCAATTAGCTCACTCACCATACAAGGTAAGTTAATTGAATCACAAGAAAACAGTACAAAAGTTACAACTATAATTGTTATTTAAAATTAAAGTAATGCAAGTTATAGTACATGCATTCACACTGTGTTTTTGAATAACGGATTTGCATATCTATCTACAAGTTAAGTAACTTCTCTATCTATTTTTGTCAGTTGATATGAAAATTCTAAAACAGGGGAGTTGGAAATGAGTCTGAAACATGAACTTCTTGGCAAGGGGAAGAAGAAATATAGAAATGAGCCATATTGTCTCTATTTGACAAAGAAAATGAACCATACTTACTCCACTCTCTCGTTGCTCTTGAACATTAATAAAGTATGAATACTTTTTATGGCTATTTGAATTTGCGTACCAGTTGTTGGGTACGTATGTATAACAGCTTTAGAATTGGAGCAGCTACAAATGCTGACTCTTATGTAAATTAGTTCAAAGTTCCTTCTAATAGTGACGTATTAGGTAATCCTCTATCCAAAAGTCCTCTCATTGAAATTTTATTTCTCTGTCGTTATATATGTTGACAAAATTGTACAAGTGCATTTCTGGTCAGAGGCTTCTTTCCCTTCTTGCATTTGCTCAACAATTTCACCAACTTTTATAAATTTACTAATTTACGAACTGTTTTTTTGGCTTTTCATTTTTCAAACAGAGAACACTCTGCTTCAATTAATGAGCACTTCTTCACTAGTTTTTACATCAAATCTATGTTTATGTTTAGTCCATTTCTTTGTGAACTTATTTATTCCACATGGATCATATTCATACCATACCAGACTACTTTTGCCACTTTACAGTACAGAATTTTGTAATAGAGAGGAGCATGAATAATTTTGGTTTGCGTATTCACACATGGTCTTTGTGGGACCGGGGTGTGGTTGTTGGGACGGGGACAGGTGCAAGTAGGGGAGCCATTAACATCATTTCTAAATATCTTTATGAATATAAAAGCACTTCAGCAGGAACCATTGAGGTCACAGGCTCATAGCAAAAGCACTTGCTCCAATCTTGAATCAAGAATCTGAGGTAAATTGAAAGTATCAAGAATGGGTTCAACAGGTGAGACTCAGATCACTCCAAGCCATGTGTCTGATGAAGAGGCAAACCTGTTTGCCATGCAACTGGCGAGTGCCTCTGTTCTCCCAATGGTTCTGAAATCAGCGATTGAACTTGATCTGTTGGAAATCATAGCCAAGGCTGGCCCTGGAGTTCATCTTTCTCCCTCCCAGATTGCTTCTCAGCTCCCAACACACAACCCTGAGGCACCCGTCATGTTGGACCGCATCTTGCGCCTATTGGCTTCCTACAATATCCTCTCTTTCACTCTCCGCACTCTCCCTGATGGCAAGGTTGAGAGGCTCTATGGTCTTGCTCCTGTTGCCAAGTACTTGGTCAAGAACGAGGATGGCGTCTCCATTGCTGCTCTCAACCTCATGAACCAGGACAAAGTCCTCATGGAAAGCTGGTATACATAGTAGGATATAATTGAATTAAAACTATTCCCTTTAGCAGTTAAATTAAAGTTGACATGACTATGTTGCTGTAGGTACTACTTGAAAGATGCAGTTCTTGAAGGGGGCATTCCATTTAACAAGGCATATGGAATGACAGCCTTTGAGTACCATGGAACAGATCCAAGGTTTAACAAGGTTTTCAACAAGGGTATGGCTGATCACTCTACCATCACAATGAAGAAAATTCTTGAGACCTACACAGGCTTTGAGGGTCTTAAATCTCTGGTAGATGTTGGTGGTGGAACTGGAGCTATAATAAACATGATAGTCTCAAAGTATCCGAATATTAAGGGTATTAATTTTGATTTACCCCATGTCATCGAAGACGCCCCATCTTATCCAGGTCGGTATTTTTAATTTGAGGAGGTTGCCATCGTATTTAGAGATGTTGCTTATATTATTTTTCCAAGCATTGTCACCAGTTATTAACTGTTCATGGAAAATTTGACATTGCTGTTTTCGTGCAGGAGTGGAGCATGTAGGTGGAGACATGTTTGTGAGTGTTCCAAAAGCTGACGCTGTTTTTATGAAGGTGAATGTTAAAACTTGAATCCCTTTTTCTTACCTAGTTTAAAGGATTTCTTCTTACTTGTTTATGCTAATGATTTTAATTTCATTCATACCTCCAGTGGATTTGCCACGATTGGAGTGATGAACACTGTTTGAAATTTCTGAAGAACTGCTACGATGCATTACCAGAAAATGGGAAAGTGATTGTGGCAGAATGCATTCTTCCAGTGGCTCCAGATTCTAGCTTGGCCACAAAGGGTGTGGTTCACATCGATGTGATAATGTTGGCTCATAATCCAGGTGGGAAAGAGAGAACAGAGAAAGAGTTTGAGGCTCTGGCCAAAGGATCTGGATTCCAAGGTTTCCGAGTCCTGTGCTCTGCTTTCAATACCTACATCATTGAGTTTCTCAAGAAGGTTTAAGTTCTTTGGCGTGGATTCAGATCGACTTGGATTTGGATTTTGACTGAGTATATGCTTGTGATGTTACTTACGAAGCTTTCGCGGAAAAATGTAAATTTCTCTTCATACATTAGGAAAATAATAATGAATAAATTTAAATGTGTACTCCCTTTATAAAATAACAAGTTATGTGACTTATATACGAGTTGATCACAAGTATTTTGGTATCTCTCTTACGGTCATTCTTCAATAAACATCACTTTTATTTATTTACCATGTTATTATAATAATTTTAATTTTTTTATTGTCGAGTACTATAAAGAAGTGTTATACATTATCACACATTTTTTTTATTGTTAAAAGGTATATAGTCTCACATTACTTACTTTTTACACTTTCAAAATGTTTATATACAATAACTCTCCCTATATTTTTAAAGTGGACAATAAATAAGCTCAATTTTACATGCATGAAATTGTGGATATTATTTGTATTTTTTTGTGCACCATTCCCCTCTTGTGTGATAAAGAATTCTAACTTGTTTCATACCACTTGGTTTAATTGCTTGAAACTTTATCTATATTTTTTTAATTTTTTTTTATCTTGTGAACGTTGGAGCCTTGATTTACATTATCTTTGTCTCCCATTTTCACAACGTTCATTCTTATTGTCTCCCTTTTTTTTTTCACAACAACATTCATCTTTCTCTTTAGTAACCTACCAGAATCGTGGAAGCATGTAACCGTGTAAGTCAAGTTTCCACTACCTATAAATATATGTCTCTACTCCTCCTTAAAAAACACACTTTTACTCATTCTCCTCTTTTTTCTTATATTGGGTTCTTTGCTCTTAAGAGATTCCTAGTAATGTGATCCTCGACATACCACTTGAGAAATTCTTGTTGTACTCTAGGGGTTTGCATATTGTACCGACCAGTCCTCAGATACCGAGAACAGATAGTAAAGGGTGAACCACGTCAGCTGAGTCCTACAGCATGGGCCAAAGCCACATGGAATGGACCCCGCAGGTGGTATTGATTAGAGGGTGATTAGTCATCAGCATGTTCCCACAGAGAAGGGTGATTACTCATCAGCATGTTCCCACAGAGAAGGGTGATTAGTCATCAGCATGTTCCCACAGAGAAGGGTGATTAGTCATCAGCATGTTCCCACAGAGAAGAGTGATTAGTCATCAACATGTTCCCACAGAGAAGGGTGATTAGTCATCAACGTGACGATCACCAGAAAGGACTGATGTGTCCTCGTCATTCTGCAGGGTGATCAGTCCTCGGCAACAGAGTGTGACGAGGTGACATCGGTCTTGGGTGATTTGAACAGCGTAACCAGAACAGCTAAGATTGGTTCTCAGAGTGGGCCAATGACCAGTTAAATACCCAGAGGTAGGGAGAGGCCTGAATCACGAAGAGCCTATGCGGGTAGCAGGGAGAGCACAGTTAGGTGCAGAGTCTTGAGGGGTCGAGTACTCATCAGAACTAGGGTTTCCCAGTGAAGCTACATGCATGGCACATGAACAATGAAGGCACTCCCAAACCAAGTGGCCCCAGAGACTAGGTGCACAAAGAGGCACCCAGGTGGTCACACTGTTAGAGTTTGCACTCTAGAGAAGGAAACCTTATGTGCTAGATTACCCTAAGGTTGGGTGATAGCAGCGCAAGGGTATTCCAGTAAACCCTGAATATGGCTAGCAGCGCAGTGAACCCTAATTAGGGCTAGCGGTGCAGTAAACCCTAGACTATATAAGGGACAGTAAAATACTTCACAAATGTACGCAGTTTCTAGACCTAAACACAGAGAGACTCAATACACTTGGTGTTTCTTACCCATCTTGACTTGAACGTCGGAGTGCAAATGGCCTCTAGGGCGCCCCTTTCTCTTTTGCAAGTGCAGATTGTTTCGCAAGAATCAAGCACATATCAACGTGAGGAAGGAGGTGTGTGAGTGTCATGGAGTCAACTGACAGGCGAGTCAACCGGCGAGAACATTTGGCGCCCACCGTGGGGCCGAAATAAAACAAGGTCTCATACACGAGAGTAAGAGCAGAAAACTACGGAGATGAGGAATACAAGACAAGGGTCCGTTCCACCGAATGGAGGCGAAAACGTTACCATGCAACAACTCATGGAAACGATGCGCGCCCTCTAGGAGACGGTGGCGGAGTCCAGAGCGCATCAGGCGCGTATGCAGGAGGACATGGTTGCCTCACAGGCCAGGAATGAGGAGTTGCACAGAGCGAACGAGGAGCTGCACTTGAATCTGCAACACATGCAACAAGCTGGAGACCGTGGGGGAGATGATCGGGCTCCACCAACGCCCCCAAGGGCCTTTCCCATGCCTTTCTCCCGGGCGATTATGGACACGATGGTCCCAGCCACCTTTGTAGGGCCTAAGACCGTGCTCACCGGGAAAGAAGACCCTAAAACACATCTCACTGCTTTTCATACGCAGATGATGCTGTCAGGAGGGTCTGACGCAGTGCACTGCAAGCTTTTTATGGCCACATTGACAGGAACGGCGCTAGAATGGTTCGTGAGTTTGCCCGAGGGACATATCACGTCCTTCGCGTAATTCTCCACGCTGTTCAGGGAGCAGTATCTCGTCAACAGGGCCCCACCTCAGTGTCTTACGACCTTTTCGATGTAAGGCAGCACCAGAGGGAGTCCCTTAGAGATTACCTCAACAGGTTTGGGGCAATGGTGGTGAGGTTGCACACCAAGGATGAAGATATGGTGGTGCACGCCTTCAGGAAAGGCGTATTGCCAGGGCCTTTCAGCCAGTCCTTGATCCGCAGTCGCCCCAAGACCTTCGGCGACATTAAACGACGTGTTATGACTTACATTGTCGCTGAGGGAGAGCTCAATGAGAAGCGAGAAAGCGTAGTCTCATCAAGGCCCCGAGTGCCTAGTCGACCTCAACCCCTGCGGGTGCACGAGGCGACCACAGAGAAGACTCAAGGAAAACAGAAGCCCTATGAGCCCCGAAAGCCCCAAACTAGGGCACGCGCCAAGGATGACGTGCCCCCTAGGGATGAATTCCTGGTGGAGCTGAAGGAACTAATCGTCATTCCTAATGTGGCGGAAAGGTTGAAGATGCCCCCAAAGAGTGATAGGAGGTTGGGGCCAAACAAGAACGCCTGATGCGAGTTCCATCAGGCCTTTGGTCACCCCATTCGCAACTGTCTAGCCTTAGGCCACCAATTGGACGAGTTGGTAAAGAGTGGGTTCTTGAGTGGCTACCTGAAGGAGGCACAAGGGGGTGAGGCGGTAGTGGTACCGAGGGCTGATCAAGGGCACGAAGTGCTCATACATGGTGAGATCCACACTATATCAGGTGGGTTCTCAGGAGGAGGGTGCACTTCATCGCAACGCAAAAAGTATGCACGTTCGGTGATGGCAGTGGAGACATGCGAGGAAGATCACTTCCCAGACATCGACCTCGTCTTCACGAAGGCTGATCACCGAGATGTTATCCCCCACGATAACGATCCGGTGGTAATTTCGGTTGTCACTGTGGGACGCAGGGTGCACCGAGTGCTAGTAGATCAAGGAAGTTCGGCCGATGTGATGTTCTGGTCGACATTCAACAAGTTGCAGTTGTCTCCTGATCAGCTGCGGTCCTACGTCGGCTGCTTGTATGGGTTCACAGGAGACCAAGTGGAAGTGCGGGGATACATCGAGCTGAGGACTACTTTCACTGATGGAGTGGCCTCCCGCACAGAGAACATCAGGTACCTCGTGGTAAACGTCCCGTTTGCCTACAACATGCTGCTGGGTAGACCAGCCTTAGACAGGTTAGGGGCAGTGGTGTCCACAAGGCATATGAAAATGAAGTTGTCTTCGATGGAGGGGATGGTGATAACCATCAAATCAGACCCAAAAGAGGCTAAAAGGTGCTATGAGAATAGCCTCAAGATGAAAAGGGGAGTTTGCATGGTGACCACCTTACCACCAGGTGGGGGTGGCGAGGAAGCTGATATGCCCCGAGGTGACGTCGGGGTTACACGGGCAGAGGTTGCCCGGGCGAGGCGACCTGAATCGGCAGAGGAGGTGGTGGAGAAGGAGATGGGAGACAGGATGTTCAAGTTGGGTAAGTCCCTGCCTCAGGAGACCCAAGACCAAGTAGCAAGGGTCATAGAAAAGCACTTGGACGCTTTCACTTGGTCCCCCTCAGACATGGCAGGTATTGACCCTGACTTCCTATGTCATCGCCTGACACTGAATCCCCACGTCAGACCAGTCCGCCAGAGGAGAAGGAAGTTCAATGACGAACGAAGACAGGTCGTCAGGGAGGAGACACAAAAATTGCTCAAAGCAGGCCACATACGGGAAATCCAGTATCCTGAGTGGCTTGCGAATGTCGTTTTGGTAAAGAAGGGCAATGGAAAGTGGAGGATGTGCATAGACTTTACAGATCTCAACAAGGCCTGTTCGAAGGACTCCTACCCTCTGCCCAATATAGATGCGTTGGTAGACAGTGCCTCGGGGTGCAAGTTACTCAGCTTCTTGGACGCCTTTTCTGGGTATAATCAGATCAAGATGCACCCGATGGACGAGAGCAAGACTGCGTTCATGACAGAGCTGTCTTGCTACTGCTACACGGTCATGCCATTTGGGCTGAAGAATGCGGGTGCCACCTATCAGAGGTTGATGGACAAAGTCCTTGCGCCCATGCTGGGACGCAATGTGCAAGCCTATGTAGATGACATGGTGGTGACGTCCCAGGCACGAGATCAGCATGTTGATGACTTGAAGGAGCTATTTAATACGATAGCTAAGTACAGGCTGAAGTTGAATCTAGAGAAATGCGTCTTTGGGGTAGAAGCAGACAAGTTCCTTGGTTTTCTACTTACGGAAAGAGGGATCGAGGCTAACCCAGACAAGTGTGCAGCGATCATAGCCATGAGGAGCCCGACATCGGTCAAAGAAGTACAACAGTTGACAGGCCGGATGACTGCCCTCTCCAGGTTCGTGTCAGCTGGGGGAGACAAGGGTCACCCTTATTTCCAATGCTTAAGGAGAAATAGGAGATTTGCCTAGACTACAGAATGTGAGCAGGCTTTCCTCAAGCTCAAAGAGTATCTAGCCAGCCCGTCAGTCTTGTGCAAGCCTCAGCTTAGCACATCCCTGCGGCTATACTTTGCAGTCACAGAGAGGGCGGTGAGTTCTGTCTTGGTTCAGGAGCAGGAACAAAGCCAGAAGCCCATTTATTTTGTCAGCAAAGTTTTGCAGGGGCTGGAGGCGAGATACCAAGCCATAGAAAAGACAACCTTAGCAATGGTGTTCTCAGCCAGGAGACTTCGTCACTATTTTCAGAGCTTCACAATGGTGGTGATGACAGATCTACCAATATGCAAGGTCCTGCAGAAGCCAGACGTGGCGGGGAGAATGGTGCGTTAGGCAGTCGAGGTGTCGAAATTCGACATCCAGTATGAACCCAGGGGTCCAATCAAAGGACAGGTCTACGCTGATTTTGTGGCTGAGATGTCCTCGATTGAGACCTTGCAGGAAGAACCTAGCTTCAAGTGGGTATTGTCGGTAGATGGGTTCTCGAATCAGCAAGGTAGTGGAGCGGGGGTGATCCTTGAAGGACCCAAGGGGTTATTGATAGAGCAGGCCCTGCGGTTCACCTTCAAAGCCAGCAATAACCAGGTAGAGTATGAAGCTTTGATTGCTGGGATGCTGTTGGCTAAGGAGATGGGAGCGCAGAGCCTTATGGCGAAGAGTGACTCACTGTTGGTCACTGGTCAAGTGGCAGGAGAGTACCAGGCCAAAGACCCTCAGATGGCCTCCTACTTAGAGTATGTCCAACAGTTGAAGAGTTCGTTTGAAACATTCGAATTAGTGCATGTGCCCAGGGAGCAGAATGCCAGAGCTGACTTGTTGGCCAAACTCGCCAACTCAGGCAAGGGGGGCAGGCAGAGGACAGTCATCCAGGAGACCCTGAGGGCGCCTCGTACTTATACAGCTGACAACTTGGTGGGAGTCCATCAGATCAACCAGTCAGGCGGTGAGAAGAGGAGTCATCGGTCGTTGACCCAAGAAACACTAAAGAAGCCAGGGGTCAACGCGTGCACGCCACTAGAAGAGGGGTCATCGCAGGTATGCCTGTTGGAGAGTGGAGAGACATGGATGACACCCTAAAAGCGGTACATAGCTGATGGGATGCTCCCAGTAGAGCTGACGGAAACAAGGAGGATAAAGAAAAACTCGGCCAAGTACACTCTCATTGCTGGCGAGTTATACAGACATGGGTTTACCCACCCCATCCTAGTGTGCGTACATGACGAGCAGTGTGTGAGAATAATGGCAGAGCTCCATGAAGACATATGTGGTAGTCACATCGGAGGTCGAGCTTTGGCCTCTAAGGCCATTCGAGCAGGGTACTACTGGTCGACAATGAGAAAAGATTGCACTAGGTATGCGCAGCAGTGCAAGCAGTGCCAATTACATGCCGATTGGCCTAAGGCGCCACCAGAGGAGCTCAGGTCAATATACAGCCCTTGGCCATTTCACACCTGAGGAATCGACATCCTGGAGCCTTTCCCTTTGGCAGTACGACAGATGAAGTATCTCGTGGTCGCCATAGAATATTTCACGAAGTGGATCGAGGCTGAGCCAGTAGCACAGATCACAGCACAGAAGATCCAACACTTCGCGTGGAAGAATATAGTATGTCGCTTCGGGGTTCTCAAACGTTTGGTGTCTGACAATGGCACGCAGTTCGCAAGCCAACAATTGGGGAAGCTATGTACAGAGTTGGGGATCAAGCAGGTGTTTGCGTCGGTCGAGCACCCACAGACCAATGGGCAGGTCGAGTCGGCCAACCGAGTCCTGCTCAGAGGGCTGAAGAGAAGGTTGGAGAAAGCAAAGGGAAGATGGGCTGAGGAGGTTCCCAGAATAGTATGGGCTTACCATAGTACTCCCCAGTTCACTACCAAGGAGACTCCCTTTAGTTTGGAGTATGGTTCAGACGCCATGATCCCTATGGAGATCCAGGAGAACTCGCCGCGTTTCCAGAACTTCGTGGCTGAGGAGTCCAATGAAGAAAGGAAAGTGAATCTCGATCTCTTGGATGAAGTTAGGGAAGAGGCAGGAATCAAGGCCGAGGCGCTGAAGAGGAGAGTCGAGCTCAAACACAATTCTAAGTTGAGAGCTCGGCAGTTCCAGGTGGCTGACCTCGTTATGCGCAAGGCGTCTCCCTACCAGATAGAGAACAAGCTATCCCCTAAGTGGACTGGTCCTTTCAGAGTGACAGAGGCCTTAGGGAACGGAGCGTATAGGCTTAAGACTTTAGAAGGTGGTCCGATTCCTTGAACCTGGAATGCGACTCACCTGAAGTTTTATTTCAGTTAAAGCCATGTAATGTTATACACAATAGAGGGGACACTCTTTTTTCCATTTTTGAAGGGTTTTTAATGAGGTCACCCAATAAAATCTTCAGTTAAAGATGTATATCTTAATGTGTTTGTACAATGCAGTTAAAACCTGTCACTTGGGGTTAGAGGTTTTGTAAGTGGAGAGGTAGGTTTGTAAAGAACACCTCCTCTTCGAGTGAGAACTTCCAATGTGAAAGAAGGGTTCGTCCAGTGAAATCCTCCCTCGCCTATGAGCGATGTGAGGTCAGTTAGAACCTGTCACTTGGGGTTAGAGGTCTCATAAGCGGAGAGGTAGGTTCGTAGAGAACACCTCCCCTTCGAGTGAGAACTTCCAATGTGAAAGAAGGGTTCGCCCAGTGAAATCCTCCCTCGCCTATGAGCGAGGTGAGGTCAGTTAGAACCTGTCACTTGGGGTTAGAGGTCTCATAAGCGGAGAGGTAGGTTCGTAGAGAACACCTCCTCTTCGAGTGAGAACTTCCAATGTGAAAGAAGGGTTCGCCCAGTTAAACCCTCCCTCGCCTATGAGCGATGTGAGGTCAGTCAGAACCTATCAGTTGGGGTTAGAGGTCTCGTGAGTGGGAAGGAATGTTCGTAAGGGACACCTCCCCTCTGAGTGAGAACTCCCAACTTGAAGGAAGGGTTCACTAGTGAAATCAGTAGGAAATCCTCTATCGACGGGACTCATCACCTAAGGGCGAAAAGTGATAGTGCAAGGTTTGTTAGCTTATCAAATGCTTCCCTAGAATCCTTAGAAGGCTAGGTGATGTGGGCGATGACGAGGTGGTGCGTTATTTGTGGTCTGAACATACGCTAAGTAGTGAGTTCCACAAAGCATGAAGCATGTCAAACAATTAAACAGCAGCAGGAATACAAAGGCAAGCGAAGTACAATGTAAAGCGAACAAGATTGAAAACAAGTGAGTAAGGTAATTACATTATAGAGGAGGGTAATTACAAGATGTTCAGCCATTAGTTACAATTGCTCAGAAGACCTATCTAGGCATTATTTGCCCGTCGACTACCTGCATGGTTGCAGAATATGGTGAGAGGTCCATCTCAGGATGCACGCAGGCAACCTGAGCAAGGGCATCACCAAAACCTTCCCCATAGGCATCGGCGGCATCCTCAGTGAGCTCGATCTCGATCTTTTTCAGCAATTCAATTTGTTGGGCAAGTTTCTCCTCAACCTTGCCCAGCTGAACCTCTCGGTTTGTAGCTATTTCCTCCAGCTTGGTCATTTTTGCTTGAGCCCCCTTCACTTGCTCTTCCAGTTCGATGATCTTGTTGCGGAGGGGGAGAATCTTGGCTTCAAGCTGGAGGGCCTCCTGCCCCTTGGAGAAGAGGAGCTTCTTGGTCTCCTTCTCAGATTGGCAGAGACTACCCAATTCTTGATTAAGGACGGTCTCGCGCTTAGCTGCTTGGTGGAGTTGGAGATCCTTCTGCTCCAGCACTTTCTCCAATCTAGCAGCCTTCTCACGCAACTCAGTCTCAGCGCTGCCCTTGACCAGCAAGAAGTTAGAAGCGGCGAGGAACTCCTCAAGACCATGGCTGAGGAGATTCTCGAGGGAGTTCTTGTCCATGGCCTCCAAAGTAACTTGGCCATGCATTTGCGCAAGAGACCGCTGGAGTAGAGGGGGCAACTCCGGGGCAGAAGGCATTTGGCTGGTGGAAGAAGCACTCTCCCCACCTCCCTCAAGCATCAAGATTGGCTCAGGGGGAGACGAAGCGCTGGGGGGTGCTCCTTGAAGGATGGAGGGTGCCCTTCTGTTGCTGAAGAGACTTCTGCAGCAACCTCCACCCTTTTTCTCTTGAAGACGAGGCCAGAGCAGGTGTCCTCATCCTCAGAAATTTCCACTGGGGCTGCCCTTTTTGATTTTTCAGCAATGGGTTCTAGGGCAGCACCCGCGGGCGATGAGGGGCTAGCAGGGGATGAGCCACTAGCATTGCGGCGATTCAGCACATCTGCCAGCCTTTTCTTCTTATTAGCACTGAGCACCATGCATGCAGTGGACAATAAGAAAGGGTGAGAAAGACAAAGCATGAAGTATGTAAACAGTTAGATGCAAGACAAAGTTGATGTACTGATGTATACACTGAGGGTCTTAGCGTTGTATTCATGCCTAATCAGCTGTGTGGTGTCAAACACCACGCCCCAGCTGGAGATAGTTTGGCACAGTTCTTGGTCGGAGGCCGTCAGCTCTTCGAGTCTACGGGGTTTCTTGAACTTTAACTTCTCCACCCAATATAAGGGGAACCTGTCGAGCATGGTGGAATTGTAGGAGCTGCAGCAGACTCGGAAGAATTTTCCCTTGAAGCTTTTGTATGACTGTGAGAAGAGGGTGAGTAGCACTCTCCCTGCCACTCCATTCAGGCTCACCCAAAGCCTCTTGCCAGGGCTCTTCGCCTCGAAGAAGTATATAAATACATCTACCGAGGGAGTGAACCCTAGGTTGTTGTAAAGGATGGAGAACGCCCTGATGAAGGCCCAGCTATTGGGGTGCAGCTGGGCAGGTGCCACGTTCAACTCTGTAAAGCAAAGCCCTCTCGAACCCAGTGAAAGGGAGGCGGACTTTGACTCGTTTGAAGATAGTGGCATAGAAGAAGAAGAAGGGTTCCCCGTTGTTGCAGCGATCATCGGCGCAAACGGGTTCGTCTTCTGTGCAGGGTCGCACAGAGATGTACGCGTCAGTTTCCCTGCCAAAGACGCGCCCTCTGATTTCGTTCTCATCATCCCTATGTTTTTGTAGATCTTCACAGGAGGTGAGTTTTGAGGTCTCAGCAAGGAGATCCTCAGAAGCCCAGGGGTAGAGGGCCTTGTAGTCAACCGCTACGGTTGGAAGAGGGTTGGAAGTAGTTTTGGTTCTGGCCATCTCGAATCTAAACAAGTGAGAGGCAGGAAGAGAAAAAGGCTTAGAAGAAAACAATGGGGGACGAAGACTCAAAGGTAGAACGAACCCAGAAAGGAAGAACAGAAACCCTAGAATGCAGAAATCAAAACCAGGCCCAGAACAGTTACAGTATGCAACATAGATGAACAAGATTATGTTATAAAGAGGATAGAAGACATAAAAATCATACATTTGGTTGAGCGAAGACGAAAGAGGTGGAAAAGGCTGGTGTGAGGAAGAAAGCGTGCACTGGAAGATAGAGTTTGCAGAAGTTGAGAATGCAAAGTGATGGAACAGTGAAGTGGCGCGGGGTTTTGAAGAGGTTTAGCGTAGCCCTAGGGAGCGCAAACGTTATGAATCCCAGACCGTTGATGCGGCCACGTGTTAACAGATAAAAAGGGGTTGGTGAAGTGTCCCTTCAGCGCACTGTTCATGTTCTTACACGCAGAGCCACGTAGGTCGCCCGAGCCGATGACTTAGTCTCTTCGCCGAAACAAGTTAACAGCTTGAGACTGGGGGGCTTATGTACCGACCAGTCCTCAGATACCGAGGACAGATAGTAAAGGGTGAACCACGTCAGCTGGGTCCCACAGCATGGGCCAAAGCCACATGGAACGGACCCCGCAGGTGGTATTGATTAGAGGGTGATTAGTCATCAGCATGTTCCCACAGAGAAGGGTGATTAGTCATCAGCATATTCCCATAGAGAAGGGTGATTAGTCATCAACATGTTCCCACAGAGAAGGGTGATTAGTCACCAGCATGTTCCCACAGAGAAGGGTGATTAGTCATCAGCATGTTCCCACAGAGAAGGGTGATTAGTCATCAGCGTGACGATCACCAGAAAGGACTGATGTGTCTTCGTCATTCTGCAGGGTGATCAGTCCTTGGCAATAGAGTGTGACGAGGTGACATCGGTCTTGGGTGATTTGAACAGCGTAAACAGAACAGCTAAGATTGGTTCCCAAAGTGGGCCAATGACCAGTTAAATACCCAGAGGTAAGGAGAGACCTGAATCACGAAGAGTCTATGCGGGTAGCAGGGAGAGCACAGTTAGGTGCAGAGTCCTGAGGGGTCGAGTACTCATCAGAACTAGGGTTTCCCAGTGAAGCTACATGCATAGCACGTGAACAGTGAAGGCACTCCTATAACAGGTGGCCCCAGAGACTAGGTGCACAAGGAGGCACCTAGGTGGTCACCCTGTTAGAGTTTGCACTCCAGAGAAGGAAACCTTATGTGCTAGATTACCCTAAGGTTGGGTGATAGCGGCGCAAGGGTATTCCAGTAAACCCTGAATATGACTAGCAGCGCAGTGAACCCTAATTAGGGCTAGCGGCGCAGTAAACCCTAGACTATATAAGGGACAGTAAAATACTTCACAAAGGTACGCAATTTCTAGACCTAAACACAGAGAGACTCAATACACTTGGTGTTTCTTGCCCATCTTGACTTGAGCGTCGGAGTGCAAACGGCCTCTAGGGCGCCCCTTTCTCTTTTGCAGGTGCAGATTGTTTCGCAAGAATCAAGCACATATCAACGTGAGGAAGGAGGTGTGTGAGTATCGTTGAGTCAACTGACAGGCGAGTCGGGGCGAGAACACATATCATACCGCAAAAAAGTTCTCAATAATAATGTTCATCCACGCCTTAAGAAATGATCTTGTTCATGTTCTCATTTAGCTTTTATTACAATAAAAACCTAATTACAATTATATATATATAATATTATATTTTTTTTATATTTATATCATAAAATTATATACTTTAAACTTAAACTATTATTCATTACATGAAGTGATAGCTTATAGGTAATAAATACCTTCCAAAGTTATCCTCTTGTCCATATTTGAGAGGATGAGAAAGTTTATCTTTCTGTCTCCTCCATTCCAACACTTCCGACACTTGCATTATGTGTGAACAATTTTTTTTAGTTACTGATAAAATAAAGAATGTTATATAATATATTTATTAATTTATAGGTTTATTGAAATTCATTATTATAATGCATTTGTGGATCAATTCATCATTTTTTTATATGTTTGTATGTTGTATATTAATGTATCACTCAAAGAAAAATATTAATACATTTT
The DNA here is from genome assembly GCA_013389735.1 of Phaseolus lunatus. Taxonomy (NCBI): domain Eukaryota; kingdom Viridiplantae; phylum Streptophyta; class Magnoliopsida; order Fabales; family Fabaceae; genus Phaseolus; species Phaseolus lunatus. The sequence continues at coordinate 14,242,988 of CM023865.1, read as the reverse complement.
AATTATATTTGAATATTATGTGTATGACATGTCTATTATGACTCAACACTCATGTAAAATTTCATTATATAGTATTGGTTCCTAACTTGATGAATTCATTATCATTTGTGACAACTTTTAATGAACTTAATTTCTCTAATTGGAATGAGCAAGTCTTATTTTATCTCAGTGTTATGAATCTTGATCAACATTATCGATTTTAGCAAAAATGAACATAAAAATCATTATAAAGTTCGGGAAAAAAAAATCAAACATACTCACTTTAATGTTCATGAGAATGACTGTCTTAAACAGTATTTCACAAAAATGAAAGTGCTAAAGAGTTTGAGGTTTATGAGAGTTGTTAGGACATTAATGAGTACATTGACTATCATGAAGTTTAATGAGATGCATGAGCATGTTATTGAAAGGATAAATATTATAGTAAGACTAAAGACCTCTGAAATGTTTGTGAATGAAATTTCCTTGTAAAGATTAATCAAGCATCTGTGAAAATCTAGAAGAAAGCATCAATGACAATAATTATCATTTTTGTGGAAAAGTTGGACATTTTCAAAAGGATTGTCCAAAATCTAATGCTTATGTATGTTTTGAATCAAAGTTAACTGAAGTTTTCTGTAATACATGGTGAATTGGTTATGGATGTTCGACTCATGTTTCTAATAGGATATAGGAATTTCTTACGATCCAAACCATAAGGCCAAATGAAAATTGTGCCTTCATGGAGAATAAAATGAAAGCTCTAGTGGAAGTAGTTAAGACTTATCGATTAATCTTTGACACTAGACATCATTTAGATTTATTGGAAAGCTTTTATGTATCCAGTTTATCTAAGAATTTAGTGTTATTGTCTAAACTTGATGTTATTGGATATTGTACCGTCCCAGACCTGTCAGGATTTTGGCCGATTGGACGAGCCTAGTTTGTGGCTCTCCTCAGGGTCGAACAGTCTAGCTAAGAGCACACGAAGTGGGCTGAAGAGGCACTTATGTGATGGCCTAATGCGGATAGCGCTACGCTCAGAATTGGGCCGACCAAATGGACAATCTAGTCCAAAGCCCATGTTAGACTAGTAGTAAGAGAAATAAGCAATCTTGCTATAAGCACGACTCAAACGTTATTAGGGTATAATATTCTAGATTATGTTACATAAATGCTACAACTACGAACGAAATATCCCAGATTACATTACATAAAGGCTAAGCATTACCTGCACAATATCTCTGGTGATCTTACAAAATATTCTGATTTATATATAGATTTTATGCAAAGTTACCGTGATATGACACATTAATGTCTACAAAAATCAGAATCATATATCCAAGCCCATGAGGTCTTATAAATAGACAACCACTCACAAGGAGTACCTCAACTCACTTTTTTGCACTATATTCTCTATTCATATAATCTTTTGTGCCCTTGCTTACTTGAGCGTCAGAGTGTCTTTGCAGGGAGGAGCCCCCATGTTGCTTTACTGGTTAGATGATCGAAGGCTGAAGGAAACCCTCCAGCAGCTCATCCATATTCCGACCGACGTCGACTCAAGCAAGAGCAGATACATTTTATAATTTTGGTAAAGGATGTTTTAGTTTATTTAAGCATAATCCTCTCACTGGCATTCTTCGTGATAGTTTATATAAATTGAAGTTGGATGGTTTATGCGTTGAAACACTTATAATATGTATCATAATCTTGGCACCAAACTCAATTTAGTGAATGAATACTTCGATTTCATATGGCATAAACTTGGGTCACATTTTTAGAGAAATGATGGGAAGATTAATAAAGAATAAAATTCTTCTAAATCAAGATTTTATTGATCTAAATATTTGTGTGAATTGTATAGAAGGAAAACAAATAAAACACATAAAGAAAGATGCTACAAGAAGCACTCAACTTCTTGAAATTGTGCACACTAACATTTGTGAGTCTTTTGATGTTAATTCTTTATGGAAAAGAAAAGCAATTTATCACCTTTATTGATGATTATTGGTGTTATGATTATGTCTACTTAATTTCTATTCATCTCTTTTGTAGTAGACAATACACTAGATAGTATTCTACTTGAACACTTTTGTTTGGTTGAAATGACATCTTTGATCAAATCTAATAGAGGTGGTGAATATTACAAAAAGTATGATAAAATTGGGCAACATCCAAGTCCATTTGTTAAAGTTCTTTAAAGATGTGGCCTTTGTGCATAATACACAATGTCAAACACTCTACAACAAAATAGTGTATTTGAAAGGTGTAATACAACATTAATAAATATGGTTAGAAATATTTTAAGTAATTATTCTCTTTGTATATATTTATGCATGTATGCCTTGAAAACTTCCATATATTTATTAAATAAGATTCCTAGTAAGACTCACAACTTTTGAATTGTGAACTTGTAGAACACTTAATATGGGACACCTACATGTTTGGTGATTAGTTTCTTTACTTTGGTATGACCCATCTAATCTTTACACAGACAAAAAAAAAATATCAACAACCAAAAATGTTAATCCAATTAGCTGTTCTACTTACAGTATTATGATTTTCTGTACCTCAACAAACATGTCGAATTCTGTGATGATTCTCAATCACTTTATGCTTTCTAAACATTCTTGTAAATCCAAAACACATTCCATAAATAAGAACTTGAAGTTTAAGTGCTTGTTGCATAATTAAAACCAAGACCAAAGCTTAGTATCATTCACGATAGTTTTTCCTTCAACGATGCTTTTATTAAAAACAGTTATTTCTTCATGGTTGATATGGAAAGCTGTCATATTTAGTGTTTGCATGGATGGTAAATGCGTATTCACTAGAAATTTACATCAATATTCTACCCATTTTTAGATATTCAAAAGGGTACAAGGTCCATGGATAATCTGATTAGGGGTGTTAGTTCACGGAGCCATCCATAGACATACATGTACACAAAAATTTGGACGAACCTTCACTCAGTGCCTCACCACCTTAAACACTCTGTCCAGACTTTTGGAAATCTAAAAAGAAACAAGTGAATCATGGTCCTCTTTATTACATCCTTTGCACGTGCTTGCATTATTTGGTATAATTCCTCTGCATACCAAATTCTGCAAGGTTGGCACAAGGTCTTGAAACAACTTTCAAACGAAAAGTAGTACCTTTGTCAATACTCCTTTCAACCATAAAATTAAAACAAAAATAATTCAATTAAAACATGAGATGTTATAATTAAATTAACTTTGTATGCTGCTTTCACACGATAAATGTTAGAATATGGCTTCCTTCAATGGTAAACCACTCCTTTCAATACCTATTCTCTCCACAAAATAATGTCTTCTGTGCCAACAATCTCGTCTGATACCTCCCTCAGACCACCAACCAACTCCCTGTATTAGCTACGAACATGATTATATGACTTAAAAAATGTTGAACTACCACAACCGATACTATATACATACATTTTACATAACTTATATAATTGGCTTATAAAATAAAATTTATAGTACTTATATAATATAAAATGTTCTTATCTCTTTATCTCAATAGTTGTATCTCTAACAATAGGTGTTGTAGTTGAGACCGGAAGAAGGTCAGGTGGGGTAGCAATTAACATCATTCCTAAATATCTTTATCAATATATAAGCACTTGAGCAGGCACCATTTAGGTCACAGGCTCATAGCTAAAGCACTTGCTCCAATATTGAATCTAGAATCTGAGGTAAATTGAAAGTATCAAGCATGGGTTCAACAGGTGAGACTCAGATTACTCCAAGCCATGTGGCTCTGTCCTCCCATGGAAAGCTGGTATCTATCTATTCATCTCACTTTTTCTCACTCTCTATCCATTTACGCTTCATTCTTTTCTCTATTCTGAATTTTGCCGACCTTAAATGCTACTTTTTCTTTGGATGAGTGTGGTTTAACATTACTTGAAATTAATGTTGATGTCTTACATAGGTGTTAAATATCTTACCAAATCTTCTTTTTAAATTAAAATTTAAAGTTTCAAATAATTTAAAAGATTATTATTTATTATTTCAAAATATAATAATATTATTATAACTTATATTATTAATATTTTTAAACTAATTTTTAATTATTAATTATAATGAAATAATTTAATATTAAAATGATAAGTATTTTAATCTGTCTTATTAAAAATATTAATTAATTAATTAACTAACTACTTAAAAATTCTTTTATGATTAAATGTATTTTTAATATTATATATATATATATATGAGAAGATTAGTATATCTTATCTCATATTTTATGAGTTAATGATGACTTAAGCCAAAATAGATTAAGTTAGTCCTTTTTGTCAATCCCAATAATATCTAAAATTATGTTAATTAATATTTTATCTTAATTTTGAAAATCTCAAATAAAATAAAACATTATATTGTTATAAAATAATGGAGGAATATGTTTCTTGAGCACATGAAATTTTAAACCTTGGACGCTGTTAGGTATTGATAAACTTAATTATTATCGATTAATAACGTTTTCATTGAAATAAAGATGTGTTAATTGTTAATTAAATTATAATTGACAAGGTGAGTAGGTTTTTGGATACAGAAATAGCACAAAAGGAGACACTAAGTTAAGCCACTTTCATATATTGATGACGATTGTCCACTAACTTTCTACCCCAAACCAACCCTCCTCCACTATGAGAGGTCACCCTTTCACCAACCACCAAATCACCAATCGTGTGTGAAGAGTGAAATAATTTTCTTTAAGGCTTTCACCATAATCATCCAACTAATTATTTTTCAAGACCTAGCCATTGTTGCTGATAAAACCAATCGTGTTTTCTACACGTATGTCTACACTATTACTTATATTTTTATGAATTTTTATAAAATTATATGGCTAATTACATGTGTCAACTTTTCCAAAATTACTTACGTCAATTTGACCAATAACCTTTAGGCAACATAGTAGGTTAGCCTATCTTCTGCTAAGCGTGTACATGAAGCTAATGTAATATGTATGTATTTGTAAAAGGGACTAAAGAGTAAGTGCGGGTCCAACAAAAATCTAAATTATGGAAGAGAAAAGTTTTTTTGAAAAACATGTAAAAGTACAAACAAGGAACAAGTTAATATAAAGTGCTGCATAAAACATAACGGAAAAAAATGGAAAACCAGAGCATCAACAAAAACGTCATAAATGGAAGCATGTAGCATTTAAGAGTCCCCTCAAGCTATGGATATCAACATCACCAAGTTTGAAAATGATTTCAATGAAGTTCTTTGACTCGAGGGACTTGGTAAAGACATTCACAAGTTGTTTATTAGATGAAATGGGAAGAAGATGAAACAAGTTGGCTTGAAGTTTCCACAAACAACATGAGAGTTGATTTTAATATGTTTTCACTGTTGGAATGATAGGATGCGCTCTATGATCTTCTAAAAGATAAATTATAAATTATTCATTGAATCTCACATGTGTAGCAGCTAAAACACGATGTTCAGCCTGAAGATGAACGAGCAACGATGGTTTGTTTCTTTGATTTCTAGTTTATAAAAGAAGAGCCAAAAAAGACACAATAACCAGTGATGGAGCATCGTGTGTGATAAGAATTGCTACGAGGCACTACCAAACAACGGGAAGGTGATTATGGAAGAATACATTCTTCCATTGCCTCCACATTCACTAGTACAAAATCACTCATTAACGACAGTTAAAAATGTCATATAAAGACGGTTTTAGAACCGTCGTTATTGTAGGTGTCGTTATAAATCAACAATTTATAACGACGATTATAGAACCGTAGTTATATAAACCAACATAAGCGTACAAAATAAAAATATCAAAAATAAAAAAACACACTTATAACGACGGTTCTCACTAGAACCATCGTTATAAATGTTTCTAAAGGGGTTTTAAAGACGGTTCCAGTGGGGAACCGTCGTTGTAAGTGAATTTTTTTTTTTAAAAAATAATTTTTATAATTTTATGTCTCTAATCCTGCATAAAATATCAAATTTTCAGCATCCAAAACATATCAAATTCTCAGAGTTTTCTTATAAGTGCAAGTATGAGAACTAAAACCTTAAAATATACCTAAATAATACTAAAAAATTAAAAACTGATAGTAAATGATGGTTTTGGGAATTTTGGTTCGGCCAGAATTGGCCATGGGCTTCGTTACCTCGTTTCGGACAACTTTCATTTTTTACGCGTCTCCATCCGACTTCTCTATCAAAAGTTATGGTCATTTGAAGTTTTTGGCATAAAACCCTAAAATCTAAATCCAATCAACAACTAATCAACACATACATTCAAATATTTATTGAAAAATTTAAAATTTGAAACCCTAAATACTAACCTTTGGAATCCAAGTCCATGGTGGCAGCGTGCAGTGTCACAGCATGTGGGGGGCAGTCGCAGTGTGTAATGGGGGGGCAGCATGCGGTGGCAGTGTGGCAGCGTGCGGTGGCAGTGTGGCAGCGTGCGGTGGCAACGTCTAGTGGTGCGGAAAGGTGTTGTCGATGTGCAGCGGTTGTTTCGCTGTGCACGCAGAGGAGACAGACAGACAACCGCTTGAATAGGGGGCGGGGCTGGTTCGGTGAGGCTGGAGTTGGGAGATGACGAGAATGGGAGAAGAGAAAGAATGGGAGAAGAGAAAGAATGGAAGAAGAGAAAGAATGGGAGAAGAGAAAGCATGGAAGAAGAGAAATCATAGAAGAAGAGAAAGAATGGGAGAAGAGAAAGCATGGAAGAAGAGAAAGAATAATAAGCGTGAATGGCAATGAGTGTGTTTATGTAGCGGGATTTTCAAATTTTCTAAGCAAACAAAGACGGTTCATTAGGGACCCGTCTTTGTATGTGCCTTTTGATAACTTACAAAGATGGTTCCTTTTGGAACCATCTTTGTAAGTGCCTTTGGATGACTTATAAAAACGGTTCCCTAAGGAACCGTCGTTATATATGTCTTTTAATTACAAAATTACCACCGCGCATTTTATAACGATGGTTACTTTTAAACCGTCGTTGTACAGTGTTGTTAATCTACGTTTTTGTACTAGTGATTCAAGCTTGACCATAAAAGGTGTGTGTGATTCACTTTGATATATGTGGTCATGTTGGCTCTTTTTCTAAATTCACTTTCAAGGTTTCCTAGTCATGTGTTATGCTTTTAATACCTACACGATATTTCTCAAAAGAGTTGAAGTTTTTTAGCGTGGATTCATATGAAGTTATATTTTTTTTCAAAATAAAATTGTTTGTAAAAACTAGAGATGGAAGGTTAGTGAAAAATTTGATATTAGACGAGTTATTTTGGAAAAATATTTTAAATTGTTTGAGAGGTATTTTTTCCTAATTAAAGTGTTGTACATGATGGATTCTGACGAGAAATCAACCATGATTTATTTATGATAAATATTGCAAAATAGAAAATACAAAGTTTCTTCAATGAAATTAGTAAAAAGTAATATTGATTCCTTTTCACTTATATTTGGTTTTTAATTTATTTTTAAAAAAATATAGGCTTATTTTGAAAATTTATTTATTTATTTTTATCTTATTTAGCTACATTCTTCTTTGGAAAAGCATTATCATCCTAAGTTTAAAGCTTTATGAGATGAAACGTGGAATGTATGACTGTTTGAAGAGGTTAGTAGGAGACATTGATGAGATGAGTAAGATTGATGTTCAAATTGAGAGCTTCAAGAACAAGTCCGAATTTTTTGGTAACTCAAAGTGCACTCAAGACCAAAACTTCATCACAATGGTGGGAATCATATGGTGATGAACATCTAGAACTACAAAGATTTTCAATTAGAATATTTAGGTCCACACTAAGAAAAGAAATCGTTTACTCCAAAGGACCATAAATGATGTGGTATTAGTCATGACTAATTCAAGATTGATGAAAAAGAAAGATGTTAGAAAAACGAAATACTATAATATTGATGATCTTACTTCTCATGATAAATGGATCGTGTAGGAAAATGAAACATTAGATGATTTAGATGAAGACATATTAGTTGAAGTTGGAGAAGATGATGTTAGTAGAGGTGGCGTTGCTGTTGCAACCATGAATGATTTGAAGGTTCCTCCAATTACTGATAATGATGAAGAACATGGTGGAGATGATATTAATGAAAATGAAGATTGTTTGGAGGAGGAAGATGATTATTCTATGATTAATATGAATGGTTCCGAGTTGAGTTATGATTCTCCAGTTACGAATTTTCATTCTCTCTCCGATCCTTTTCCAAGATACGAATTTTCATTTTCTATCCGATCTTCTTCCGAGTTACGAGTTTCACAATATTTTATATGAGATTGGTAAACCATAACCATTACCTGATTTTACCATTTCAAATCCCATGTAAGAAGCTTTTGAAGAGAGATTGGTTCGTGATATCACACTGGGTCATGAAGAGTGATGGTGTGCCAAGAATAGAGGACTCATCATCACTAGCTGAGAAAACAAAATGAGATGAATTAGCACAAATAATATATAGATTGAGAACGATCGTATATATGCCAACAGTCTGCAGCATAATGTCCATTCTTGGCACATATTTAACATTGAAGACGAGGATATTCGCAAAGAGTAAGAAGAAAAGGAAAGATTTTTGTTGCTAAATTTGCAACAGAAAAATGATTTTGTTGTTTTGGAAGTGATAGACATGGTGGCTCTCCATACCATGTGAGGATGTGAGGAGGTGAGGAGGTGAGAAAGGGAAAAAGAGAGGAGTGAAAGAAGAGAGTAAAGAGAGAAAAATTAAGAAAAGATGAATATTATTCATTGGTTACACACGTATAGAACAGAAGGGGTTTATATATAGAAAAATAATACCCTAGATAACAAAGGCTCATATGAATATTACGTAACATATTTGTCTTGCTACCATAAATCTACTAGAGCATAATGGCTTGTAGGAAAATGCGTTCCTCCACGTGAATGAAAAGAATAAGCAGTTGAGTCATGCAGCCATATGGACACACCAGAAAACATGAGCGTCTGACATAAAATACAATTCGTAATAAGAAAAAGAAATGAAGAAGTGACAACAATACTGAGCTTCAAGGAGTGAGGATGGGATGGCAAAGACAAGAACATGATAATATTTTTTGTTGCCTCCTTTTTGTTCTTGCCAAAAACAAGGTTACTTGTTCTTGAAAAGTTCCAAACAGTGTTCTTGGTCTAAGTTCCTGCTCCAAAACTTGTTATAATATTCAGCATATGTATATCCTCTGTACATGGCTTCAGATCCATCTTCAGTGAGTCGTTTTGCAGGGCTTATTAGTGCCTGATCGTTCGGACAAAGAAATGAAGCAACAGAAAGCCTGGGCTTATCAACATTGACAACAGCACGGTGCCATACACTCTTATAAAGCCCATTACTCAAAGCCTGCAAAGCACTCAAGTCCAATACGAAATCCGTTATTACCCCCACAGGCTTTTTTTATGTGGGCTAAACTGAGAAGCCCAGAAAAGAATATTAAATTATTGAAAAATATTAACAAAATTTGTTGCATGCACCTGGAGTTGATCGCCTATATTAATGACGAAGGCATTAGGTTGAGGGTTAACGGCGAGCCAGTTTCCATCTTTGAGAACTTGAAGGCCAGAAACGTGGAGATCTTGGAGGAGAATTGTGAGTGCATTGGGGTCAGTGTGGCCTGGTAAGCCATAAGTGAGTTGTGGTTGTGGGCATGGTGGATAATAATTCACCGCCATGTGTTGCCCTTGTTCACCCAACACATTCTTTATGTAATCTTTCTCCAACCCCAAACTCTCTCCTATGTATTCCTCTATTCTCAACCCTAATTCCCTAACCTCTTCGCAGTATTTTTTCACCCTTTCCCTGCCAAAATTTCAATTTCAATTTCCATTTTCCAATTTTCAATTCAGATTATTCTACAACAACAAATATGTCCCTTGTGTTTGAGTGTAAAAAGTATGGAGAAAAGGGAAAATTTAAAAAGGACGACACTGTGGAAGTAGGACAAGCATCAGATCTCAACGCTAATCAATCAAAGGAGCTTACGTCAACACGCAAATATCTACCCACGTCACCGTTCATTCAATGCCACGTCACCATAAAACAAAAATCAAATAAACTCATTTATATTATATGACTCATCTTATCTTTTCCTCAAAACCTGATAGCTTCTGTGTGGATCTTATCATTTGTTTCTATTCTTTCCCTTTTCTAAATATTCCAAACAACCCAAAAAAACTCTTCTTTTTCTTTTTTTATTAATAAATTTCTTCTTCTTATCATACACACATCACAAACGCACTTAATATTAGCATCATATCATCTTAATATTTCTGTAAATTAATTTTCTTCTTTAGCTAATATATCAAACTGGAAATAATTCAAATATCCGTATCAAGAACCTTTTTAGGGTTCTTTCAAAACTGATTTTCTTAATTTTTCATTAAATTATATCCTAAATAATTTATTAACTATAATAAACTTAATTCTAAAGTAGTGCGCAAATTAATTTTTTTTGTTGAGAGTGTAATAATTACTACACCTAAACTACATGCTATTAAACTTTACTTATATTAATTTAACGAAGTCGATTTTAAGCATATATGGACCATATATTCTTATGTCTTTGAGTAAAAGAAAAATACTGTTGAACAGTAAAAAGTATTTGAAAACAGTTATTATTATTTTAGTTTAAAGATCCCAAAATCTTATTGAATGAGATGTACACAACATTATTTAGAATAACAATATTTAAGAAATTAATCCAATTTGTATGTCACCTATATGCTGGGAATATCAATGTAACTATTTATAAAATCTTCATATTAGATTTTGTTTTAATTCAAGCGATATTATTTACTTTTAATATTTTTTTACTAGTTTTGCTTCAATGATATATTTGTATAGCAGCTACATTTTTTTTAAAAAAGACTCGTTTATAGTTCAAAATTTTAAAACATATAGAATTAATGTAATTATATAATTTAAATATTTTTTTACTTTAGAATCTAAAATTAAAAAAAAAAAAAAAAACAAACACATATCTAGAGTCTAGAAGTTTCTTCCTATCCTATCATATATTTAATAGAAATTTCTTTAAAAAGTTCGAAATTATCCTAACTAGATAATGGAATTTTTTGCCCATACTTGATCAGCCATATTCTCCATCCGCGTTTACTAATTTTCAAAACATTATATAAAAAATATTATTTCTATTTATTTTGAATACTTATAATTTCAAATATTTCTCTTACCTTTTTTAATGTGTATCCTGAAGAAACATTGCACGTAGCCACAGATCAGGTCCGCAAAAAATGGTTGAAAATAGATTTAAAAACATTATTTTCTTTTTGAGTTAATCAAAAATAAGAAAATAAAGTAAAAAATATATTTTATTTTAGATAATAAAAATTATATATACTTTTAATTATTTTTATCTGGTTCATTAATCCGCCTCGACCCAAAGTTTAAATTAGTTAGCTTAATTTTTTTAATAAAATATAGAGTATTTTAAGCTTAGAGGTTATAATCGGACTCATCCAACATGCTTACAAAATTTATACTTTTTATGAATCATATGCTAATGATAAATTTATATTTATCTTATTTATTTAATCACACACATAATATATATATATATGCCATAATTTTATTTTATTTTTAAATTTAAAAATTTATCTATATTTCATATTGGTAGGGATATTTGAATTGAAATGAAAAGCTATGTAAATAACTGATAGCATTGTTTTTAAAACTTTCAATAGAAATAATTATGTGCTTGCTTAGGTAGATAAATGGGTAAAAAATTATAATATAATTTCAAATATATTTATCTTTATATTAAAATATAATTCTATAATAAATTTTTAAACTTATTTTATTATAAAACATAAAGTTCCTTTCTTATGTGGGTTCGATTAATTATAACTTTATAGAGTGCTTTCTCTTTTTCGTGTGTTTTTTTTCAACTCTATAATATCCATAGTACAACGCAGTCAGAGCAGGAACTCAGATTTAAAATCACGCAATGGAGTCTAGTATTTCTCTTTTTTTTCAAAATATTTATTTAATTAAAGAAGCAAATGATCCCCGACAGGACCACAGTACTTTATTACGAAATTTGTGCCAATAAATTTCCCGAAATGATAAATAGGCACGTGCATTACTTTAAAGTTTATGTTTGTACTTTTCAAAAATATTTCTCTCTCTATTAACTCCCCAATTAAGAGAATAAAAAAATAAGTTCAATAAAATGAAAAATTCAGTAAATATTTGTACAGTGAAATTTAATTATAGTATTAGGTATGATAAATTTGTTGATTTGATAATAGTTGTATTATTTTTTGAAACAATTTAGTATTGATTTGAAAGAAGAAAGTGGAGAGGGTAGGAAAAAGTGATATAAAAAAATATACATCTGTGAGTTTTATATTTTTGTCATTTCATATAAAAAATTAAAATTTAAAAAGAAAAAAACAAAATTGTACAGTGGAACAAGGTTGTGAATGGATAATTTATCTTAAAAAAACATGTGAAGAAAATAAAAGAAAGAAATAAGAGCATTTGATTGGTGATTTTTGATGAAGAATATTTGCGGATAAAAGGATGTGTTTTGAAACATGATAAAGTGATGAAAAGGTATTCTTGTTTGTGTGCGTCATAAAGTCACAAAGCAAGATGGTGTTATAAAAATAAATGAAATTAGTGTGAAGATATGATGGTCTAATACCTGAAATGATGAATGGCTGAGAGATAAGGAGAGAGAGAGAGTGAAAGAAGACTTACTTGAAAGAGGGAGGATTAGAAGGCCACTCAGGCACATACTTGTCAAGTGGGTAGCAATGAAGTCTAAGATAATCCCTCCAATTATGAACAGTCTCTTTGTTGACATTGAAACTAGTGGAGAGTCTGGTCGTCTTTGAGGGGTCTTCAGAGTACAACTTCAGTTTCTCCTCCACAGGCAACTTGAAGAACCCATGTGCCACCTCTGTCATTTCCCTCACAGCTTCTACACCCACCCCGTGATTCACCACCTGCTTCAATTTTTATATTCTAAATTATTTAAACCTTATTTCTTAAATCAAAAATATAATTCATCACACACCCTCTGCACCTGGAAAAACCCATAGAACCTGCACGCCTCACCGACTTCCCGCACAATCTGGGCTCTGTTTTCACAACCCAAATCGACTATTGGAACATCCTTGCACTCCAACACTTCGGAGAGACGAGGTCTCTCCGATTCCGGTCGGATGTAACTCTCCGGCAGATTCGTGTACTGGATTCCGGAAGAAAGCACCTTTCTGTCCATTTTTTATTATCCTACTTAAATACCAACAACAAAGTTCTCAAGAGGATGAAATAACAGTATGGGGAGTGGGAAGAGGGAAGTAGCCGGTGAGAGTTTCGTGAATGATAAGCCTTTGGCCCAGCATATAAGCATTTATAGGATGCAGGCGAATACGAAAAAGAGAAATTTTTTTATTTATTTTTATTTTTATCGTGTTTGGACCACGTCCAAATCTTCCTGTTTCTTTTCTTATTTTAAAGGTTATAATAATAATTAGCCCTCTGTACTATGTGCAATAGTCCCTGGTGCTTACACATTAATCGCTCGTTATTAGTGTTTGTTTTAACACATTTTGGAACAAACCAACATGGTTAACAGAAGTGTTAAGTGGCCAACCGAAATCCACGTAGTGGCTGTGACCACCGGCCAACCACGTTTCATGTCCAATTCCAAAACTGAAGGTTAACATCATCATTTTTAAGGATTAATATTCCCGTTTAAGAAACCCTCTGTTTCAGTTTTCATAAGAAAATCAGCGTTTACTTGTTCATCATTCTCTCACAATTTAGCATTTGCCATCTTTTATAGCCACTCTAGTGGTGTGGAGTTGTAATGCATTGTTTTCAGTTGTTTCTCATGCATTAGTTTTATGCTTTTACAATAACAGTGCAGCATTTGCCCTTTGTTTACTTTTTCTGACACTGAGTATCTATTTATCTTTGAGACATAATTTCAATTAGAAAATGTTTGTTTGAAAACCTTGCTTTAACCTTAAACTCAATAAATATTAATATTTTAGTTATTTATAGAAATTTAAAATTTTGTTAATTTTGAAAAACAATTTAACTTTTTATGTTTTGTGTGTATTTTTATTAATGAGTTTTTTTTAATTTTTTTATATAAATATTAATATTTATTGTGATTATAAGGTGGAGCACGTTTGTCAAAATATCATACCTTTTTCAATTATATTTATTTTCTTCCTAAACCATGACCGTGTTATTTGTTAAAAAAATCAACATACATTCAAAGGGAATAATTAGACTTGGTGGAGGTTGGTTATCATATATAATGAACTAGTGTAATTTTGGTAAATAAACTTTTCAATACATATATGGACACTAAAATTTTTGGAATATAAAAAAGTTTTGTTTTGATTGAAACATGCTTGTTTTATCGATTTTCATAAACATAACTTTATTCACATTTAGAAATTTTAATTATAATTCTTTTACTATAATTATAAATAAATTTATTATTTTAAATAGAATTCATCTAATCAAGTTTATTTTGGCATTAGCTTGTTTTATAGTTAATTTTGTATTTTCAAACACAATAAATGATCTAATATTACATAGAATAGACGGTCCAACAACTCATCGATCAATACTCAACTGAAGATATCACCTCAACAACATTCATTATAATGAAGGCTGCATCCATTATAATGAAGACAATGGTGCAGAAAGAGTCTAACGTGAATAACATCAACAAATCAATTTGAAAGAAACGTCTATTGCAATAATCCGCAAGTTTAATAGTGTCTACTGTTGCTAGTGGGCATAATGAATAAAAGTCCAAGTCACTTCTCCAAATCAAAATGGGAAACGAAATCTGAGCAAAATTAGAAGTAAATCATCTGCAAAGTTACAAAGAAATAGAGTTCGCGATAACAATGGAAAAAATCTGAGAATTCTAGAAAGTTAGACACTGAAATATATAAACAATAACTAAACTAAAATATAATGCTGAGATCCTTGGAGCAAAAAACCTATAAAGCGATACAAGTCTAAAGGAGAAATCATCAAATCAAATCAAGTCCCACTTTAGAATAGATTCGTAAAACAGAACATCACGTTTTCTTAGTTTTCTCACTTTCTTCTTTGTAATTATTTTGTTTTGTCTTCGTATGGAAAATTAAACTCTTTTGGGTTACCTCTCTTGTGATTTTCACATTGATTTTTGAGGTTTTTGTTTAATAAAATTTTTTTCTTAAATTCTCTGTAGCAAATTATGTTAGACAATATGATCTTTTTTAATTCAGATTTTCATTAAGGAATTATTTTCGAATGCTTGTTGATAATTTAGTTCCTTTATTTACTAGGAGTTCTTGGTTAGTTTGCTAAATTCTAAATCTCTTGTTTGCCTAATTCAAGAGGTAGAAGATAATAATTTTGCGAGTAGACGCTTGGAGAGGAGTGATATATTGAATATGAAAGTATATTCTCATTTTGCTTATACGATTATGTTGAATTTGATTAAAGCTTGTTAGATTAAGTTCAAACTTGTTTGAGAATTGAAAGAATGATTATCTTATGTTAACCAATGAAGAATTAACTCCTGAATGAACTTGTGAATCAACCCACTTTCTTCATTGTTTTTTTTATCATCTATTACATTCTCTGCACAACAATCTCAATCCCCTTTTACTTTACTATTGTTACTAATTTTTAGTGTTTGTAGATAAGTTTTGAACATTGGTTGACTGAATTCATTATTGGATTCATTGGGAGACGACTAAGGATGATAGATGGTGTAGCACTATGTTAGACCGTCTATGCTAAATTTATTTTTAATTTGATTGTGAAATGACATCGATTAGATTTCTTTTATTTCAAGAAACATAAATAAGAGAATGGTATATTCTCTTATTTATTGAAAACTTATAATAATATTCTAATATCTTTCATTTAAAATATCTTTCATTCTAATATTCTAAGTAATTCTTTGATCGGTTATGAGACTACAAAGTGTTTTGTCTAGGAGTGCAAAAGGATAAGTGTGAGATTTTTTATGAACACAATTTTACTCACACTTAGAAGGTTTGATCATAGCTTTGTTGGACTATAATCATGAATAAATACATTGTTTTAAATGGGATTTATCTAACTAGTTTATTTTGGCCTCAACTGTTTTTACTATTAATTTTGTATTCTCAGTCACACTAGATGATCTAATATTACACAAAGTATATGATTTGACTAGATTGTCTAGTAGTCATGTAAACAGTCTTACGAATCATCGGCCAAGACCCAACTCAAGAAACTGTCTCGGCAACTTCCAGTGTAATAAAGATGAAGGTGTAAAAAGAGTTTGATGCAAATAAATAAACGAGATAGTTTGAAAAAAGTGTCTAGAAGCAAGTTTGATAAAGCCTATGAAGATTAAAAAAAAGGGTAATTCTAGTCAATTTGATACTTGCCCATTTCAATTGAATGTGGTATGTGACCTTGAATAGGCTTCATTATACATAAGAGTTTATAAGAGTCAAAATATTTATTTGATGGAAAAATAGAGGAGAGTGAATTAAAATAATTTATGTTATCTGGTGGAATAGAAATGGGATGAAACTATTTTTTAAAATGAGAACATGTACTCTATTTCATTTACATATTTTCATTTATATTTCTAGCTCTCACCTTATTTATTCTTCATTTGTCTTCTATTAAATACTTTTAATTTTATTATTTTGCAATTATTTTCATCCATCGTAAATGAAATCCTAGTACTGTGTTAAAGACGGGGAGAATAAAAAGAAAGGACATAGGCAGGTGAGACAATAAAAAAACAAATATGCTAGTGTAAAAATAAAAGGTGTTACGTAAAAGAATGAGTAAGAAGTTAAATACAAAAAATATTGTTTAGTGAATAAGAAATAAAATAAATTATTTTTTAAAATATTATTTTCTAAAATTTATATTATTAACTATTAATATTATTTATTTATTATTGTTATTGAAATTATATATAGAATAGAATACACCGGAGAAAACAAGATTGAGAAGTTCCTCATGTATTTATGTTTCTATACAAAATTTGGCATGATTTTGTTCGAGTAAATCATTAATGTTTGGTTTAATTGAAAACAAAGAAATTGAGTGAAAACGAGAGGGGAATGAGGTAAGAAAATAAATAGAAAAAATTTGTTTAAGTAAAAAATAATTAAATAAATAATAAATAATTTATTTTTTTATAAAAATTTTCATGTTAAATATTATTATGCAAATAAAATAAATAAATTTATTTATTACTAGATTTATATTACTTTTTAATTATTTGTTATTATTATTACTTAGTTTCGGTCCAATCTTTAAAGTGTTTTTTTAATATAATATTATCACATTATAAATTTATAATAAATTTTTAATGAATATATAATAAATTCACAAATGTCATATCATTGTAGATTGTAACTTGGTTCGGCAATAATGATATCTTCCAACTTATCAAAATTAGTCATCACCCGATCGACATGCCAAAATTAGTCGTTACTCGATTGGTAGTATGAGATGTAAGTATCGATACATAGAATAATTTTTAATTGTTTGATAATGATATAAAATAAAATATATTTTAGCCATTTGCATCTAGCTCAAACTTCCTTCTTGCATATGCGCTCCTTTGGACGAACATAGAAGAATAATGGGTAAAAGTTGATTAGTAGCATATTCTACTAAACGAGTGATTTTTTCACCTACTATGGATCTCATGCTACCTCCCATAAACTTAAAATCCATAATACCAATTGCTACAAGAATACCATTTACTTGACCTGTCCCTCTTTGAACAGCCTCAGTTAATCATGTTTTAATTTGACAAGAATCAATACAATCTTTATAAGGTTCTTCTTTTGAATGAAAATTCAATGGGATTCATATAAAACATGTCTTCATTATATTTTTATCTACATCTAAAGAATCAAATATTAATTTACAATGATTGATATTGAGGGATAAGTGTTTTAACTTTCCTTTCATCCATAAGAACATTCATAAGAAGTAAATATTTTGTTAATGAATATATTTATATTTATTAAATTATAATAACAATTGAGTAAATTTATATTATTTAAGTAGAAAACATAATTTAAGAGTCTTCTTAATTATGTGTAAAACATGTCATCCATACTTTTTAAATTTTTAAAAAATCACATTAAAAGAAGCTAAAATAATGCATTCATGACACATTAATAATATATAATCTATAATAAAAGATTGAATAAATTATAAGAACTTCATAGATTCAAATATTTTATGTTACAAAAAGATTGTTATTATAATGTATTATAAGAACATCCACTAGAATATATTTAGAACAAACAATGAACCTAAAATGAAAAATGAAGAATGTGATCATATGAATAAAAAATATCATCATTATCATCATTATATAGTATCGTTATACCTTGTTGTTAATTATCTTAACTAACGTGATTGATTGGTAATCCTGCTTTATACGTCTACATTTTTTAAATATCTCTACAAGTTTGTTTTGTTATCTTTATTATAAATATTGTATTAAAAGTTTATAATAATTATAATTTTATTAAATTAATATATAACATAAATTTACAAATGTTATTATAAACTCATCTCTCAAGTAATCACTTGAGTTATAAACTCTGTTGCTAAAGCGTAAATTTTGAAACTTTAAGTGATAATGAGCAATATTTATAGAACATGATCCTAAACTCTAGTCCACTACTTGAGCATTAGTCCAAAGAGCAAAATTTTATAGAACATGTAAATCAAAACATCTAGCAACTTTAAAAAAGTATTCATTTCTTCTTGTAATCTTATCCAAAATATGTCGAAATTCCAACAAGAAAACATACCCATGAATATTCATAATTCCAGTCAAGCATACATATCTAGTTCAACTTGTAATTAAAGTAATTATTAAAATTAATTATCCTTACCTAGAGGTAGTGTGTCTAGCAAATCTTTCTTTATGCTTATCCAAAAATTCAACTAAGCTTCTAATAAGTCCAAAATATCAAATCATATATCACAAGCATATTCTCTTTATAAAACATCCAAAAAGAAAAAGATTAAATTTTTACTAGAGAATGAATGAACTACTTATCAAGATCTAAGAATCTGATCGACTCAACTTTATCATCATTCTAATGTCTCCCCATGATAAATGTGAGTTTACAACAATATTCAAATCATCTTAATATTGTCCAGAATTAACAAAGAAAGAAATTTAAAAGAGAAAATAAATAATAAGTATTTATAATATATTTATAGATGTTTTATCTTTTGTTTATTTAAAATTTATTTTCAGTCAAACTTGATTTTTTCTCCATTTAATTTTTATGGTTATTAAAAATAGTTTTCGTAAGTTATAAAGTGATTCAGAAATTTTCATAAGTTATAAAGTGATTGAGGTATAAGAAAGTTTTTTTTAATATAAATAGATTAAGCTTAGCTAAAACTTAAAAAATTATTTTTCTCTTATAAAACAAGTATCAATACGATATTTTTTTTATAATTTTTTTCTTTATTTTTTTTCTTTTTCATTTTTCTTTCTTATTTTATCTACTTGCTCGCTACAACATTCCTATTTACATTATCTAAATAATATATATATATATATATATATATATATATATATATACTTGATTAACGTACACATATTTTACTGTATAATTAATCATCTCATATAATATGGTTAATTCATTTGACAACTCAAATCAATTATTTTATAAACTAGACTTAATCATATGAATCTCTTTCAAGTTTCACCACTTGATAATCCTTATCTCTATGATTTCAATATACCAATAGAATCAGTATATTTCTTTTAGGCGAACCCCTAATCAATAAACATACTAACAATTTCAACACAATATTTCCTTTCTTGAAAATACTATGTCTCTCGATCATATTTTCAAATAATTCCTATTTCATATCACACATAAGTACATCATTGAATGGCATAATAGTTTAGATTTTTAAACAGTCCAAAAATATAAAAAAAAATCACATAAACACAAACTAAATGTTTTCAGCTACATATATAAATAAAAAATTACAAAATATTTAATTTAAACAATAAAAAAGTTATAAAATGGTATTTCAAAAACACATTTCAAAGTTTAAGTTTTTTTTAGCTTCCACGAAATTGGCCTTGTTTGAATGAAAATTTCATCGCTGGAGTGGAAATCACGTCGAGAGTAAGTTCGTTCCAGTACTATTTTCACTTGAGCGAGAATCCCATCACTTGAGTGAAAATAGACCCAAGAGTAACCCACAGTGATAGTTATATTAAAATGAAACATGAATAATTAATTTTTTTTATTTATATTCACTTTTAACACACACACACGTATTATTTTAATCGGCAATCAATAAATTAAATAACGGGAACACAAAGGGGTGTTTCAACCCTTATACAAAAAAAAAATATCAAATATCTTCTCTAGGAATCCAACAAAAAAAACCTAGATAA
Source organism: Phaseolus lunatus (assembly GCA_013389735.1). Lineage (NCBI taxonomy): Eukaryota > Viridiplantae > Streptophyta > Magnoliopsida > Fabales > Fabaceae > Phaseolus > Phaseolus lunatus. Next base: position 14,222,513 of record CM023865.1, on the reverse strand, counting down.
GCGTTTGAAACAGATACTGACCTCCTTAACCGCACTAATATCAACAATGCGCTATCATATTAATACAAATTATTGGACTTTGGGCCCAGTTTAAAAAAGAAAAAGTCACCATTGGAACCTTATTTTTTAACCAAGCACACTACTGTACTTGAACCAGTGAAAAGACTTCGCTTGCTTCCAATTTTGATTGATTAAAAACTATCACATTCCTATGTTTCCAAATGCACCAAATAATTGAGACTCACACTCCTTTCCACAAATTATTACCTTCTTTGTTGAGTCGAGTACAATGAAATTGTTCAAAGTGTTCTTTCAAAACAAAATGGTTTAGGAAGCTAATCCCTATCCATTTGCTGCAGAGAGTGATTGAGGCTACTACCAATCAAAAAAATTTAAATAGAGAAACAAAGAACAATGGAAATAATTAAACTTTTAAACATTTTACTTTAAGAGAAAAAGTTTTTCAAATTTTAGCATTATATTTGATACAATACTGTAAAATTTAATGAAAAAAAGTGTAATTCTTTGAAAGAAAAAAAATCTTAAAATTAAAATCCAAATCCAAATGTTATTTGTACTCCCACGTGATCGTATTAGAGTCTAAGGAGAGAACGTGGACTCCAAAATTTGTATATTTCTTTATTCTGTAACACTAAGCTGTGTTGAATACTCAATAAACAATAATTCACAAATGGGGGGAGTTATAGCATACAAAAAACATTTTTTTCTTTAAAATCACGTCTATTTGAATCCATGAATAGTCTAGAGAAGTTAAAAAGAAAATAGGTGTAATATTTTATAAAATATATTGTAAAGCGACATTTGCGTGTGAATATCATATGAATGAAGTATTTGATTAAACAAGATCGTAGATTTCTCTATTTTTAGTGATAGAAATCAACATCAAAGTAATGAAATGTTTAAGATACAAACTTGTGTTATATTAAATTAGAGAAAATATTGATTATTACATCCATTATCTATACCTATATATAAAAGGGATTCCCCACTTTAACTGCTCTAAATTATTTTTCTATTTTATTATTGCTTAATATTTTGTTTTATTAATTTATTTTGGTTATTCAAACATTTGGGATTGTCCACTTTAACTGCTCTAAATTATTTTTCTATTTTATTCTTGCTTAATATTTTATTTTATTAATTTATTTTGATTATTTAGACATTTTATAATTTTAGAAGTTAATGAAACAGTTTTTTAATTTTAAAATTTTATTTTATTTGTTCTGACTTAACTGGCAGATTGTTAGGTTAATTTTTTTTAATTTATTTGTTGTTGACAGGAGAGTGGAGAGATTGATACGTTATTTTTTTGTTTTAAAATAATTTTTTTTTAATTTATTTTTATTTAACTACTGTTCCCCACTTCTTCATTAATCTCACACGTATTCTCTTTTAACTTCTCATTTTAACATTCTAGAGATAAATTATTTTTGAATAATAAAAAGAAGACCAAAGAAAAAGAAATAAAAAATATAGAAGAAATTATTTTTAAAGAAAAAAAAACTCAAAATAAATAAATAAATAATGACTAGTCAAACATTACTAGTTATCTTTTTTTTTTTTTTTTTGTCAAATATTTTGTTTTCAACCTTGGAGACTTAATTTTAGGTGCATTAGAAAAATATCATGAAAATTAAAAATGAAGCGACTATTCATTTACACACTAAAAAAATTAGTAAATAAAAATTAATTTTAAATATCAAAATAATTAATTATTATATAATTAAATAAAAATTATTTTATAAATTAATAAAATTATTAATATATAAAATAATTTTTATTATTAATAAAAAAATTTAAACTAATTTCTAAATTTGTACTTAACTACTTTATATTCTAAAAATAGTCTTTATTGATCTTTAGAGATTAATTTCAATTTTAAAATATTAATAACTAAAATTTTGGTAACTAATTTAGATACTAATTTTAAAATTATTTTATAAATTATTATTAATAACATAATTATTTTAGATATAAATAATTTTTTAATCTTTAAAATAATATTTAATTTTATCAATATAGTGATTAATGATTTTTTATTTTTAAATTTGATTGATATTAAATATTTTTCTTGTAATGATATTTTATTCTTAAACTGTTACATAACCATTAAATCCAAAGTAAGTAACACTTTAGAAAATAACATACTGCTTCTTAATATTTTAAAAGATTATAGTATCTAAGATATGAGAGGATATCTTGAACAGAAGGGAATACATAACATTTATAATTTTAAATATGACTATCAAGCCAAAGGTTTACAACACATACAATACACATTTTTCACTAAAAAGGTCTTTGAAAGAAAATGACAAACGATATTACATAACTTCATGTATGTCGTGTTGAATGTGAAACATTTCATAAATACAATGATATTCTAAAATATACCATTGAGCGTGGAGAATAAAGGAATACTAAAGAATGAAAATAAATTCATGAAATCTAGAAGAATAATTAATGGTACTTATATTAATTAAGATCGAAATCAAATAACAATATATTATACATAATTTATGTATTAGCCGTGAACTACTTATTACACGTTAATGAATATAGTTTTATTTTATTCTCTAAATATAATATATAGCTTGATATCATTCAATTCTGTCTAACTAAGCAGCTATTAAATACAATTAAACAACACTATAGAATACATAATCATTTTGACACATGTATTTAATATTAAAACAACTTTGATTAACGTTATATGAATTATATGCAAATAATCATGACAGTAGTTAAAGTATTTTTTAATATTTTAAAATTGAAGTTTTTAAAATGTATATTTCAATTATTATTTGGTTCTATGATTAAAATAATTTTATGCAATATTTTAAAATTATATTTTTTACTTGACAAGGAACTTTCAATATTTCTATCAAACATCTTTTCATTTCAAAGTAACTTTTAGGCTAATAAAAAAAATAACCTTCACACTCTATTTGTTTCTAAGGGTCCCGAGGTTGGAGTTATGTCGATGATAGTTGTTTGATCCACTTTTTCAAACGAAAATGTGAGCGTGTAAAAGTGAGGGAAGTGTGAAAAATATTCCTAGCATATGGAAGGAGAAATGTGAAAAAAGTCTGCCTTTTTTACGTTTTTACCCTTCAATTTGTAATCAATTTGTGTGAATATTTGTATTGAGGTCAGATTTGATGAATCTAAAGGAATGTAATCCAATTTTATGAGTTGGAAATTGTTTTCATGACAAGTTTACAAAGGAGTTATAACTCATTATGAATTATTTTTATTTTTTTAAGGATAATTGATATTTGCATATGAATAATTTCTTTTTATTTTGTAATGATAATCGATGTTTATATATATATATATATATATATATATATATATATATATATATATATATATAATCGATGTTCCCTTAATTTTGTAATGACAATTGATGTTTTCATGTGATAATTGATGTTCTCTTCATTTTGTATTAATAATCAATGTATTCATACTCAAAATCGATGTTACCTTCATTTATATATTTCAATTTTTTATTTAAATAGGATATTAAATAATTTATGATTTGTATTTATTTAGGATTTTAAATATGTTAGGGATTTTATATATTTCAAATTTTTATTTAAATAAGATTTTTTTTTCTTCCTAAGATAAATATACTGAAATTTTGTCAATTTTTATATTTAGAAAAATTAGCAAGAAACTGGTAAAGGAAAGATGAATTATGTTGATCAGATTTATGAGTATATAATTCTGAGTCTATTTATTCTTAGGAGTTTCTCTAGAAAGAGTTTCTATTTTTTAAATATTTTTTAATTGAATTTTGTTTAAGGGGTGATGTTGTCTAGAATTCCTCTAGAAAGAGTTTCTATTTTTTAAATATTTTTCTAATTGAATTTTGTTTAAGGGGTGATGTTGTCTAGAATAAAAGGGAGTTAAGATTTGGAACACAACATTCATGTTCAAGATAAAGAACTAAAAAAATTCAAACTAGAAAAGTTAACATTCAAAGATAATAACTAGGACATATAGTCTGCAATTATTGTAATGATTGTAATATATTAGTTTGCTTGAAACCTTGTTTTCTATATTTTTTGGAGATTAAGTCATTGTTTGGTTGTTGTTCATGATATGAAGGCGTAAATATTATTTATTAGGGTAAAAATGGAGGTTTCACCACGGGAAGGTTTGTCTCAAGCCTATTTTTTGCTTAAATGAAGCCTTTTAGCTCAAGTGAAGTCTTTTTCGCTCAAACAAAAGTTTGGCGATGTTGAGATGCCTTAAAGTGGTGCAATTTTCATTCAATCGAATTTTTTTTAGAATTTTTTTTAAAAAAAAGCACTTGACTCATTCAAAAATGTCATTTTCGCTAAGTATAAAACTTTATCTCAAGAGTAAATAGACTAGTAGAAATAGAATCAATTCGAGTCAATTTTTTGCTCAAACAACCAGATTACCACTCAAGCGAAAATCATCCAGAATTGTGTTTTTGAACTTCTATCAAGGTGAAATTGAAATATTATTGGGTAGTTATATGTTTATACTCTGAGGTAAGTTATGAAAGATTGAGTAGATTTAGGGATTGGTGCCCGTAATATACCAAGATTTGTTGATGAGATGTATGGTACCCAAGGAGGTGCAACTTGCATTTAATGTGGTGAGCTATACTACAACAAATTCAATGATATCTCAGATTTCACTGGTAGCCCTAGTCATGTAGACTAAGGTGCAGTGGAAGGATACTGGAGACATGCCTGAAACTATAGGGAGGTAGATTTGATTGGGGTAAGGTAAACAATAGTCATAAGTGGTAGAGTTGCCCATTATAATGTGTCACAAGTGTTAGTCTCTGAGTTCAAGTAGTTATATCATGTCTTTTGAAAGATATTTTGATTGCATGCTATTTATTATATATGATGTGATATGCATTGAAATGATGTGATTATATGTAATTACATAATGATCAATTAATTGACCTGTTATGATCATGTTATATTACACATGATCAAATTTAGTAAGTGAAATTGACCTGTTATGATCATATTATATTACACATGATCAAATTTAGTAAGTGAAAGGGATGTTTCTGAATTATAGAGAAAGATTAGGAAAAAAAATAATTTTACGATACATATACATATATAATTTTGTATTTGGTATTAATAAGAATTCTTTTTATATTTTATACAATTTATATATATTATGTACATTGTTTGTATTGATATTGTAGAGTATGATAAGAGTGATTAAACAAAGGTGTTAGATATTTACATAATCTAATTTTAAATTTAGATAGTTTTTCCATTATTTTATAATTGTAAAATTAGTGAACATGTGACTAAGGAGAAATTATGAGGTTCATTGATTCTGGTAGTTTGGCAATACTTTTCTGCCGACGTCGGTTATGGGTTAATGTACCCAAACACAGTATCCGGGTTCCTACAGTTACCTCCATTACAACCCATACCCACCCATTACCTGCCTATATAATAATGCTCTTTCACCAAATTCTTTAATTTATATTTTTTAAATTTCAATTACTTTATTTAAACATATGTTTAATGATATTTCTAGTTTTACATACAATAATATTTACCGAAATAACACATCCATATTTTTAATAAATTACATACACTTAAAATAATACTCATTTTTATTTTTTATTTCAAATTATCATACTGACTGAAATTTAAATGAAAATTATAAAATTAAAGTTTAAAAAATAAAAAATTATAAACAAAATTTAAAAATATATTATTATTAAACTTCTCATTTTATCAATGATCAAATTCTAAAATATATATAAGTGAAAATTTTATTTTACAAATAAATTCTGTTATGTGAGGTTAAATTTGATTTAACATTCACTCTATAAGATAGTATTAAAATTTATTGTAACACGTCTTATTATATTATTCGTTATTAGACCTATTTTTTACATTAGAGATGTGATCAAATAATATATATATATATATATATATATATATATAAATAAGTTCGAGTTGAGTATTATATATTATAAACATAAATAAAAAAAAAATGTATGTTTGTTTTGAAAGTCCTTTTGTTAAAAAATACAAATTGTAAATATATCAACGTGTATTTTGAAATTAAAAGGATAGTGAGAATTATTTAGTATATCTTTTTGGGAGGTAAGTGTAAATTTTTTATATTTTTAGAAAAATAATTACTTCTTGAAGTTCTTTCGTAAATTATAAAAAAATTTACCTTTTCAAAAGGAAATCGATTTAATGTATATATATATATATATATATATATATATATATATATATATATATATATATATATATATATATATATATATATATATATATATATATATATTTATTTATTCTTTGAATGCAAATTTGTTTTGTTATTGTGGAATCATTGTTGTGTATGGTTGGGTGTGCGGAGTGCGTTTCACAACGCTCTAATGCTAAAATTTTTTCAATTTAGGATGTGCAACGCGCCTACTTCACTAAATGAGGTTTAGGAAGTGATTTGGATTGCAGTAGTCAATGAGGTTTGGAAGCATAGAAACAATAATTTTTAAAGGGGGAGTAGTAGATGTACTGGAAGTTTTTGTTTTAGTCCAATTAAAGACTTGGTCTTGGGTTATATCCAAATAAAAGTCTGCGCTTTTCTCCTTTTCTGATTGGTGTATGGACCTTATAGTTTATATGGGTATGATCTCATGATGTATTCATTTAAGTTGTATGTTTGTTTGTCTCAGGTAATTTTCTGAGTTAAGTTAGAAGTGTTCTATATAGGCATACATGGGAGTATGTCTAGTTTGAAAGGTTAAAGGTTGTGATATTGTATAAGGGTTGGATCATCCCTAAAGTGATTCATATTTATTTATTTTTTATTACTGATAAAAAAAATGTGCATATATATAATTTATAATGTGTTTTACATGTTTTAATAAATGTGAGATCAAAATAATAATTAAAGTGTTACATAATAAATTATTTATTTTCTACTTTTTAAAAATATTATTAACCTCATGGCAATTTATATTGGAATACATCTAATCGTCACCTTTTAGAATGAAAAGAGAAATTGATTATACAAATAACAATTTAATTTAACTTAAACTTTTATTAGTAATCTAATGTCCAAAAACTTTTTTTTTTTAAATGTTTGAATAGTATATAGTTTTAATATGAAATCACTGATTGATTAAAAATAGTCAATAATATATTTAATGAGTACTATTTTATTATTTAATTGTTTTAATAAATTACTGTGAAATTTATTACACAAATAAATATATCAATAAATAGTATTTTTAATTGATTTAGTATATTTTTTTTAATCAGCAATAATTGATTTAGTACATTAATTTCAAATACTTCAGTTTACTGTTGTTAAAAATGTTTCAACAGTTTATTCAAATTTCGTTTCTATAACTGACTATACTAATTATCTTTGTAATTTATTATAAAATTAATTGTATATACTGAACTTTTTATTATATTTATTACAGTGTGTAAAATCATACACGAAAATCCACGATAAAATAAAGATAAAAAATATACACGACAATCCAAAAATTATTAGATATACCATTATAGGGACAAATGAATTTCAGAAAGCATACAAATAAGTTTGAATTATTGAAGTTTTGGCATTTTTTTGAAGCCCTTTGTTTACTCCAAGAGCAAAGTCTTGTGATGAATTATCATATGGGACGGTGCAAATCATAAGAGTGGAATTAATATATCGAATACATGTGAACTCATTTCCTGTGATTGACAAATTTATTTTCCGAATTAAATTAAGATGGGCCACTTTTCACAAGTCCACTCAAACCCTACTATTTAACTTGAAAAAAACCTTATCTTCTTTAACAAAAATAAACTTCAATGAGAATTTCTTAGAATAAATAACAATTTATAACAATTATTATAGTTTTTTTTTTAAAAATATATCTCAAAATTATGAGATGTAAAATTAGTTATTAAATTAATGTGATCAATTTGGTTGAGAACTGTCTAGTTAGTAATAAAATAAAAAATATTTAGTTGCTCTTGGGCATTTTTTCTTTTTAAACCTTTACTAACTCTTCAATTTTTTCTAATATCTGATGTTATTTTTGTTTTATAAGTGTAATATTATATATATACTCATATGAGTGTTATTGATTTATGATAGATTAGACATCCTAAATAGATGGATAAGCTTAAATTATTTACCTTTTATATATTTGATTAAGTATGTGTTTTTAATATATATGTTTGTATAATTATAAAAACCTAATGAGATAGACCATAGTAGGTTAGCCGCCTCAACCATTTTTACATATAAATATTTTCTTTGTGATGATTTGTTAAATAAATATATAATATCAACTTGATATGGTGAAAATTAAAAGGTTTTATCTCATCATTTTGATCTGACCATAGATGATCAATTAGAGGATATAATTTTTGAAGTTGGAAGAAGAATGTTTTCAATAAATTATTTAGAGAAACCTTTATATTTCAGTTGTACAATTTTTACATGTTTGTCAACAATATTAAGCTTAGTTAATATTAAGGCAAAAAAAAATTGTTGGACTAATAAAATAATTCACTGAATTGTTAGAATTGTTAAATGAAATACATATAGAAGGTAATTGTTCAACTGTCACTATGAGGCAAAAAAGATATTATATCTAACGCGTATGATACATGTTTTTCACAATGATTGCATCTTGTATAAAAGGGAGTTTCAAACATTACATAAGTTTCCAAGGTACAAGCTATCACAATATAAAATAAAAGATTATCATTGTGATGAAGACAACACAAAAAAAGTTATCTTTACTAGAAATGAGGGTATATATCATTTTTTATATATGTTCAAGTCATAATCAATGTAGAAAGGTCTTTTCTAGTACAAAGTGTGTTGTTTTGGTTCTATTATTGGAATATATTACTCTGGTTGTCACATCTAACCAATGTACTATGCCCCACTTTCTATATTGATTAAAATCCAATGTAGAAAGTCTCTAACTTCATATATTGGTGTCATCTATATGGAATGTGCAATTGATGTAAAGTATCTAAAATAACTAATGTAAAAAGTTTGTTAAGGAAAATTCCAACACCCATGATTTTGATTAAGTGTTAAAATCAACTAACTATAAAATATGATAATGTTTTGTCTATAAGACGAGAGTTTAATTCAACAACAAATTTTATAAGACACAAATGTTTCATCTGACATATGATAGGACACTTTGTAGTCTTATTTTATGTCTGATAAAGCATGAATATGCTCAAACAATATGCACTTAGAATTAAGCTAACCTCGTACTACACGAAAATATACATATGCTTATTCTATGTTGTAAGGAATATTCATTACTTCCATCTGCCAAAAAGATTTGTTTACAAGCACAAGTCACATTAAATAATCTCTTGGATGAAAACCTAAAACTATTTTTCTTCAACAACTCCCTGATACCAGCATTGCCAACTCTAGAAAGACTATCTATTTTGTATGGTTATGCATTTTAGACAAATTCAAGTAAAGGCACATTGTTCAAGAAAAGAAAAGTACACTCAACTATTGGGATTGTAAGTAAAAGAAGAAATAGTATTTAATAATACATGGAGTGAATTTAATTCATCCTTTACAATCAAAGTTCGATAGATGAAAGAAAAAGAATAAAGACGTTCAAAAGAGTTGAAGTTGTTCAACAACCATAAACAAATTTGTAACAACTACTTTCTTTAAAGTCTACATAAAGCCATTCAACAAGAAGAAAACACATAAAGACCATATTGTAGAGTGTAAGAACTCTGCTCAATTTTCTATGCCCACAAAATGCTTCATAGAGAACATTGTTGATGTTCAATTAGCAAACTTGAGGAGAGTGCACAAATATTGTATACGTCAATAAATGATAATTCTCTCTAGTGAGCAACCTTGTAATGTGTTGATCAATATACTTAGATAACTTTTCTATCTTAGCCAAGAGTGTTGGTTTGACAAAGAGTACTTAATTATTATCTAGGAGTCATTGCTTATCCAGAAGTGACTTGTGGAAATAATACTTGGTTAAGCCAAGAGTGGTTGTTGAAAGAATACTTGAATGGTCTCAGCCAAGAGTGGTTGTAATTCGAAAGAATACTCGTACAAGGTCAGTCAAGAGTGATTAGATCTAAAACGATACTTAAGGGATTAGCTAAGAGTGGCTACAAGCCCAAAGAACACATGATTTATACCTCATAACATTAGTCTCCTTAGTAGAATTCAATTTTTTGATTAATCGAACCAGTATACAATTATCTTGTGTATTTCTTTCTCTCTTTTCTCTCTCTCTATATGTGTGTGTTTATATATATATATATATATATATATATATATATATATATATATATATATATATATCCTTTTACATTACATATTATTATTGTCTGCACTAACTTGAGAATGAGAGTTATTGTGAGAATTCCTCTTTAAAACACTTTAAACAAGTACATGAGTTCAATTACCAAGTTGTGTCTCCTACAACCCATCAAACATAAAAGTCAATAAATTGATCACTTGTCATTTAAAACTATCGTCTGATGACTCTTCATCAAACGATATTTATAAAAATATTTAAAAAATAATTAAAATATAATTCAACTCTTCCTTCTTATGTTTTTCTTGTTTTTCACAAATTCATTTTTATAATAGTGTTCTTTCAATAGTTAGAAAATATGTTATTGGTTGAAACATTATATTATAATATTTTGAGAAAATTGGTGATAAAGGTTTGAAAATAATGTTTTAAGTAAATTATTATAATAAACATGCAAATAAAATTGAGTTAGTAGGTAAAGATATTAAAAGTTGTACATGATAAACTATAGACATGAATCTTCTAGTATAGTTTCATTTTTGTTATCAAAGTAAAAAGATTTATGGATTTGGTATAGAAGATTTCTAAATTCATATATTTCATCTAAGTAAACTCATATGAAAAGAACTACTGAATGACTTATCTCACTATAAGAAAATCATCCAATAGAAACCAATTTTAGAAACATAAAATAATTAACTACTATATTGACTAAATTAGAAACCATTTTAGAGACTAAAAAAATTATTGGTTTCTAAATTAGTTTCTATTATTGATAAATAGTTTCTAAATTGGTATCTAATTAACTACAAAGTTTTTTGCTACCAAATTTAAAATCTAAATAATTGGTAGTTAAAATTGGTTTCTATTTGATGATTTTCTTGTAGTGTCTAAACTCACTAAAAAAGATAAAGTTTGCAATGATTGTTCAAGGCAAAAGGTAATAAAATCTCTTTTAAACCAAAAAACATATTGTTTTTACATAAAAATCTTTAGAACTTATTCAATTGAATTTTTTTCAACCATATAAAACAAGGAGTTTAGGTGAAAACTATTATTCACTTGTGATTACTCTATACTCGTATAGAATTTCTTTCTTTCTTCTAAGAGTGATACATGAACCCTTTAATAAAATTTTCAAAGTAATTCAAAATAAAGTATCTTAGAGTCTTGCCTAGTTGTAGTTAAGGGGATTTTTAAATATACTAGAGATACTATAATTCTATTTCTTTGGTATCTTAGAGGTACATTTACTAGTATTATCTGTTATTCTATTATCAACTTATTGGTTGTAAACTAGATAAAAAGAGTACTAGTGGTCAGTATCACATGTAGGAATGCTCATTAGTTTCATGACACTCCAAAGAGGTTGGTGTGAGTCTTTTTATAATGGAGGCAATGTGTCACTAGAAGTTTTTGTACTCAAATCCTTTGGATGAAGTAGCAACTAGAGGAATATTGAATCTTTCTTATTCCTTTAAAGTGTGATAACACTAGTGTCATTAAACGTACTAGGAATTCAATAATACACTCTAGAATTAAGCATATAAATACAAGATATGGTTTGATTGGAGATTATGTGCCTAAGTGTGATTGTGATATAAAGTACATAGATAGATGGGTAACTAAGGAACATCTCAACCAAACCATTGCTTAGAGATATAGATTTTATACCATTAGAAATGAGTAGGCATATTTGACAAAACATTTGTTCAACAATTTCTTTTTAGTATCAATGTTAAAATTTACACATTTTTATTTATATTTGTGACTATGTGTGTTATTTTATAAGTTTTATATGCTTTGTCTTCATTTTCCATTAGCTCAGTTACCTTTAATCTATTAACACATGACAAATCTATTAATTTAAGTTATCAATTTGAAATAATCAATTATTGCAAGTACATGATTATTGGTTGAACAACCAATACATAGATAATTGATTGCTATTACTGATATTGGTTTAAGTTATCAATTTGAAATAATCAATTATTGTAAGTACATGATCAACTATCTTAATATTGGTTGAACTACCAATATATAGATAATCAATTATTATAATTGATATTTGATTAACTGGATCAAAGTTTGCATTTCCCCTTTTTATTGTTTAAAATAATTAATTATTTTAAACTCCTAATTCATTATTTTGACTATTATTCACCATACTTTGTTTTTTTACAACCTCAATTTTTTTTGCTTGTATTATATCAACTCTATTTTTGGAATCACTTTATCACACAAAATGTCTTCTTCCAATTTTGATAGAGTGAAAAGAGTTGTAATGAAGAAGTCTAAGGGAAAAAAAAAAGTTGCAAGTTCTACCATTATGTTGAAGGATGCATATATAATGCAGATATGCAAACTGAATTCAAGAAGGTTTGGAAATATATGATGATTACTGCTCATTAATTTTTGGAGTTTTAATAGATAAAGGTGAAGGATTTACCTTTTAATATTTTCTTTATGATCAAAGTTTGCAAACTTTTGTTGAAATAGAAAGTCCTTTTTACTCTGATTTGGTAAGGGTATTCTTTGTTGATGCTAAGTTGAGCCATGGAGTGATTCAGTTAAGAGTGAAAGCAGTCAATATTTTCTTGGATGACACCATATAAAACATTGTTGTTGGTTTTTCACATTGGTAAAGGGCACAATTATTTTTCAATATTGAAGGTTTCACACAAAATTAATGTATGTAAAGGTTACTTGGGGGAATCATCTTATGTTACCAACTTTAACATCTTTAGGACAGACAATTTGAAGATGAATAAATGTTATTAAGATTTTTCATTGCTTAAAGTTGTGTTCCTTAGAGAGCAATCACATTCAAATGACCATGATGCACATTTTTTAATTAAACATTCAGGTGAACTAACATTGCTAATAACATTTTATCCCCTATTGTGTTTTTTTATCATAAATGTGCGTGAACATTATGAGATTTACTTTATGATATAGTTTTCACTATAATTTTTAGCTTAAATAAGATAAATAAGTATGCACTTCATCACATGCGCATTATTGAGCAAAATGACCAATAGTTTTACAATAAGGAAGTTCCTTAACTACAATTTGAGTATGTTATGTTGAACCACTATAAAAGTCATTTATACCATTTGAATGACATGGTGTACATTTGGCAAGTTCAATGTTAAGAGCACTATGACATGAGATTGAATAATATTGATGAAAAACTTTGTAACATTTAAAGAAGGCTCAAGTAGCATCACATTGGTGATGATGATGGTTTAAAGGATGAGAAAGACATTGTTGTTATTGTATAATTGCATTGTTATTTTTTATTTGTCTTGGTTTTCTTTTTCTTTTTTATTAGTTTTTGTAATCATTGTCAACTATAAATGATTTTTTTCTCCTTCATTAATTAATTACGTAGAGTTTTATTTTTTTATATGTCAAAAGGGAAGAAAATGTATGAATTTCTTTATACTTGAATACTTATGTTAAATCATTAAAGCATTATAAATTACAAGATGTTTTATTCTTCATAATGAAGAAGAAGATTGTTGATCATGGAGAATTTGTATATATTTTTAATTATTAATGTTATTCTTTTTAAACTTGATTTTTTCTATACATGAGTAGATTACATCAGTACGAGATATTTACTTGGTTCATGAATACTTGTGTCTTTTGAAAATACTTCTTAGAAACTCAACAAAAACATTTTAATTGATTAAGGAACAGTATAACTAATTATATTGAGACATTAAGAATTTAGAAAAATAAATAATTGATTTTTTAAAATTTATACACTACAAGAAAATTATCAAATTACAACTAATTTTAGATACTAAAAGAATTAGTTATTATCAGACTAAATTAGAGATAATTTTAAAGACTAAAAAAATTATTGGTATCTAAAGTAGTTTATATTATTAATAAAAAATTATAAAGTAGTTTTTAAATTGGTATCTAACCATTAGCTACCAAGAGGTTTAGGATTTAGGGTTAATTAGATTGATATTGAATATAAATTTGAAAAAAAATGAATTAATATAAAGTTTCTTGTATTCTATATTTCTTTCGTCTATTTTTTGTTGTTCTTTTTTATTATTGACATTTAAAAAACTATCAAATTGTTTTTTTTTTTTTTTTGTAAAGTGATTTAAGAAATTTTTATTTAAAAAAAAATTGTTCTTATTTAAAAATCTTCCGAACAAACTCACCCATATTGAGATTCTTTAAATTTTTATTTTTTTTAAATAAAAGCTTTCATCACCTCTTTGTTCTTTAACCTCTACTTAATTTACTCAATTATTATATAAAATTTTAAAGTTAAAAGAAATTAAATTTTAACCGAATAAAATTTTTAAATCATGATAAGAAAGTACACACCAAAGGAGAAAAAGAAATTCCATTAGTTAAGGAACATATGAAGTCTTATTTATAAAAAAAAAAAAAGTAAAATAGTTAAATTTTTAAAATATATTTATTTTTAATAAATTAATATTGTTTATATGGAATTAGTAATTTGTAATTTTTAAATTAAGACTATTTTTATCAATTTATTCTTAATGTTTTGTTTGAATTTGGACTAAAGTAGAAAACAAAATGAAAGAAACAAAATAAAATATGACCATTTTTAGGGGAGGAAAAATGTATAGAAATTTTCTCTACTTACCTGTATGAATAGAGAGAGAAAAAAATACAAAAATACATAAATTACACACAAAAAATTATATTAGTTTTAAATATGGTATTTTAATTTATTTTTGCCTCAATTAAAGTTTTAGTTGCTCAAACATCACAATTATATAACTATATTCTTCTGAATTTGAATTGTATGAATCGAATCTTGGGTACGCCATAAATGTATTATTCTACTCTTAATTGTAACCATGTTAATTAATTCCAAAATACCATAATTTGATAATTTTAATTTATTGTGTATGGCATGTGTGAGTATTACATATCTGTGTGATTAGTGTCCTCTTGTTTGTTTTGAATCGGGTTGAGTTCATTTTCACCCAAAGAAGGGGTTATGTTCTTTCACTGTAGTGACAGAGGTGCTGGTGTCCAAATCTCCTGGAGACTCATTACTACAGACGTTATCAAGACCAAGTCTAGTGTTCTGTGTTGTAAGTTGTGAGGTGGGAAATGAAAGAAAAATCAAAGTGACATTATTGTTACTTTCATGAAAATTAAACCTATGTAATGGGATGTCCCGTAACACAACCGTCCAATCAATTAAAACCAACATTTCTTACTCAGACATGACGCTGCCCCAAATATGATTATAAAAGAATGTCGTAATGCACACTTCACTCATTCAAGGATAATTTTTGAAAATTTCATATCGTTTTGATAAAAATATTTCATATATTTCATAATATTAAAATAAATATAAACCTTATTTTATAAATCAATTTTATAAAATTGAATTAAACTTAAATTCACTTGTCAATATATATGTTATTAGAATAATTTAAAATCTATCCTAACAAAAATTTATTGAACTTATTAGTTTATCAAAGATCGGATTACTATCAGATCATTCATACATATATAGTCACACACAAGTTAGAAGATCTCGACGTGAGAGGATTAGAGATCTCATATCGACTAAAATAACATTTTATAGTATATAAATGAGTTCAAAACTTTATAAACTAATTTTATAAAGTCTAATCAATCTTAAAGTTTACTTTTAAATAAAAACAATTTGTTTTATTTAATATTAAAATAAATTTAATTTTGAAAAAAAAAATTGAACATGAAAAATTCATATCAACCTGAGTTTAATAAAAAAAAATCATGTTAAAATAACACAACTTTTACCACTTAACACAATTTTATTATGACAAAATATTTTTCTTCAAATATTTTTCAAAATCCACCTCATCTCGATAATAAGAAAAACTGTAAGCATGATCATTATATTAATATAATTTTAAAAAATAAAATATACATCTTAAATTAAATTTTCTAAATTATTGAAACAAAAAAAGTATTTTATTATTTTAAAATTATATATTTCTCTCAACCATGAAATAAAATTTTATTAAGGATATGAAAGGTATTATTATTCCTATGACTCAGTCTTCAAACCCAGACATACGCTATCCACAATGCTCTCTAACTTCAAACCAGTCGCTTCGCACTTCTAACTCCATTCCCATTTTTTCAATTCTCATTTTTCTCTATCTTTGAATTCATATTTCTCTGATTTTTTTAGGGCAATAATTATTTTTAATTATACATATTACTTCTCCTATTTTTCAACTAGATTCAAAATTTTACTTTCACAGTATATGCATACATCAGAAAGAATTTCATCAAACTCAATTTAGATTAAAAAAAACACAATTAGCATCTATAACGCTGTATCCAAGTTTTTCTCTCTTATTTAATTCACAATTTTGGTCTTATAGGTGTCACATGTGAGATAACATTAATATCTTATATAAAATCAGTGCTTTTAAAAATTCAAAAAATTAAATGTCTTTGTTTTATAAAGAGAATAAAATTGTGGACTGAAAAAAAAAATAGGGACACAAAATTATATCTTAGCACCAATATTTAAATTGAATTTAATTAGAATCTAAAATAGTGTAAAAATAATATATTTATTTAATTATAAATAACCATATAATAAAAAAAAATTATAATAACAAATTTAAAACGATATTTAAGGTAATGTTAACTAATTAAAGGTAAATACAGTTAATTTATTAAATTTTTATTTTTTTTAATTTGACTTGAAAATGCATTTATGTATGTGTGTATATATATATATATATATATATATATATATATATATATATATATATATATATATATATATATATGTAAGTTAGTATATTTTGAAATACATATTACATGTTTGAGAATTGAAAATTAAATGCTTTTGTTAATTTTTTTTATGGGATGTTACAATATTTACGATATATTTTATAATGAACTAGTTGAAACACAAATTTTTGTTAGATAAAAGTTTATTATTAGATAAAAATTATAGATTTAAACCAAAAATAAACCTTTAATCTAATTATTGGTATCAGAACACAACTTACTTTACAATGAATTATAATAATTTATACCTAAAAACATAATTAATTATACACCAATAATAATTATGCACCATCATATGAACAATGCTTCTTTATCCTATTATTGGTGTCCACGTTTTTAAATTATTGACTTGAAGGTATGCAAGTCAATATTGAATTATATGAGTAACTAAAGACCAATAATAATAATAATAATAATAATAATAATAATATATAATAATAATAATAATAAATACCTTATGTAAAAATAACAAAAATTACACTTAATTAATATTTTAAAAATAAAACGATGAATAAATATAAAAAAACGCGTCAAAATACATTTAAAGCACTTAATAAATGACAGTGACAATAGTTATGGAAACTCTCTACAAATCAAGGTCATGTCCCATCAAATCCAGATGACACCAAAAAAAAAAAAAGCTAATCCTGATTTATTGAAGATACTCTCCAAATATACCTTCCTATAAATAAGGGAACCATGCTAGAAATCAGTTAACACTGATATTTGATAGATTCGGTTCATCACAACAAAAAATTCATGACTAAACACTATAAATAAACCCTCTACAGAGGTGTAAGGTACGTTTTTCATCAGTTCTTAATATACACTCTTAACAGTATTTACTTGATCATCAGGGTACCTTTTTCAGGTTAGCCCCGACCGAGCACCAGTAATCAAAGGAGGAGACTTAAAGTGAGGAGCAACGACCGACACCTCGAAAATTGATACAGCTAATTTCAAGTACTATCTAGGTCCACCTTGTCTATACAAGTACAATTAGCGCCCACCATGAGGCTGAAATAGAATTAAGCAAACAACAATGGTTTCAACGAGGCATATAACGAACAACTATCAAATTACTGAAGACTAGATTGTTATGTTCCAAACACTTCAGAAGCAAATGGAGGATATGTGTCAGAAAAGCATTGAGGATTGATAGAAGAACGAAGAAGAAGTGCATCTCCTCAAAGAACAAAATGAGGAGTTGAAATGACAACTTCTCAAATCTCAACGTAGAAAGCAATCTTGTTCAAAATCAGGCGAAATCAGCAACTGTTTAGACACATACTCAACAAGCATCTCGACAGCATACTGAGCGGATTCCAATTGTTGTTGTTGTTGATGATGATGATCCAAAAGGACACCCTTTTACTGATGTGATCATGGATGCTGTAAGGACCTGTAAAATTAAATTGGAATAAAAGGAAAATATTTTAAATGAATTCGAAGTATGTTTTTATTTAAAATAAAAAAGGAAGGAAAGTGTAGTTTAGAAGACTATGAGATCGCCTGGTTAGTACATAATCGCCTGTCGCATAGACTACACATGATCGCCAATCGCCTATGGTGCACATGATCGCCGAAAGTGCACTCAGTATGTGGTCAAGATACTGGATCAACCATAGTGGGTTCCAAAAACCACGCGTATCGAGGTGTGGGTTAAGCCTTAGATACGCTGTGCATGCGAAACTCTATGCTTGAGCATAAGAGATCGTCCTTAAGTGTTGCATGCATGGGCGCACGAGGAGTAATGCTGATCTACTCTTGGAAATGTGAAGCTACCGACGTCACCAAGTCCTGTGGAGATGATACCTTGGACGTAACATAGTGGGATGAAGAACCTTCAGCAAGGCGTGGCGATGTGTCGTCGGGCATCGCCAGGGCGCGAGGCATGCGGGCATCGCTAGGGCGAGACATCGGTCGTCTTTCAGAGAAAGACATCGGTCGTCCGCCAGGATGACACATCGGTGGATAGTCATCGCGCAAGCGGTCATCGGTGGAAGGTTATCGCGCGATGTCGAGTTTCACACAGATAAGGTGGGACCCAGGCTCCCAACATGAGACGTCCTGCACGCGCGACACATAGACAAAAAGGGTGGTTCAGAATAGTGACATCAGAGAGTTGGCATGCGCAGAGACACACGTGGCCGTACTGTTCAGGGAAGCGTGCACGCAAGCTTTCCTGCAGAGTGGGTGGTGGCAGCGGCAATTGTGGACAAGTTGGTTTAGATTCAAAAACTCACTTATGAGAGGGAGAACGTTGTTGTGGTTCAAGAGTGACAGAGTGAGTTCACCTTCATCCTTCTCTTTTCTCTCCTTCGCGTTGCGATTCAGGTATCCTCAAGCACCAGTACGACGAGCGACGACTGCCCTTGGATACCTAGGGAGTTCTCTGCGAGTTTTCCGTTAGGACGCTAGAACAGAGTTAAGGCATCTTTAAGCTTCGGTGGGTTTTGGAGCTCTTGGTGTTTTGCGCAAGTCCAGGTAAGGGAAGCTAGCATTTTCGTTTATAAAAACGTTAGGCGAGTAGGTTCTGCAGTGAGGGCGACGTGGTCGCCGATTTTCATATTCCTTCCCACGATGCTCTGTTTTTATGTGTGGGGCAACGTGATCGCCGGTTTTAAATGTTGATTTCGAACTCCCCTGTTTTAGTGTCGTTTGAAACTGTTTGAGATTGAAATGTGATATTCGAAAATCTGAACCTTGGAATGATTGTTGCTGTGATTGGAATCGTTCATTTAAGTGTTATATGATGTGTTGAATGTTGTGAATGTGGGATCAAGGCATAGTATTTTCAGGAAAGAAAATACCGTGTAAGATCGTGTAGGATGTGCATTGATCGGTGATTTCTATAATGAGATATCCTGACTCTCCTGAGATAATGAAATCATATAGATGAAGTTATTCAGGCGTTGAGAGTCGATGGAGGTTCATACCTATGGGTAAGTTGTTTGAAAGATAACTACTTGACCTGTTGTGTGGATTCACCCTGTCATACTAGGAGAGTGATGAGATTGAGATTGAGATTATGTTGATGCGCATAGCTGTGGGAACTTTACAGCAATGTAGTATGACAGGTGCAGATCTCTGAGTCTAGTCAATGCACGTGTCTTCCGGAAGTAGTGTCAAGTGTCTATGTGTGATGAGTCAGTGGAAGTCTGACGTGAGAAATGAGAAACATTGCAATTGATAGACACTTGATGGATTATGTGAATTGAACGACTCTTGAGGAAATTGTGAAATATGTGATTACTTGATGGTAATGTTAAATGAATGAGAAAGTTGATGGTTTTTACGTGGGTGTCTTAAATTTGTTTTATCTTGATTTTAAAGTTTCATATCTAAATTCTCTTTCAAATATCTAGCTTACCCTACGTTTTTGTTTTGTGGATGTTTTCTTAAACCTGTGATGATCGTGTATAATTTACACGGGAGCAGATGAAGTTGCAGGAAGTAGAGCTCCTCAGTGAGTGGTCGCCGGAAGTAGATCGCCTGTTTCTGTTTCTGTTAGGCGATCGCCTGTTTTCTGTTTCTGATAGGAGATCGCCTGTTTTCTGTTAGGAGATCGCCTGTTTCTCTATTTTGCTGTATTTTGTTTAAGTTTTGGAAAACTGAATGAATATGTATTAAACTCCCTGTGAGGAGAAATTTCATTATACATATATATATATATATATATATATATATATATATATATATACATATGTTCACTTTGATATTATTGTTTTACCTTTATTTCATTTTATAAATATGAAAAGAATTTGGCGGGATGTTACATTAATGGTATCAGAGCAGTTCGTCCTTAGGATGACCTGAGGGCTGTGGATCCATTGTGTTTCTTCTTCTAGTAGAGTCTTAATCAAAGCTATAGTGAAAGGTTTTCAAATGTTTTCTGATTGAAATCTTGTTTGTGCTTTAGTAGATATAGGCTCTGAATGAAAAGTTTTGGTATTAAGAGTGAAAGGATCTTGATAAAGTAGTGAGGGTGCACACTCATAACTGAATCGAGATGTTCTCAATCTTAATTCCGAAGGTTTGATGTTGAGCATATATCCACTTCTGGTGTGTTTTATCCCAATTATTAAGTGTGGTGATATTTGATTGGTAGTTTGTACCCATGACTGTTCAGTGTTATGCTTTCTATTTTGAGCATTATGATTCTGTTGATGAGCTCAAATTCTTAATGACTTTCAGATGCTGACCTTTGTAAGGTCAAGATGTTACCTCCTGAATGAATTGATTTCTTATCGATCTCATTCTTGTAGTTGTAGGGAATATAGAAACCAATAGTTTCAAAATCTGAAACGAAGAGAGATGACACGTAGACCTCCTACCCCTCCCTAACCTTCTTCGGAAATGAGCCAGATTGCCAAGGCTATTGAGATGATGGCAACTGCCATCCAACAACAGAATGCAGCAATGGCTCAGAATCATCAAGCTGCAATGCACCATTGGGAAACTGCTCGGTCGGCTGAAACAAATTCCCACGTCGGTCAGCCTCAGGAACAGATGGGACTGACCGAGTTCATGAGGCACAACCCACCCAAGTTCAGTGGGAATGCTACCCCTGATCAAGCAGATCAGTAGGTCAGGGAGTTGGAAAAAATCTTTAGGGCGACCTCCTGCCCTGAAGAGAAGAAATTGGTGTTCGCCACCTATTTGCTATCTGGAGAAGCCGAGTTCTGGTGGATGGGAGCTTAGCAGATGATGGAAGCCAGAGCTGACATTTTAGACTAGGAGAGCTTCAGGGTGAGGTTTCTGGAAAAATACTTCCCAGATAGTGCAAAGTTTGCGAAGGAAGCAGAATTCCTCAGATTGGAGCAGGGGGAGATGTCAGTGAATGCTTATGCTGCTCGGTTTGAGTACCTCGCCCGATTCTATACCCAGGCGACCTCTGAGGCTTGGAGGTGTAGGAAGTTTGAAGAGGGACTGAAGCATGGGCTGAAGAGGACCATAGCCCCGATGTGCATTAGGGAATTTCACGTCTTAGTAGAGAAGGCGAAGATGGTGGAGACCCTGGAAAAGGGTGATTCTCGGGTGATCAGGTCACACCCAGAGGGTTCTTCCAGTGGGAAGGCCAAGGTGCAGCACCCACAAAGCAAGCCCTATGCGAGACCTCCACCACATCGGGCAGGAACAGCGTCATCCCAGTTTCAGCAGCAACAACCTTGGAAACCCAAATGTTTCCATTGTGGTGGACCACACACGCCCAATGTGTGCCCCAAGAAGGCTTCGGAAAGAAGGTGTTTTGCATGTCAAAAGACGGGACACATTGCTAGAGATTGTCCTACCCAGAATAAGACGACTCAACCCGTTGGTCCTCAGCAGTTGAGGAATGGAGGCAGTAGACCTCAAGCAGCAGGGAGGGTGTTTGCCATGACAGGAGCAGAGGCGTCTCAGTCAGGTAACCTAGTGCAAGGTGTTTGTTTTATAGCTGGTAGAGGTGTAAAAGCCTTGTTTGATTCTGGAGCGACACACTCCTTTGTGTCAAGCTTGTGTGTAGCCGAGTTGGGCCTTCTAATGAAGGAGTTACCGTTTGAACTGTTGGTCTCTACACCTGCGTCAGGACAGGTGTTGACCTCTACAGTTTGCCCTGAATGTCCAGTGATAGTAGAGGGACGCAGGTTCAAAGTAAACTTGATCTGCCTACCTCTTCAGGACCTGGATGTTATCCTGGGAATGGATTGGCTATCTGCCAATCACGTTCTCATAGACTGCGGCAGTCAGAAAATAGCGTTTCCAGACCTCCAAGAGTCAGATGTGATATCTGCTCAGCATTGGTGGTCGGAGTTGGAAAAAGGGGCGAGGTGCTTCGTGATCCTAGCTCGGTTGCAGGTGAAGAATGAAGGGAACGTAAGCAGGATACATGTGGTGAGAGATTTCATGGATGTATTTCCAGAAGAAGTACCTGAATTACCTCCTAAGAGAGAAATGGAATTCTCTATTGATTTGGTACCTGGAGCTGGACCAGTGTCAATGGCACCTTACAGGATGGCTCCAGCCGAGTTGGCAGAATTAAAGAAGCAAGTGGAAGAGTTGTTAGAAAAACAATTCATCAGACCCAGTGTATCTCCATGGGGGGCTCCAGTGCTCCTAGTTAAGAAAAAGGATGGAGGGTCTCGGCTGTGTATAGATTACAAGCAGTTGAACAAGTTGACCATCAAGAACAAGTACCCCCTACCTAGAATTGATGAATTGATGAATCAATTACATGGGGCCTCGGTGTTCTCAAAGATTGATCTGAGATCGGGGTACCACCAAATTTTGGTAAAAGCTGAAGATGTTCAAAAGACAGCATTTAGGTCTCGTTATGGGCACTATGAATATGTGGTGATGCCGTTTGCAGTGACAAATGCTCCAGCTCTGTTCATGGACTACATGAATAGGATTTTTCGTCCTTTCTTGGATAAGTTTGTTGTGGTCTTTATAGACGACATACTTATTTATTCAAGGACTGAGGAAGAACATGAGCAACATCTGAGGACGGTGTTGGAGATCCTGAGGGAGAAGTAACTCTATGCCAAGTTCTCTAAGTGTGAGTTCTGGCTGAAGAAAGTTAACTTCTTAGGACACGTGATATCTGCCCAGGGGATCTCGGTGGATCCAGCCAAAGTGGAGGCAGTGCTTCAGTGGGAACGTCCTAAGACAGTTACTGAGATAAGGAGTTTTGTGGGTTTAGCAGGCTATTATCGGAGGTTCATTGAGGACTTTTCCAAGGTAGTGACTCCTTTAACACAGTTGACCCGCAAGGATCAACCTTGTGCTTGGACAGACCGATGTGAGCAGAGCTTCATGGAACTAAAGGAAAGGTTGACTAGTGCTCCAGTGCTGGTGATCCCAGATCTAGGAAGACCTTTTGATTTCTACTGTGATGCTTCACATCAGGGTTTGGGATGTGTTTTGATGCAAGAGAAAAGAGTGGTTGCATATGCTTCAAGGCAACTCAAGGTTCATGAGAGGAACTATCCTACTCATGATTTGGAGTTGACGGCTGTGGTGTTTGCCTTGAAGATTTGGAGGCACTATTTATATGGAGCTCGGTTCCAGGTGTTCAGTGACCATAAGAGCCTGAAATACCTGTTTGATCAGAAGGAACTAAACATGAGACAAAGAAGGTGGATGGAGTTTCTAAAGGACTATGATTTTCAACTCATGTATCATCCAGGGAAGGCCAATGTAGTGGCAGATGCTTTGAGTAGAAAATCAATACAAGTAGCCACCATGATGATGGAAGAGCAGAAACTGATCGAGCAATTCAGAGACTTAAACCTTGGGGTAGAATTTCATGTAAATCACATTAGTTGTAGTAAGCTGGCTATAACTAATGACTTCCTTGGAGTGATAAAGGATAAGCAGTTGGAGGACCCTAATCTGAAGCGTACTGTGGAATCACTAGGGACCGACCAGGCTAGAGACTTTGTGATGGGCGATGATGGGATCTTGAGATTTAATGGCAGAATTTGCATACCTGCAAATGAAGAGTTGAAGAAGATGATCCTAGAGGAAGGTCACCGGAGTCGTCTTAGCCTACATCCAGGCATGAACAAGATGTACCATGACTTGAAGGAGTCATTTTGGTGGTCGGGCATGAAGAGGGACATCGCCTAGTATGTGACTACCTGCTTGACGTGCCAGAAGGCAAAGGTAGAGCATCAAAGACCTGGCAGTTTGTTACAATAATTGGATATCCCTAAATGGAAATGGGACAGCATCGCCATGGATTTTGTTACCCATTTACCCAGATCGGTAAAGGGTCATGATGCAATCTGGGTCATCATTGATCGGCTGACGAAGAATGCTCACTTTCTTCCGGTGAATATGAGGATGCCTTTGGCCAAATTAGCACAGCTGTACATCAGAGAAATTGTGAGGTTGCATGGAGTGCCTTCCAGCATTGTTTCGGATAGAGATCCCAGGTTCACTTCACGGTTTTGGCAGACCTTACAAGATTGCTTGGGAACTAAGTTGAGAATGAGCTCGGCATATCATCCTCAAACAGATGGGCAGTCAGAGAGAACGATCCAGTCCTTGGAAGATCTGCTGAGGACGTGTGTCTTGGATCAATTGGGAAGTTGGGATAAGGTGTTGCCGCTGGTGGAGTTTACTTATAATAACAGTTATCACGCCAGCATTGGGATGGCACCATATGAAGCCCTGTATGGGAGGAAATGCAGAACTTCCTTATGTTGGCACCAGGAGGGCGAAGCAGTCTTGGTTGGGCCAGAGTTGATTCAGCAAACGACCGAGAAGGTGCAACAGATACAAGACAGAATGAAAGCTTCTCAAAGCCGGCAGAAATCCTATGCAGATAAGAGGAGAAAACCTTTGGAGTTTGCTGCTGGAGATCATGTGTTTATGAGAGTGACGCCAACCAAGGGTGTAGGACGGGCGATCAGATCAAAGAAGTTGTCTCCTAAGTTCGTGGGACCATATCATATCTTAAGGAGGATTGGTCCAGTGGCTTATGAGATCGCCCTACCTCCCCATTTAGCGAATCTGCATAATGTCTTTCACGTATCGCAGCTGAGGAAATACATGGCAGACCCTAGTCATGTGCTGGAAGTGGACGATGTGCAGATCAGGGATGACTTGTCCTTTGAAGCAAAACCAGTTAGGATTGACGATCGGCAAAGTAAACAGCTCAGAGGCAAGACCATCAATATGGTGAAAGTGGTGTGGGATGAGAGATCGGGTGATTCAACTTGGGAGTTAGAAGAACCCATGAGAGAAACCTATCCATACCTCTTTTCCTTGTAATTAAATTTTCGAGGACGAAAATTTTTCTTGTTGGGGAGAATGTAAGGACCTGTAAAATTAAATTGGAATAAAAGGAAAATATTTTAAATGAATTCGAAGTATGTTTTTATTTAAAATAAAAAAGGAAGGAAAGTGTAGTTTAGAAGACTATGAGATCGCCTGGTTAGTACATAATCGTCTGTCGCCTAGACTACACATGATCGCCAATCGCCTATGGTGCACATGATCGCCGAAAGTGCACTCAGTATGTGGTCAAGATACTGGATCAACCATAGTGGGTTCCAAAAACCACGCGTATCGAGGTGTGGGTTAAGCCTTAGATACGCTGTGCATGCGAAACTCTATGCTTGAGCATAAGAGATCGTCCTTAAGTGTTGCATGCATGGGCGCACGAGGAGTAGTGCTGATCTACTCTTGGAAATGTGAAGCTACAGACGTCACCAAGTCCTGTGGAGATGATACCTTGGACGTAACATAGTGGGATGAAGAACCTTCAGCAAGGCGTGGCGATGTGTCGTCGGGCATCGCCAGGGCGCGAGGCATGCGGGCATCGCCAGGGCGAGACATCGGTCGTCTTTCAGAGAAAGACATCGGTCGTCTGCCAGGATGAGACATTGGTGGATAGTCATCGCGCAAGCGGTCATCGGTGGAAGGTTATCGCGCGATGTCGAGTTTCACACAGATAAGGTGGGACCTAGGCTCCCAGCATGAGACGTCCTGCACGCGCGACACGTAGACAAAAAGGGTGGTTCAGAATAGTGACATCAGAGAGTTGGCATGCGCAGAGACACACGTGGCCGTACTGTTCAGGGAAGCGTGCACGCAAGCTTTCCTGCAGAGTGGGTGGTGGCAGCGGCAATTGTGGACAAGTTGGTTTAGATTCAAAAACTCACTTCTGAGAGGGAGAACGTTGCTGTGGTTCAAGAGTGACAGAGTGAGTTCACCTTCATCCTTCTCTTTTCTCTCCTTCGCGTGCGATTCAGGTATCCTCAAGCACCAGTACGACGAGCGACGACTGCCCTTGGATACCTGGGGAGTTCTCTGCGAGTTTTCCGTCAGGACGCTAGAACAGAGTTAAGGCATCTTTAAGCTTTGGTGGGTTTTGGAGCTCTTGGTGTTTTGCGCAAGTCCAGGTAAGGGAAGCTAGCATTTTCGTTTATAAAAACGGTAGGCGAGTAGGTTCTGCAGTGAGGGCGACGTGGTCGCCGGTTTTCATATTCCTTCCCACGATGCTCTGTTTTTATGTGTGGGGCAACGTGATCGCCGGTTTTAAATGTTGATTTCGAACTCCCCTGTTTTAGTGTCGTTTGAAACTGTTTGAGATTGAAATGTGATATTCGAAAATCTGAACCTTGGAATGATTGTTGCTGTGATTGGAATCGTTCATTTAAGTGTTATATGATGTGTTGAATGTTGTGAATGTGGGATCAAGGCATAGTATTTTCAGGAAAGAAAATACCGTGTAAGATCGTGTAGGATGTGCATTGATCGGTGATTTCTATAATGAGATATCCTGACTCTCCTGAGATAATGAAATCATATAGATGAAGTTATTCAGGCGTTGAGAGTCGATGGAGGTTCATACCTATGGGTAAGTTGTTTGAAAGATAACTACTTGACCTGTTGTGTGGATTCACCCTGTCATACTAGGAGAGTGATGAGATTGAGATTGAGATTATGTTGATGCACATAGCTGTGGGAACTTTACAGCAATGTAGTATGACAGGTGCAGATCTCTGAGTCTAGTCAATGCACGTGTCTTCCGGAAGTAGTGTCAAGTGTCTATGTGTGATGAGTCAGTGGAAGTCTGACGTGAGAAATGAGAAACATTGCAATTGATAGACACTTGATGGATTATGTGAATTGAACGACTCTTGAGGAAATTGTGAAATATGTGATTACTTGATGGTCATGTGAAATGAATGAGAAAGTTGATGGTTTTTACGTGGGTGTCTTAAATTTGTTTTATCTTGATTTTAAAGTTTCATATCTAAATTCTCTTTCAAATATCTAGCTTACCCTGCGTTTTTGTTTTGTGGATGTTTTCTTAAACCTGTGATGATCGTGTATAATTTACACGGGAGCAGATGAAGTTGCAGGAATTAGAGCTCCTTAGTGAGTGGTCATCGGAAGTAGATCGCCTGTTTCTGTTTCTGTTAGGCGATCGCCTGTTTTCTGTTTCTGATAGGAATCGCCTGTTTCTGTTAGGAGATCGCCTGTTTCTCTATTTTGCTGTATTTTGTTTAAGTTTTGGAAAACTGAATGGATATGTATTAAACTCCCTGTGAGGAGAAATTTCATTATACATATATATATTTATATACATATGTTCACTTTGATATTATTGTTTTACCTTTATTTCATTTTATAAATATGAAAAGAATTTGGCGGGATGTTACAGATGCATAGCTCCCTCCCAAATGGAAGGGACTTAACATCAAATTCTATGATGGTTCTACAGATCCGGACAAGCACATGAACGTCTACAAAACACAAATGAACCTTTACACCATGGATAAGGTGTAAGATTTTCCCCACTTCTCTCCAAGAATGAGCACTTAGCTGGTTTACCCAGCTTCATCCAATTCAGTGGATAGTTTCAAAACTTTGTCAGCAAAGTTCAGGCACTCAATATGCTACAAGTAAACCGCACCATATGTCGTCTCTAGCCCTTCTCAATATCATACAAGAAAAAAGGGAAACTCTACAGGCATTCATGGAAAGATTTAACAAAATATCTCTGAGTATCAGAAATCTCATGCCAAAAATAGTCATGCATCATTTGATTTCGACTCTCCGACCCGAACAATTCATAGCTAGCGTAATAAAGAAGCTGGCAAAAAATCTAGATGAATCGAGAAATCATCAGACCAAATTTATTCAAATTGAAGAACTATGTGACTTTCATAAGAATGTTCAAGCCGACAATAAAGGAGACAAAGGAAAGGACAAAGATTGGGGTGTCCAACATGCCCCTATTCGATAAGATAAATTTAGAGATAACTGAGGTCCTTGGTTCCACACCTTTTTTTTTATACCCCATTAAATGCTAATAGAGGTAAAATCGTGGATGAAGCTTTGCATGCTGACCTGATCCTGACACTGAAAAAATTGTAGAGTCCGAGAGATGTTGACATGTCAAAACAATGTCACTGTCATCGCAACTTCAGACACTCGATCGAAGAATGTCAGACTTTGAAAGATAAAATAAAAGAATTTGTTCAAGCTGACCACCTGCGCAAATTCATTCAAGATGGCGATGGTTAGGGGAGGAGGATGGAAAGTATTATGTGAAGTCAACATATGCTATTCTAGAAAATATTTTTCTAAGCAAATCCAGTTCTTTCTTCAATCTGTTTTGGAATATTAAAGCACTCTTTAATGCTTAAACCTTTGCTTGTAGGGTTCTAGTGGGGAAAGTACCAACAATATCAAGTTTAGCTAGGAAAGGTGTCAACCTTAATACCAAAATCTTCCCTTTATGCATTACTAGTGAGGAAATTGTCCAACACCTATTTTTTGAGTGTAATATTACCTCTGCTGTCTAGAATAGTGGTTGCAACTGGGTGGGAGTCCAATTGGCACAACATAATAGTCCTAAATGCCATTTCCAAAAATTCTACTTATTCCATATTACAAAGGAAAACAAGGTGCAGAAGGGTTTATGGATAACAATCATTTGGAATCTTTGGGACCATAGGAATAAAGTAGTTTCCAAGAATGTGAATATTGATTCTGATGATATATTTCAAATGGCTCAACTGAAAGTATGGACCGGGATGAAAAGCAAAATACATGTTGTTAGGTTTTCATATTTAGATTGAGTGGTTATGCCCATTAGTTTCTATTAATTATTTTCTAGTAGTTAACCTTGTTCTCTACTAGCCTCCTTAGGTTCTTTGTTTATTTTTACCAATATACAATTGTTTAAGTTGGTTGTATATGTATCTAAAAAGTCTTTGCTAGTGCTAATAGGTTGTTCAAGGTTGGACAAATAAGTTTCTGATTTTGCAGGAAGTAGGTTATAAGGAATCCCTTTAGCTCGAGTGTGGAATATAGCAAACTATGTAAGAGTTAAGGTGCAAAAAATTATTCTAGTTACCTCATAAGAAGGAATGACAATTTTCACAACCCTTGATTATGGGGTTGCAGCTACTAGTACGATATATTTGCAAGGACTAACTGTAAGTCATTTGGTGCATCTTATTTTTCTTGACCAAAACTTGTCTTTGCCTTTCATCTTTGGACAATAGTTGTGAATAAGAGAGTTATGTAGCAAACCAAAAGATAGAACAATGCACATGAAAAGTTTTTTTGTACCACAACTAATCTAAGAAGTTATTTACCTTGTCATGCTAATGTTTGTCACAAACTACATTTAAAAATTAGTTGTGTTATCTCACCTTGTCTAATAGTTTAGGTGGATATTGTTTGGGTGAAGGGAATTGGAACTTTATAGTTGTGATATTTTTTTATACAAGTTAAAATACTTTTGAAGTGTTCATTTTATTTATTTCATTCTTTTGCCAATAAAAAAAACTAAAACTTAGAACAACTTAAATCATATTCATTTTCACTTTCTTTATATATATAGACAAATTTATAATCATATAATTTTTATTCATTAAAAAATACAATTTTAATCATACTGATAATATACTTACAAATTTTTACATAATTTTTTTTTATTATACATTTTCATCTATTAAAAAATATAATTTTAATCATACTCATTATATCACTTACAAGTTTTAACCTTTTTCAAAATATTCCTTCAAATCATGTCGGTGAAATTTACTTCATAATCAAAACAAATCATTAACATCTAAGTTTTAAAAAAAAAAAAAGGTAGAAGTTATTAAAAAAATTATTTTAAATTTTGAATATTGAGTTTACCAGGCCAATTGTGAATATAGCTGTTAAAGTCTATAAAAGCTGTAAAAAGTACTTTTTTAAGGTGTAGGGTTTGAGCTCGAGGCATCACTTTTGTATCTTGCGTACGGCTCTCAGGCATGGATATAGTCCTGACCTAGATTCCAATACAAAACTACCTAAGAATACACTTATGTGTCATAGATGCCATATTTATCAACCTACCAAAGTAACAGTGCCATTCACTTCACTCTCTTAACTCATTATATTACACTATCTCCAACATAGTTAACAATAGAAGAAGTCTTAAATTAATGTTAGAATATAATTAAAAATTGTTAAAATATTAACATTTTAGGGATATCAATAATAGCTCAATTGCGGATGGCTTGATAAGTCTAATAAACACTTGTTATGATAAATTTTAAAATAATTCTGATACTATATTAGTAAGTGAATTTTAAGTTTAATTTAATCTCATAAAATCAGTTTATAAAGGTTTGCACTCACCTATATACAATAAAATATTTTCATTTATAGTCGATGTGAGATCTCTAACATAAATTATATTGACATGATACAAAAGGATTTTTAAATAAGTGTATTGACACTTAAAATAGAAAAACCTTTTAAATTTTAATAAAAGTTAAATAAATTTTTAAGTTGTATAAAATTATAAAAAGACTAAGTTTTATAAAAAGACATTTATTTAAGCAAAGCTTACAAAAAGAACTTAACAATAATTTGATGAAAATAAAATTTACTTAAAATAAAAAATTATATGAAAGATGTCATTGAATATATTTATTCAAAAATATAAAGAAATCACATCAAATTATCTATCTACCGAAACTATTAAATTAAATTAATTTGTTATAAAATAGTATATCCAAATAATTTAATATTTGGCTTTTTGTATGAAACATGTATAAACAGATTCACGTGAAACTTCTCTTACGTCATGGAATATAGGTCATCCCGTGACAATAGTATGACATATACGATTGTAGGACCAAGTCCATTAATAAGCTCACAAAAGTCACCAAACAAGTCACTATCTTTCCCCTAATTTAAGCTACATCTCATTATTTTATTTTTTTGACCTCTTCCTTATATTGGGATTCTAAGATGAGTTCAACTTGATTAACATTTTAGAAAATAATATATTTTTACTTTTAAAATCAACTCAAATTTCAGATGAAATTTACGAATAAGCTAAATTTTAAAAAACATGTTAAATATATTCAAAAGTTGATTTGGGACAACCAAACACATTTTTATTTTTATTTTTGAGATTTAAGTTGGTTGAGAAGATGAGTGAAAAAAGGAAGGATGGAATAAAGAAGGTAGTAATAAAAAATAGTTTATTTTAATAATTAATTATAGCTGGAATTAATTTTGTACAAAAATGTTTGAGAGTATATATTCTTGTTTCAATAAAATTAACTTTCACAAAATAAAGAGTGTGGAAATAGTTGAAAAAGAAAATAGATTAAAAATAATCAATTTTTAAAAAAATAAAAAATCATAATTTTTTGTCAAGTTTAGAAGAAATAGAAGAATCCACTTTAAATTATCGTGATCTGATATAAGATAAGGAAGCGTTTAAAGGCTTAAACTCGTGTTAAAATATATAAAAAAAATCTTTATTAAAAAAATTTAATATATTAATAAATTTTAACATCTTAAAAAAACTAGTTTTCAATTTGCGGTTGATAGTACAACTAAAAAAAGTGGATATATATGAACCATTAAATGCAGTGAGCACTTTCTACATCCCACCCTGTAAGACATTAATGCACTATCAAGTTGTAAAGTGGGCAACCACTTTTAATTTATTTATTTATTTATTAATATTAATATAAAATATAGTACAAGAGTTTTGATTAATTATAACAAATTATTACTTGATTCAATTAACTTCTGTTAATATTAGTATCTACTTAAAATTATAAATTTAGAATATAAGTAATTAAAATTTAGATAATTATAAAATTATTTGGATTTTAATTTTAATTTTTCCTTTTATACATACATGACAATTATTAAAAACAAAACACATACTTAATCATCTCAATCATTAATAAAATTCAAACAAAAATAATAGAATTACAAAAAAAAATTATGTTAATATTTTATGTGTTTAATCCATTATTTACTTAAAATCTTTCAATATTACTTCTTTGTATTTTTTTTAATGACAATAAATTTTTTTATCATAATAACAAACAAAATTATATGAGAAAATGATTGATGTAAATTTGACATACTTGTCCTTATTATATTGAAAATAAAATTTACCTCTCATCTCTATCTATATTGGATATGGTGTATATCTCTGTATGATTATAGTCACCTTCATCTTATCTCAGATATTAACTTAATATCTTTTTTCTTAAAAAAAGCCAACAATTTCAATGAAGAAAACATATCATGTATTTAGTGTCAAAATGACAACTTTTTTTTTTAAATGTCAAATATTAAGAAAAAATTTAGAGAAATATTAAAATTGAGTATTAGATAACAATGATACAAAAGTAATTGTGAACAAAATTAAGCAGTTACACACAATTAAAATTTCACCACACCTAAAAATTCTATTATTTTTGCAAATTTTAGAGTGAAAATACATGATATATCACGGTGAATTTTGGTGGATATAAGACGATTTGGACCATTGATTGAAAGAATACAAAATTTGTGCATTGAAATAAGGGTTCTTGTAAGGAAATGAAATTAACAACCAAAGAAGAAATAGTATAAGTTTTAGGTTACCTAATAAACTAAAGGTTCACATAATTGTACACTCAAAAAATTAAGAGTCAGACATTTTCATGTAACAAGAAATAAATAATAAAGAAAAGAAATAGAAATGATCAAATGTGTATTCTATAAAGGATTTAATGCGATGAAATTAATGTTTATGTTTCTTGAAATGCAATACATTATTTGAATTAACTAAACAAAAAATGTGTAATTAAGATTGTGATAAGAGGAAAAATTCTTTACTGGATATGAAACTTGATAAATACCAAATGAGTTACAATTGAGAGAGAATAATGAATTGTATAGTGAATGAATGATTCTTCAGCTGAAATGAAACCAAGAATAAAAGAGAATAATAAAAAATAAATTTGTTAAGTTACCACCAAACTAAGGATATTTTAGTAATTGAAAATAGGAACGAGTAAGAAGACAAAGATGATGACATATACTCATCTCCAAATGTACCCAAATATCCTCATTTACATTACTCTAGTTATTCACATCATGCTATTTAATATATAAGTATATACATATAATTTACATATCCAAAATATTGTATTACAAATTATTCTCCCTATAAGAATTTTCATATATATATACACACACACGCATCAAAAGATAAAAGATTTGTAATATTTTCTCTACTAACTCTTTAGCTCCTCAATGCTCATATCTATTACCTATAGTCTCTACTCTCATGTAAAGCACGATCATCACAGGTTTAAAACAAAATTCCAACCACAGACACAAAAACATGATAAACTATTATTTTTAAACTTTTAATGCACTTTTATAATTGATAATGATTTAATAATATTCTCTTATTTCTTAATTTACATCACAACACATGAATCATCACAATACAGTAAATACAATCATAACATTTCATTTACTACACAATCAAGTGTTTACAATTACCACATGTTCAACATAACTCATGCCAAAAATTCACTAACATCAACACATAGACACTCGACTAAACAGTGTATTGAAATTAAACTCAGAGACCTGCACTTTCATATTACCATGTTCTCATCATGACATAGTCTCTCCTTTAGAAAATCCATCCTCATATGACGCAGGTAAATCCATATGATCTACTTTGATCGGTTATCTTCCAAACCTCAAACTCAATCGTATGAACCTTTTCCGACTCTCATCACATGATACTCTTCATCTATATGATTCCAAGATACCAGTAGAGTCAGGATCGTTCCTTTCACAAAGTCTCATAAATCAATATACTCTCCTAATAATATCAACACAGTATATGTCTTTATCACACTTTCACTTTATTTATCAATCATATCACACATCAATACACCATTCAATCACATATAAGTTTAGATTTTTAAAAAATTCAAAAATATCAAAGAAAAACACATAAAATACTAATTGTTTCAATTACATATATAAATAAATTTACATAAAGTTTAATTAAAGCAGTAAACAATTATCAAAACAATTTTTTTAAAAGAAAATTTCAAGATTTTTGTTTTTTGTTTGTTTAGCTTGAGCGAAAATTAGTCTCGCTTGAATGAAAATAGTCCGAGAGTAAATTTAGTTTCAATAATATTTTCTCTTGAGTGAGAATTCCCTTACTTGAGAGAAAATAAACCTAAGAGCAAACTCAATTTTTACTCCATTTTTGCTTGAGCGAGAATCTTATCGCTTGAGCGAAATACACCAAAAAACATACTCAATTTTTACTCCAATTTTTCTTGAGTAAGAATCACTTCACTTGAGTAAGAATCAACTCACTTAAGCAAAAATGGACCCGTAAGCAAGGTAATTTTACTCATATTCTAGCTTGAGCGAGGATCTATCGCTTGAGTGAAAATCTCTCGCTTGAGTGAAAATATCATCATAAAATTGATTACTTTTCAAGCTTTCGCCAAAAATAATACTCAATTTTTATATTTTATAAAAAATATAATACCAAAATGATATCACCTTGCGCAGAGTTTGATAAGTACTCTTATTGAACTCATATGTCAACATATATATACTTTCATGATTTCTAAACCAAATTCATTCAAATTCAAATAATCAACATCCATCAATGTTTACACTTCAAATAATTCTTATTACGATTCAAACATATTCAAGAACTTCTTCACCATCACAATCAACATGTACATTTTCAAATTTTCGAAGTCAATTATATTTGTACTTTCACAATCAATCTTAATCTAACCATTCTAATTCACTAACAACAAACCCTGCAAGAAGATTTAAAGCTTGTGACCACATCACCTTCACATCCAAATCTTCTAACCTAAGGTTCTATTGAAAAGTAAAATTAGTTTCCCTCACTTAATTAGAAGTACGCATGCTCACAAAGAGCTTCAACTCTTAAAGAAAAACAGGAATAACTAAACTTGCACCACATAGTCTCGACCAATGTTCTGACCATATGATTAGGATTCTAAACTAACAGAGAATAAGCTCTAACTACCACAGGCAAACACCTTTACTTAGGAAAATACTAGAACTCAAAAGTGACTCAAAGAGAAAAAAAGATAAAAAATAAACTTACTTTAACCAAAATTTTGATCAGATAACTTTATTCTATTCACTATCAAGAGTCTAGTAGTAGTGACCTCTGATCGTGAATCTGACAAAAAGTAAGAATTTAGAGGGAAGACAAAAGATAAAAAGAAGAAAAAAGAAAAAAAAATACTAATTTTTCTATTTATATATATTTTACTTTAATAATAAAACATTCAAATATCATTTTAATTAAATCATTTATACTCTAAATCTATGTTATACGTCTTAAAATAATCATTATAAATCTAATGTGGAGTCATTATGATTCAGATACTAACCATAATGATAAGTATATTTGTCATCTAATAAAAAAGTGGAAAAATGCAAAATATTTTTGTTATAATAAAATTAAAATAAATATTGAATGAAGATGATAATAATAACAATGATAAAGAATATTTTTTTTTAAATTACACTTAAACATCTCATTATCGCATTATAGTGAGGTTAGATCAAATCAATCAAATTTTGTCTGTTTATGTAATCACACTGTTGAGAAATAAGAATCCGGATCTGCTAATGTAACATTTGTCTGAAATCTTGACACATTGGGATAAAAGGTAAATATGTTAATAAACCACCTCTTTAATATATTTACCTCTTACATAACCCCCTTTTTTTGGTTGCATATGTAACACTTGCTGACACACTTTACGTTAAATTTTGGTTATAGTTATCAACAAATTATCACAAGTAATATTTATGGTTACAGTTCATATAAACTATTTTATATAATTTGTAATTTTATATAATTTGTATTCTTCTTCCGTAATCTTCTCCTTTTGTTTGCTTAAAAATTTATTAGATTAATCTCATGGATACAAATAAAAAGAACACAAAATCTGTAATGATGAAATTTCTCAAAATTTAACAACAAAATATTAATCACTTAAAATAACTACTTATATTTGTAATATAACAATACAACTTTACCAATTATAATGCGACACATTATGCTAAACATGTCACATGAGTAATAGTTATGTGCAGGGGACCACATGCGACTTTATACAATACCCTCTTAAAAGAGGAATGATAAAATGGTTGAGTCTTTCAGTCTAATAAAAGGCAAATTTAGGGTAAGCAAGTTGAAAATTTTAGTTTACAGGCTGAAAATAGTGATTTTCTTTAGATAAGATAATTTTATCATCTCTCCATCTATTGCTTATTTTATCTGTCCATTTCACAATTTTTAATTACATTCTTTCATGTATTATATTTGGAGATTATTTATTGGGCTTTCAGTAGTATATTTGAGTTTATTCAACATAAACAATGACACGGCCCTTTTTATTTTCACTCCCTTTTTTATTATCTACACTCCCCTAAGTTTTAAATTTCTTATAAATTTTATTTTTGATTAAATTATACTAATTTTTTTGTTGTATTATTAAGTATTCAAAAATATCTTTTATTTTCATTTAAATATCCTGCCGTTTAATTTTGTCATAATGAGGTAATTGTCACTTCTATCTTCTTTGACTGACCAATTTAATATTATTTAATTTGTGAATCAACTCACTTTTAGAATGACTGTATTAGTTAATGTAATTTTTAATAAGCTTCGATCCATAAAAAACAATGTATTGTTATTCATTTTATTATAAAAATATAGTTTTTTTTATTGCAAATTAGAATACACAATTTTCTAATTGAGTGACTCGTTTTTTTTTTTTACATTCTTAATTCTCGTTCTTACACTTTCTTTTGTTCTCGGAAAACATATTTCTCACCTAACTTTTATAATTATTCACAAAATACCGCACTTAATAATCTCACATTTATGTACGTTTAGTAGTTTTAATAATGTATCTAATTCAATTTTTTTAAAAGTATTTTATTTATTAAATTTGTATTATATAATAAAAGTAAAAATTAATAAAAATAAAATCAGAATACCTCAGCATTTTTTGGCTTCTTCTTCCTGCACCCCTACGTTTTTCTTCCTGCACCCCCATAATTTTGTAAATCCCAAAACTGACCTTCACCTTTTATTTGAAAAAACTAGAGTTTTTTAGGTTACCGGATATCGGGATCCAGGAGTGTGCTACGAATTCATCAATCCAGAAGTGAATCATGTTCTTTTCCAAATAAAGGGGTGTTTCAAAAGCAAATTGTTGATTTCCAGATTGCTGAATCCGGAAGTCTAATTTTTGTTACGGATTGATGGATCTGGAAGATTACTGGATTCACCAATCTGGAAGATTTATGGATTCTCCAATCCAAAAGATTTACGGATTTCCCAATCCAGAAGATTTATGGATTTCTCAATCCGAAATGCAAAAAAATAAATGCGG
This sequence comes from Phaseolus lunatus, assembly GCA_013389735.1. NCBI lineage: Eukaryota > Viridiplantae > Streptophyta > Magnoliopsida > Fabales > Fabaceae > Phaseolus > Phaseolus lunatus. The sequence goes on along the minus strand of CM023865.1, from coordinate 14,184,116 downwards.
ATTTCTCATTCCATAAAACTACCGAATTGCATTGTCCGGAAGAAGAAAGAGTAGTGTGGGTCTTATGTGCATTTTTGGGGTTTCTAAAAAATAATAGGAATATTTTTGTCTTTACATTACATTTTGGGGGTGCATGAAGAAAAACGTAGGGGTGCAGGAAGAAACTGCTACATTTTTTCTATCCTTTGAGTCAGCGGAGCCCAGTCCAATTGAAAAATAAAAAAGATAATCTTGTAATTCACCGTGGTTCTTTATTGGACTGTTTCTTCTTGTACCTCTATATGTTCTTCTGCCACCTCGTACAAAACGTAAAGATATTTTTTTATCCTTCTTGTGCCACCTTATAAAGTAGCTTTCGGATTATGTAATTCGGACACGCATTTGAAAAAAGACTTCTGGATTACATAATCCGAAAGCTAAAAATAACTTCTGGATTATGTAATCTGGAAACTAATCATGCATTTGAAAAAAGGCTTCCAAATTATGTAATCCGGAAGCTAATTACAAATTTGAAAAAAGACTTCCAAATTACGTAATCTGGAATATTACATAGGGACATTTTTGAAAATATGAAAATTTATGGAGGTGAGAGAAGAAGATATGGAGGTGCAAGAATAAACAGTCTCTTTATTGTCCTCTAGTTGGATTGGGCTTTCTGTGGAAGTATTTGGGCTAACATTGTTTTGGGGCTCGTTTAGATTTTTCATCATCCAAAAATTAGAGCATTCGGATCCAAAAATTAGTTTTCTTTTTATGAAAGTAAAATAGGCTGATTTTTCTTGCATAAATTTGTCCATATATATGTGAAAAGTCCCTTTTGTCCTTAATGATTTAAAGATTTATTGAACCATACCATTGAGTACGATATCAACTGGAGAGAAGGAGTTGTCAACGGAGAAGAAGTGTGTATTGGAGAAAATAGTATTAGTCAGTTGTGATAAGCAATGCTCATCAAAGATGAAGGTAAGTTTTTTGTGAAACTGATGAATTCTGGATCTATATATCTAAAAATGCTTTTTCTAATCCTGATAGAAAAATCCAGAAGTTTTCCAGATAATGTTGTCAAAAATTTAAAGAATAATCGATTACTTTTAAATTTTGATATTCGTAATTATTCTAAATATAAAAATCTGGAAGATAATAGTTTTCGAGATACATAAATCCAAAAAATCCAAAAATCAATATGTCTATTTCCTTTTCATTTAATGTCACTTTTTGAAAATAAAAAATAACCAAACACTTTCAAGTCTTAAAATTTTGCAGGGAAAAACAGCCAGTAAAATACTGTAACTTTTTTTTTTTCTGAAAGCAAAAAATACGGTTAGGAAAAATAATGAAAATACATTAAATGTTTTTATATTAATATTTTTCAAAAGTAAAATAAAAACATATCAACTTAGATCATGAAAACATTATAAATTTAGAAAACAAAATGTTCATAATAAAAGTAAACATATTTTTAAATATTTTTATATTTTATTTATTAAGTTTGTTTATTATTTTAAAAGAAATAATTTAATTATTATCTTATATTTTTATGTCACAAATTATTTGAAATAAATTAATATTCTTATTTAGTTTTTCTTAACATTTAAAAATAAATAACATCAAACATATCTTTTAAAATAAAATGAATCAATTTAAATATTTTATTAATTTTTTTTATAGAAACTTTTAGTTAAAACATTTTCAGTTTTTAACTTTTTTAATTTATATTTTTATTAAAAGAAAGTTAATGTAAATTAAATATTTTATTAATTTTAACATATGCTTCAATTGATACCAGCATTATTAAAATAGATATTTTATTAAAGGGTTGGTAAAGTTATTAATTGATCCTAACAGAAATTGAAGATTGAAAGGTCAATATATATACTTTTATGTTAGCTGCAATTTGGTTAAATTTTGGAGAACATGTATAACACAATATCTTGACCATAGGTATCCTCTAAATAAATCTATATACTTTCACGATGTTGTTAGGAAAATAACTGAGAGATTATTCTTGATATGAAAATTATTGAAATCAATATTAATGTTGAAAATTAGATGTTGATGTTTCTCAAATATTACAAAGTGAATTTGATAGTTTTTTTAATACTCTTGAATATTGTTGTGAATTTGATAATCTCTTAAACACACTTGTATATTGTTGAGAATTTGAAAGCTTTTTAGATATATTATATATATATAAATTATTCTCTAATGAAGATTAAGTAGGGGAATTTAAAATCAAATTGGCATGTTTTGAACAAAAGAGTTGGTTTATTATCATGCACTTAATCTAATTATTGAAGTGTATTTAAATCCACGACTTCCTTATTACATAGAAAATGAAATGAGAGAAAAATTATATGACTTAATTAGGGATAATAAAAAAATTCATCCTACAAATATTCATAAAATCTATAATAAAACTGAAATATATATATATATATATATATATATATATATATATATATATATATATATCTTTGGATACTTGTGTTTTTTTTTAAATTATTAACTTAATTTATATTTTGTAGTGCAACTTATTTGAGTTTCTTTTAAAAGACTAATTTTTTATACTAATATTTTTATATTATTCTGTTTGAATTATATTTAAGATCAAAATTTTATTTGATTTTTTACAAAACGTTGTGTTTATAGATACCGTGGATATAAAAAAACCTGTTGATTTTTTTTGTGTGGGTTTCCAATAGGTAATGCTTGACTAAAATATGATTAAGGATAGTGAACAGAAACTACTTATTTTCTTATTCTTTATGGAAACCAGCGGGAATACAGGTGCGGTTTATAAAATTTTAATATATATAAAAAATAATTTTGGATGAGTCAAAATTGAAAAGTAAAAAATATAGTGTACAAAATAATTGAAAAGAAAGATTATTTTATTTGATATGTGAGATTTAGTGTGAAAATGTGAAAGAGTATGCTTTCTTTTTCTTTCTATTGTTACTTTAAAATAAGGAATTGAAGGAAGAGTAGGAAGGTATATAAAAATTATAAGTTAATATTAATTTAAAAAAATAAAAAAATAATTTTATTTTTTAAGTAATTCATATAAAATAATAAAATACTTCATTATATTAATAAAATAAGATATGTTAAATAAGAATAGAATTGAGAAAAAATTGTGTAAACGAAAAAGTGATTATAATAGAAAATCTCTTTTATATATAGTCATAATGTATTCGTATAGCTTACAAGAATAATGAAGACATGAAAAAGGTAAAGTTGATGTTGATAGAGAGTTTGAAATGAATAACACATGGATTTTGAATAATAATAAAAATTGTAAATGATTTGTTTAATATAATTAAATTTAAAAATTTATAAAATAATAAATTTATAAAACTAACAAATTATCCTTAGTATTATAAATTATTCAATGAAATATTAAATTAAAATATTTTTTTATTTATTATCATTATACGAATTTATTATTATTAATATTTATATATTATTATCATTATTTATAAATTATTATTATTTTTTATTTTTTATTACTTCTGATGTAATATTTTATTATTTAATAATAATTATTATTGTTATTATTATATAATTTTGAATTATTTTTTTTATTATATATTACTTATTTTTATTATATTATATAGTATAATAGTCAATTATATAATATTACATAATAACTCTGTCACATGACACCTAGTTCATAGTTCATCCATCTTGAATTTATAATATACACTCTATGCATCTTGAACATTATATTCTTTTAATAGGTAGACACACATGTAATTCATCCCATGTTTAAGATTTTAAATGATAAATTAAGGCTTAATGGAAGAAGAACAAATATACACACCACTACATAAGTGAGGTAATTTATAAGGTATAAACTACCCAACTTTATAGTGTAATTGGAAAAGTAAACCAAGGCTGAAATTGTAATCTATTTCACTCTAACATGACATTCATCACATTTCAAGGCCACTCATTAAAATTTATCCAAGACCATGAAGTTTATAATATGAAAAATGTGACATAAATAAATGTTGTATACAATAATTTGTAATTGGCTAAATTTAGCATATGTCATGAGTATGATTAGTGGATAAATAAGTAATTATAAAAAAAAAATATTGAAACACTATAAGAAAATCATTAAATAAAAATTAATTTTAGAGATAAAAATAATTAGTTGATATATTGACTAAATTAGAGACCATTTTAGAGGCTAACAAAATTTTTGGTTTCTAAATTAGTTTCTATTATTGTTAAATAGTTTTTAAATTGGTATGTATTTAGCCACTAATATTTTAACTACTAATTATTTATATTCTAAATTTGGTAGTAAGAACCGTGGTAACTAATTAGATATAAATTTAGAAATTATTTAATAATAATAGAAATTGATTTAGAAATCAAATTTTTTTTAATCTCTAAAATAATCTCTAATTTAGTTAATATAATAATTAATTATTTTTTGTCTTTAAAATTGTTTTTTATTTATTAATTTTCTTGTAGTGGAATACCGTAAAAATTTTACAAGTAATTGAAATTTTACAAGTAATTGAAAGTTACTTACGAAGTTTGTTTATTGTATATTAAGCATGAGGATAGTGCTGATGATATCATTGGGTTTGTTGACTCGTTATACTAAATGTTTTATTAGAATATCATTGGTATATATGTATTTTAAGTTTTGTGTTAATACTGTTAATTGGAAATGAAACCTTTGTCATGTGGTTTCTTTATCAAATACTGAACCCTAATTAATTGTTATAGTCAATTAGGTAGATTAATTGTTATAGTGAGTTAGGTAATTAAGGAAGGTATATGGATGAATGGAGTCAAAGTATGTTTGGATGTAAAAAGAGTGGTTTTGATAGTGATTGGTGGAAATTTAAGTAAAATTTGCACATAAATGTCAAGTTTAATTTTGTAGAGAAATGACAGTGAAGAGATATATAATTATTAAAAAATGGATTTTAAGTTTAACTTAACTTTATAAAATCGACTTATAAAATGAGGTTTATATCCACTTATATAGTACAAAAGGTCTTTATCTTTAATTAATGTGGAATCTCGAATCTACCTCCTCACTTCAAGATTAACCAATTCATGCGTGATACTATATGTTAATTGATGGTTTGATAGTGGCCAAATAACGGGTGACATAATAGGTCTAACACAAACACTCAATAGGATAAATTCTAAATGACCCTGATACCATATTAAGAAGTGAACTTTAAGCCTAACTCAACCTTATAAAACTGATTTATAAGGTGGAATTACACCCACTTATATACTATGAAATATTTTTATCTCTGGATCATGTGAGATCTCCAACAATAATTCTAAAAAATAAATTCACAAAAGTATCAACTTCATTGATATTAATCAAGACATTACTTGAGTCTAACTTCGAATGTTGTTAAAAGATTTTAACTCTTTTAGACCATAGAATGAAGTTAGATTGAAAAGTTGTTAATTATGTATTGAGACTATGTAAGTTTAAAATTGTTGTTAGAAGATGTTTAATTCAATTATAACATCATATAAACAAAAATAGTTAGTTGTCAATACTATTTTGCAACTTATTAAAGAAATTGTGTAATTAATTGTTTTTAGTTTGTTAATAAGAATCTTTTCTCTCTAAACTCTACTAATCTCAATCTCTTTAAAAAATATTCACTTTATCTTTCATAACATGTTAATCATAACTTCTAGAGCATCAATATTTGGTCAATTGACTTAGAAGTGGTTATATTTTAATTGACTTAGAAGTGGTTATATTTTTTTTGTTGAATGAAAAATATTACTAGATGAATTAGTTGAGGAAACAAGTGAACAAAATTAAAGGAATTAATTGAATATAGAAAATTCTATAAATATCACAACTTTATCTATAAAAATGTAATTTTGGAAAAAATAATATAGTATAATTTAAATGAAGTTGTTTGATTATTTTAATTAAATTGCTTGTATAGATTGAATTATGACATGTTTTACTTTTTATCCAATTTATTGCCCGACATTTTTGCTTCTATCATAAGATATTGTTGTATGCATAACAATAAGATATGAAGTAGATTTAATTAGTCAATTATATCCTCATATTATATTATGTTTAATAAAAATTGCATGTCAAAGCTTTTGAAATATGTAATTTCATAATTTACTATTTCAATATTTTTATTTTTTCATTAAATAAAAGTTTATCTATATTTATTTATCCGACTTTATGTGTTAGATATATATATTTTTTTATATAATTGTAACATCCTAAATAAATTTGATTCATAACGTAAAATATATATACATATTTCATATAAAAAATTAGAAATTTAAACAAGTATGTAATCCCTTCCAAACATAACACATAACAGTATAGTTTGCACATGTGTTTGGTCACCATATAAACAACAAACAAAAGGACAAGACACTAAAATAAATTATCATCACACCATAAATATATGATAATTCCTTTAAATAAGGATGTACTAATCAGTTCTCAGACATGGAGACCTGTTGATGATAGTAAGTCACGTCAGCTAGGCTCTACAGTGCGGGCCAGAGCCACGTGGGCATGGTCCCACAAGTAGCATGGAATAGTGGGTCGATGAGTAATCAGTGGTGTCGATCACCAGAGTAGGCTGATGTGTCCTCGTCACTCCGCAGGTTGATGAGCCCTCGGCAACAGAGTGTGACGAGGTTGATGAATCCTCGGCAACAGAGTGTGACGAGGTGACATCGTTCTTGAATGATTTGGACAATATGACCAGAATAGTTAAGATTGGTTCCCAGAGTGGGCCAATGGGAAGGAAAAACCCAGGGATAAGGTGAGGCCCAAATCGCGAAGAGCTTATGCGTGTGGCAGGGAAAGCATAGTTAGGTGCAGAGTCTTGAGGGGTCGAGTACTCATCAGAACTAGGGTTTTCCAGTAAAGCTACATGCGTGACACGTAAACAGTGAAGGCACTCCCAGAACAGGTGACCCCAGAGACTAGGTGCACGAGGAGGCACCCAGGTGGTCACCCTGTTAGAGTTTGCACTCCAGATAAGGAAACCTTATGTGCTAGATTACCCTAAGACCGGGTGATAGCGGCGCAAGGGTATTCCAATAAACCATGAATATGGTTAGCAGCGCAGTGAACCCTAAGTAAGGCTAGTGGCACAGTAAACCCTAGACTATATAAAGGGCAGTAAGATACTTCACAGAGGTACGCAGTTTCAAACCCTAAACACAGTTACTCAAACACTTGGTGTTTCTTGCCCAATCTTGACTTGAGCGTCGGAGTGCAAACGGCCTCTAGGGCGTCCCCTTTCTCTTTTGCAGGTGCAGATTGCTTCGAAAGAACCAAGCACATATCAATGTGAGGAAGGAGGCGTGTGAGGGTCGCAAAGTCAACTGACAAGCGAGTCAACCAGCAAGAACAAAGGACAACCCATAAAATTCATCTTGGTTCATCATTATGTCACCAGACACATATTATGCACGCGCACACAGATACATACAAATAACACATTGATACACATATTAAAGATATTTGTAAGGAAAATCTTTTGATGTTTTTCGGAAAACATATATTAAGCAAGTCTTATAAAAGATTAACTCATTTACCATTTAAGCATACTTGAGCTCTATGAATTAAAAGGTAAGTTTAAGGCATCCAAAATCCAAATCTCATAATGTGTTAGATGTGCTATAAACATTCATTCAATTTTTTACCACTTGATGTGTTAGTTTATGTGATTTAAGTTATCAACGAAGTCAAATATGTTTTTTTATAGATTTCAATACTTAATAGACCCTATCAAATTAAAATCCACAAAACATTACAGATTTGTGACTTCAAATCAGAAGTCATACATAAACATATAATTTATTTCTCCATCACAAACACATACATAAATTCACTTTAATTAAAGCAATAAATCACTGAAGCATATGATTAAACAATTTCTACATATAACATATACACACATAGGCTAAATATCCAAAGAAGTTAAAAAAAAAACTACATAAATAGGACATCAATGATATCTTCGTTTGAGCAAAGATACCTGCTTTGAACAAGGACATAAAATGGGACGATTCCTTGACTTAATTTATTTTTTATGCATTATTTAGTAAAGAAGAAACAAATATAAAGAGAGGAAAGAATAAAGAAATAAAAAAGGACGATGGAAGGGTAAATAAGAATTGGTACTTGGAGAAAAGGAAGATGAAAGAAATAAATGGAAGTAAGAAAAGTAAGGTCTAAAGGAATGGGTAGGCTGTGTTCTGAATTTGAGCATTTGACCTGTCTAGTCAAATGCGGCAAGCCATATCACGCCCACAGCTAACGCCCCTCACGTGAGACTTTTGGAGTGACAGACAAGTTACAAGAATTGGTATGGTATGGTATGGTTTCTCAACTCCCACTCCCACCTAACATTTCAGTTCACCATCCTCAAACATCAAACATCAAACACCAAACCAAACCTCAAACCTCAAACACCAATCCAAACATCAATTCCCTTCCAAACAAAATGGATAATTCCACCCAAGACTCCCACCTTCGATCGGAGAACTCGGTGACCTATGAATCGCCCTACCCAATCTACGCCATGGCCTTCTCACCCTCCCACCCCCACCGTCTCGCCCTCGGAAGCTTCATCGAAAAATACACCAACCGCATCCACATCCTCTCCTTCCACCCCGACACCCTTTCCCTCACGCCACACCCCTCCCTCTCCTTCGACCACCCCTACCCTCCAACCAAGCTCATGTTCCACCCCGGCAAACCATCCCCCTCCTCCTCCTCCGACCTCCTAGCCACCTCCGGCGACTACCTCCGCCTCTGGGACGTCCGCGACAACTCCGTCGAGCCCCTCTCCCTCTTCAACAACAGCAAGACCAGCGAGTTTTGCGCGCCCCTCACCTCCTTCGACTGGAACGACATCGACCACAATCGCATCGGCACCTCCAGCATCGACACCACCTGCACCATCTGGGACATCGAACGCACCGTCGTCGAGACGCAGCTCATCGCCCACGACAAGGAGGTCTACGACATCGCCTGGGGTGAGGCAAGAGTCTTCGCCTCCGTCTCAGCCGACGGCTCCGTTCGAATCTTCGATTTGCGTGACAAAGAGCACTCCACCATCATCTATGAAAGCCCCCACCCCGACACCCCTTTGCTGCGTTTGGCTTGGAACAAGCAAGACCTCAGATACATGGCTACCATCTTGATGGACAGTAATAAAGTTGTGATCTTGGATATTAGGTCCCCCACTACCCCTGTGGCGGAGTTAGAGAGGCATCGTGGGAGTGTGAATGCCATTGCTTGGGCTCCTCATAGCTCCACGCATATTTGTTCTGCTGGGGATGATACTCAGGCTCTTATCTGGGAATTGCCCACGCTTGCTGCTCCCACTGGGATTGATCCCATGTGCATGTATTCTGCTGGCTGTGAAATCAACCAGCTGCAGTGGTCCGCGGCTCAGCCTGATTGGATTGCTATTGCTTTTGCCAACAAGGTGCAGCTTTTGAAGGTTTGAGGTGAGGTGAGAAACAAACATAGTTAACTTGATTCTGTGATAGATAGGACTCTTTTGCCGGATGCTGCTGCAACTTGTCAGTTCTCACTTGTTTTCTTTGGGTTTTTTAGCATGTGGATTACAGTATGAGTGAGTTAGTGTATACCAGTTAGCGCAAACTAGTTTGCCTTCCTCTCTCTTGGGGCGAAATCGATGTTTCACTTGTTATTTTGTTGAAAAGATGGAAATCATAGTTGTAAAATGTTCAGTGTATGTATTCCCATTTGATGGTTACAAAATTTAAACACCTTGCTCCTGCTACGAATGGATCTGTGATTTTGAGCATCTGCTTTCACGCTTCCATCACTTTGCTTTGCTGGTGCTTTTGCTTGTTATCACTTAAAGTGTCCTTGCCAAGCATTTATTCGTCTAATCATAAATTCAGTTCTAAGACCTCTGAATAATATGATGTTCGTAGACTACTATAAGATTATCGTTGTTTTGAACTAACTGCTTGCATGTTCATTTGGAGCCCAGCCTAGAACTCTTTGATCATTAAGGATATGATACTTAGTGAGGTCCTTCTTGTATTGCTGGTGGTTTAGTGTTAAATTCAGGCATTTGTCTGGAGCAATTTCAATGACAAATTCCTGTTTTTATTTTTTAAAAAAATTATCAGCCTCTTGAATCTGTTGCTTCTTTGAGCATCACTCGTGATCTTCAACATTTATGTTTTGATCATCCCTTCAAATCGTTAAGCTTCCCATCACCAAGGTTTTAAAGACAATTCTTGGTGCTTTAACTTGCTTTATGCCTGCAGTTTAACACCCCCTTTCAAATTGGATTGCAATATTAATGTCAAAGCTGTGTATAGGAATTTATTTTTTGTTAAGCTATTTTGACACAGTTGACAATGCTGTTAATAATAACATAATTCTGATGACCATTTGATGCCATTCTCTTCTTTCCAATTCTTATGACTGTCTGATGTTACTTGTGGCATTTTGAAGTGACTGGATTTACTGTGTGCATTGATAAAGTACATTTCTAATACATGTTGTGTCCTTTTGGCTGATGATTCTGCTACTTGTAAATGATGGGATCGCTTATTGGTGAAGCTCATAATTAGTTTGAAGTTTTGTATGATCAATTTTAGGATTGGATGTGTGTGATTTATACTCATCCAATATCTTTTGATTCAGAAGCAAACTTATAAACATTCATGAACACCTTCTTTGCATGTGCTACTATTTTTGTTAGGATGTTTTTAAACGCTTTGCATTATTAAGAACTGCTGCTGATTTCTGAACGTCAAAGGTAAAATCAACTGAATTACTTGTTGGTAATATTTTGGAATATTAAATTACTGCCATTGAAGTTCTAGTATAGGGCAAAGAACTTTACTGTCTTGCTAATTTTCTAGTTCTAATATAGTTTCTCGGAGTTGGGACAATACTAAATTTGTCTAAGGTGTTTGTGAATATTTGGTTTAGTCAAAGTCTACGTTCAAAGGTTCCTAGAGGGGTTAAAGCGTCTGGTGGTACAAGACCATCTGTCTTGACTATAGCTTCAGGCTAGATTGTATGCTGCATCAGTTTGACTTCTAGTGTTAGTTGGCGTTTCAACCTCCTAACTGAATCATTGTTTATGTAAGTTTGCAACTGTTTCGTGCATCCTTTTGGAAGTTAGTTAGACAATTGTAATTGTATAAATAGGCTTTGCAATGAACAATTATCGTTAACTTAGAGTTGATAGTTCACTAGTGAGATAGACTTTGTGTTGTAATATAAAATTCTTTCTTAGAGAATTTCGGACCGTGCACGTAGTCGAACCACAAATATTTCATATGTGTGATTCTTTGTTTACTTTTCCTGTTCACCTTTTGTCCGTTCTTGCGGTTTCCTTTGTTATCGTCTAGCGTATGTGAGTGGTAGATGGTTCAGTGAATTTGTGTCTATTTCCTCACAAACCGGTGTGGTGAACGTGGAGTGAAGGAAACTCAATCATCATGACTTTCGCAAAGTATGAGGTTGAGAAATTTATTGGCTTGAATGATTTTGGGTTATGACGGTTGAAGATATGTGCTCTTCTGGTTTAACAAGGCCTTCTTGAAGCTTTGGAAGGTGAATCCAAGCTTGACATAACCATGGCTGAGAAGGACAAGATTGCGTTGTTGGAGACGGCTCATAGAGCAATTGTTCTGATACTAGTGCTGAAGAAACTATATACTCTAAGACAGAGTTATGACACAGAAGGTTAAGTCACATAAGCAAGAAAGGCTTAGTGGAGTTGGACAAACAAGGCTTACCAAAAGATTCAATAAGACTATTTTGGAACGAGTGAGGTGCATGATATTGGGTGTTGGAGTTTCAAAGAATTTTTTAGCTGAATTTACTCTTACTGCTGCTTATCTAAAATACAAATGTCAATCAACTGCATTGGACATGAAGACTCCTAAGGAAGTCTGGTCAGGACATCTCCCAATCTTGATCATTTGAGACTCTTTGGTTGTGTTGTCTATGCTCATATTAGGTAAAGAAAATTGGATGCTCGTACGGTTAAATGCATGTTTCTAGGGTATCTAGAAGGAGTGAAGGGATACACTCTATGGTGTCTAAAGATAGGATTAAAGAAGTTTATCATTAGCACATACGTTGTCTCCAATGAAACTGAAATGACCTACAAGCTAGAAGTTTATGGTTGCAAGCTTGTTGATAGTAATAATGCTAAGAAGGTTGACATTGGGTTGGAGTCTAGTAGATGAGACGAGTCTGAAGCCGTTAGACCATCTGAAGATGATAGACGTTTGGATGATGGGTCGAAAGACGATATACATTCTATTACATTTGATGAATATCAACATGTTGATGACTACAGATTAGCCAAAGATAGAACCAGGACAATCAGAGCTCTGGATAGGTATGGTTATGCAAAGCTAATTGCGTACTACTTGGTGGTTGCTAGTTAGGTGATAGAAGATGAACCTTCTAGTGTATCATTTGCCTTAGCAAGTAAGGAGAAGACTCAATGGCTAAACATCATGAATGAGGAGATGAAGTTGCTTCATCTGCATAATACCTAGACTCTGGTTTGTAGACCTTAGGGTTCTAGGTTGGTGAGTTGCAAATGGATTTTCAAAAGAAAAGATGGTGCTGCAAGAACTGATCAACAAAGATTAAGGGGAAGAATAATGGCTAGAGGTTTTACACAAAGGGAAGGAATTCATTATAATAATGTTTTCTCCCCTGTTGTGAAACATAGATTCGTAAAGATGTTGTTAGCCATGGTTGTTGTGCTTAACCTTGGGCTGGAACAAATGGATGTTAAGACTACATTTCTTTATGGAGACTTAGATGAAACCATCTACATGAATCAGCCCAAAGGATTTGAGGTAGGAGGCCAAGAAGATTATGCTTGTAAACTAAATAGATCTTTGCATGGTCTGAAACAATTCCCAAGGCAATGGAATAGACAATTTGATGAATTCATTGCCAGAATTGGTTTTGAATGTAGCAAGTATGATACGTGTGTTTACTTCAAGTTTATAACAAAAGGTTTGTTCATTATATTGTTGTTGTATGTAGACTATATTCTGATAGCAAGCAATAGTAAACATGTGGTACAAAAGGTTAAAACTTAGTTGAATAACGAGTTTGAAATGAAAGACTTGGGAGCTGCTAGGAAGATATTGGAGATTGAGATCACCAGATGACGTGATTTGAAGCGTCAGTACTTGTCTCAGAAGACCTATCTTAGAAAAATCCTTGATAAGTTTGGCATGACAAACTTAAAACCTGTTTCCACACCTATTGCTTCTCACTACAAGTTGAGTGATGAATATGAGGTGAAGGAACAACACTATATGGATGGTCTTCCATATGCTAATCTCCTTGGTTTTGTTATGTATGCTATGTGCACGTGTTCACATAGCTTATGTTTTGAGTGTTGTAAGCATGTTTATGTTAACCCTAAATGAGCACATTGGCAAGCTCTTAAGAGAATTCTACGTTATTTGTCACTTGTAAGAATCTTGGTTTATTGTGGAGCCAGACGGTTTACTGGAGAAGTTCCAATAGAAGAGTTTGTTGACTCAGACTTTGTTTGGTGTTTGAACACCAGAAAATCTCTCACTGACTATGTGTTTAATGCCCATGGTACTATTATCAGCTGGAAGGTTAGTGTATAGAATGTAGTTGGCTTTGTCAATCACTGAGGCAGAGTATATTGCCATGATAGCAATTGTGAAAGAAGCTTTGTGGCTTAAGGGTCTAGCCTAGGAGCTGAAGGTGCAGGACCAGGTTGTCATAGTCTATTGTGACAATAGTAGTACTATACAACTTTCAAAGAACCAAGTCTATCATGAGAGAACGAAGCATATTGATGTGAAACTGTATTTCGTGAGAGAGGAGTTTGCCAAATGATATGTGAAGGTGGCAAAGGTCTCAATGGATCATAATCCTTCTGATATGATCATGAAAGTTTTGTCTAGTGGTAGGTTCTTTCATTGCCTGGATCTAATCCAGCTGATAAGTGATTAAGCCTGAAATGGGTTAGAGGTAGTGATAGTTTTATCACTCAGAAGATTTGTGTTGAACCAAGATGGAGATTTGTGAAGATTTTGTTATGTTCAAAGGTTCTTAGTCGTTTAGAGGCAGTAGACTGTCTGTCTTGATCAGAGCTTTTGGCTAGAGCGTCTTTTGAATTAGTTTGACTTCCAACTTCCAACATCAGTTGGTGTTTCCAACTCCTAACTCAATCACTGTACACAGGACTTTGCAACTATTTGGTTCGTTCTTTTGAAAGTTAGTTAAATAGTTTTAACTGTATAAATATGACATTGTAATGAACAATTATCTTTAACTTAGAGTTTTGAATTTACTAGTAACTTTGTGTTGTAAGCTTTAGATTCTTTCTTAGTGAATTTCTGGCCGTGGATATAAATTGGGTTTCTGTCGAACCACGTAAATTTCTGTGTGTGGTTTTTCCTTTACTTTTCTTTTTTACCCTTTATCTTTTCTTGCAGTTTCTTTTGTTATCGTCTAATGTTTTTATGTGGTAGATGGTCCATTAAATTTGTGTCTATTTCCTTGTAGTGTTTATTTTTTTTACAAATAATTTGTTTGAGGTTAAAGTACACGGTAGATGGATACATTTTCAAAAGAATCAAGTGTTGACCCCACATGTCTCTAACTTAGTGGCCCATGGCCTTTTCTATGGAAGACATGCACTTTAGTTTTAAGTTTCTTGCACTTATAACTTCGTCCTTTTAGGCGCCTTCTTTTGTCTGTTGTAGTAAATTCTCCACATGTGCCAATTAAGATTTGGCGTATGTTTACTTTAACACAATTGTGAGTAGCTTTTATGTTAATCGATGAAGCACCCAAACACACGTTACATGAGATCTATGAACAATGTTTTCCCATTAGCCTCTATAAATTGCATGAAATAACACTTGTTCCATTAGCCAACAATGCTTGATATTGTTCTTTAGTAAAACATCGTAGATTCTGAGTCATTATTATCCTTAACTTTTTCGTTGTCTGGTGGGACTTCACCCTCTTTCAAATTGGAATTGTTCACACGTGAGCTTTTGTTGTTATCACTTGTTAGATAACCACCATACCTTTTTTAGCAAGTAATCATTGTATTGTTAGATTTCTCGCCAAATGTACATACTATACCTGTCCGTTTGTTGGTCTTGAATGCATTAGCAAATGTTTACGAATTAGATAGTCCTTCATGTCGAATCTGTCTCTAGTGAAGTATCATTAAAAAAACCTATAGATAACGAGATATCTCACTCTAGCAACCTAGCAAATGAATCATCCGGTCCCATCAGAAAACGGATAATACAGTCTTGTTGGCAATGGATCCTAGCATTTCACCAAGCTGGTATTGAAAGAAATATTGGGCATGTGCAATGAGGCATTGACTTTTACTGTTTCCAGTTCCTCCCACAATCTTTTAATCTCAAAATTGGTCCGAACTACTTAATGTCAGTCACCTTAAACCATGTAATTCTTGTAACTCAGCAATTCAAATGAGATATCTCCTTGTGAGATTATCTCTTTCAAATCATTCTAGTAATCAATAGCATGTATTATATGAAATACTTTGATGGATAGAAGGTGACAACGAATCTTGGATTTAGGATTTTAGGAGATTGCTGCATTTATAATATGAAATACTTCATAATTGCATATGGCACTCGAATGGTGTCATAGATGGACCTATATTTATTGTTTGAAATCAATCAATCTGGTCGAAGTATAATAGTTTCTCCACTCAATGGTGGTAGGATTCTCGTTCAATGCGCATAATAGAACCTGGTGGGACTTAGTGCTGTGCTTAGATTCACAATCATGGATGCTCCACGTGTATTCTTCTAACAATGCTGTTGATTCGAATTCAGGGAATGCAAATTCCGTGCCATCTGTGTGTAGAAGAGATAAAGAACTCTGATACTTTCAGCTTTCAGAGAAAGCGATAAAACACGTTCAAAGTAAATATTCTTCCATCAAAGGAAAGACACAGAATTGCGCCATACTTGTGTTTAGCATAAACAAGCTGCTCAGTGCACAGGAGCAAAATGGAAAAAAAACACGACTTGTTACATTTAGCTATTGTTTGTTACACGAATTGGACTACTACATTGTATTCTCTTCCCTTTCTTCATCCAATTCATGTAAAATGGGTTAATAATATATTCGCTTAGCTCAACTCAGATTATACCAAGGATCTAAACTAAAAAAAAAGATGGCGTCCATTAATGTTTTCTGTGTCAATCTTTTCTAACTCCTTTCTGCTGCCTTCACACGACAGAGTATTCAGTAGACTACACACAAAAAATGATTAATAAAGTAAATGAATTCACTTTGGTATTCTTTTCTTATAACATATACTTTCTGCTACTGGTCATTCATAATAACAGTAATTATTTATGGACAATTGAAATGTTAATTGGGAAATATTTGTCGCATGGCTGAAGCGGGAAGTAATAATAAAAAAAACAAAAGAAGGAAATTGATGCGAAGATGCAGGCACACTAGGTAGCACTGGAATGAAAGTAAAAAAAAAATGTTTAGTTACCTTTTTGTCCTACATTTTTGTTAATATTTAATTTATTATAGTATTCTTTTAAAAAATTCAATTTGGTCTCAAGATTTTTTTAAAAGGTACAATTTAGTCTTTTTCATTAAGTTTTCATCAACGAAGTTAACAATTGATGACATGATACACACAGTGGTATTGGTTTGCATATGTGGATTGTGAAGTTTAGACATTGTGACACGAAAATTTTGTTTTTATATTTTAGGTTTTACACATAATGAAATTGGGGGAAAGGAGATTAAGGTTTGGATTGAGAGCATTGCTTGAGATTCTACTAAGCTGAATTTTGGTGTTTTTCGTTGGAGTTTCGGTGTTTGCGATGGAGTTTGTGGTTACTATTGTGTTTGTAAGATTAGATGTTATTGATTTTTACTATATAGGTTGAATGAATCCTTGGTTTGGGATTTGGGTGTTTTGTGGGTTTAGGATTTTTTGTGTGCTTCTGTTGGCGTTGATGGTTCAAGTTAACCCTGAGGGAGGCACAGTTGGAGATTAGACCCTCTTAGAGGATTATTCTAAAAATGAGATCATGACACCTTCGCATTTGAAAAGGTTATTTGTTGAAGTGCAAAAGCAAGAGAAGGCCACTGAAGAAGAGGCACAAGCCATCATTGACAACTTCAGGCATTTCCATCGACAGATGCGTTAGCCTCAATCTTTTTTCAAGTTTCTCTTCAGTGATAATAATTCCCTCTTCTTCCTTCTCGTGAGGTAAGAAAAAAAAAAAAAAAAAATAGCAAAAGACCCTCGATTCAAACTTTAGGGGGACAAAATGAGATAGAAGATTCATAAAGATGGGCCAAATCATAAACTTTAATGTTAGTGCCATACTAGGTGTCTAAACTACTAAATCATAAACTTTAATGTTGGTGCCACACTAGATGTCTAAACTACTAAATCATAAACTTTAAATGTTGTTGCCACATTAGGTGTCTAAACTACTAATTCACGTGTGTAAATTAATGTCATTTTGTTCGTCGCGTTATTAATAATAACGATTGTTAGTGAAAACTTAATTGAGAGACTAAATTATACTTTTAAAAATTACAATTTTACATTTAGAAATAAATTAACTTTTTTTTTTTAAAATTATGTAAAAAATTGATAGAGAAAAAATATAGAGATAAAAAGATAATTAAACTTAAAAAAAATGGGACCATGAGAAATTATAACCGCAAAGAGGGTGCGTAGTGAATGAAGCATAGAGAAGCCACGTAATGGGAAGAAAGCCCAAAGGCCCCAAACCACAGAGGGCAGCAGAGGAAATAAAAAAAAAAGAAAAGAGAATATAAAAGAGAATGAGAAGAATGAATATCTAATCCCAAAACGCAATTTACAAACCCATCCCTCACCTCTTATTTCTTTTTTCTTTTTTTCTTTCCACAAAACAACTTAATAAATAAAATTGACCAACAGCAACCCAACCCCATTCCCACCATGGACCTCACCCCCCCCACGGCGCAACGCCCCGCCACCCACCACCGCTCTTGAGATGTTCCCGCCGCCGCAGCCACTGACCACCCTCCCTTCCCTGCCGGATCTCATCCTCACGGCCCTCTCCGTCTGCTTCCTTGTCTCCTCCTCCAAGCCAAACATCGCCTCCACCCGCTGCCCCTTCCCGCGCCGCTTCCTCAAATTCCCCGCCATGTCCCTCACCGCAACACCCTCCCAAAACACCTCCACAGCCACCGCCCTCAACACCCTGCCCCCTCGCCGCCACAGCTTCGCGTCCCCGCAATCCCTCTCCGACTGGCTCAAGCCCCGCCTCCCCTCCGACTCTTTCGCCTCGTGGGGCGTCAAGCCCGGCACCAAAAACGTGCACAACCTTTGGCTCGAAGTCTCCCAGGGCGAAACGTCCCTCGCCGACTCCACCCCTCCGGTTCGGACCGTCCACGTCGTCCTCGTCCGCGTCACCGCCAAACACGGCAAGCTCCTTGTCGAGTCGCACCAGGAGTTGTCCGATGGAAACGTACGGAAGCGCGGCAGGCCCTTATCGGAGAAGATGAAGCCCAACGAGGACCCCGAGTCCGCCGCCGTCAGAGGCATTTTCGAAGAGCTTGGCTCTGCGATTGTTGGTGCCGGAGCCAATCCCGAATTCGCTGACATTGTCACCATCGATCCCAATTCGTACGAGATGCGGGTCGAGGAGCGGGATTCGGGTTCCTACCCGGGTTTGCCGGGTTGCTACGTTTTGCACACGGTGAGCGCCACAGTTGAGGGTTTGCCCGAGGGTGATTTTTGCACGTACGAGGTTGATGAGTACGAAGGGGTTTTAGATGAGAAGAATCTTGCGGACAGAGCTGTCTCTGTGAAGAAGCATTATTGGACTTGGGTTAGTGCTGATTCCGTCCACACTTGATTCATATATACCTTCTTTAGTGTTTTTATAGTTGAGTTTAAGCTGACAATTTTTTCTCTCTTTCTGTTGCAACTTTTTATGGATATCATATGAAGTATTGATAGCATCGGTTTTTTACTTGTAATATAGTATTTGAGATAATAATAAGGTGGGGGCAAATTATGAGTGAAGCTGCTACTTGTACATCATGTCAATAAACCACGGCCATAGAATTTGCTGTAATTCTGGCATTTCTTTATTCTCTTTTATAACTTCACTGATCTGCATTCTGCCTTTTGCTTCTCAGTTCTCCTACTCGATCCCATTTAACTATCTCTTAGGCTTCATTGCATATGAATTGCCAAATTTCTGAGTTGGGTGTGTTGCTGTTTCTTTCTTGAATGCCAACTACTCCATTTGTTAAAATGAATTTGGAAACAGCAGTGGTATTCAGATAATAGTTGTTGCTAATGCTTTCAGCTTGTGTTGCTATTTCTGATGCTTCTCTATATCTTCTAATTGATCCAAAAAACAAGTCTAAGTAAAGAATGAGATTACTCCAAGGGAGGACGCAGAGATAATGCATGTCATTCATTCACCCTCCTTAGCCCCATCCAAACCAAAAAAAGCCTTATCAGGTTATCATGAAAAGACAAATACGACTCTTCTATTATTTGTGTGAGTCAAGCAAGGTTAGAAATTTCTAAGAATTTGGTGACGATGACCTATCCCCTGTTCCATGACAGTTGCCGTGTCACTCTGAATTCGCCCATTGCACAAGCCAAACTGATAATTATCTTGCATGGTTAAAGGTTACCATGACTAGTATTGATTTTGTAAAAAACTAAGGATTTTGTAAAAAATTAAGGATTTCATAATATTTTTTAATGACTTTATCTAATGTTCTTACCAAAGTGTATGTCGATACGATAAGAGTCTCTGAATTGTTTCATTGAGTGGTGGTGCATCTGATAAGAGTCTCTGAATTGTTTCATTGAGTGGTGGTGCATCCGTAAAAGATTCTTCAACACTTTAAGTCATTAAGGATACAATTGATTTTGTATTTCGTATGTAAGTAAATGAATAATTAAGCATCAAGGTATTTATAGAGTGATTAAGTAGAAGTTCAATAAAGTGGTTATTTCGTCGTAACTGTTTAAGCAAATTTTTTTATGTGTGTCTTATTATTAAGATTATTATTAAGATGAGTTGGTTTTACTTGATAGTTAAAACTGAACATTGAGTAAATGTGGCTAGTTCCTGCCAAGTTATAAGTTAAACACGGCTTTAGGGGTTTGATATTTTATAAATCCGTGTTATTTTGGTACTAATAGTACCTCTAATAATGAATTCAATTATAAAAGATTGGATTGACAAATGAGAAAGTAAATTCAAACACTTAATTATCTAGGTTCCGTTGAAAATTCAATCTTCATCTTCCTAATGCATGTACGTACAAATTTCTTTTAAGAATCAATATCTTTCCAACAAAAATGTAGCTCGAGTGTAGTTCATGAGTTGGTCATTTGCCGCCATAACATAAAACACAAATCAAGCTCACTAATGTGTAATATCTTTGCTCGAAACTACTGATGGTAACTCCATATGAAGACCTGGATATAATATCCAATTGTGACTACTGAGAAAGCCAAGCCAGAGACTGGCGTGGCCAAACCAGTTAGTGAACCATCACATTTTCTATCTAAATTTGCATTGTGATTTTGGAATACTAGCCTACACGTTAAGGAAAATTGAAGGTGTATTTAAAGGAGGTCGAATATGATCATTGAGTTGAGAATCTTCTGCATCCAAAATAATCTGCAGTTGGGAATACGTAAATGATTAATAAAGACAAATATTTAATACCGTGGGCGTAAAAGTTTATAAAAGAAAACAAAAAAAACTCAGTTAATAACGCATGGTGGTCCAAGTTTAAGGAATTTGTTTTCCTTTACATTAAACAAAAAAACTGTGAGGAGAGTTTTGCCCTGTTCACTTGTCTCAACCTAGATTAATCCGATCCAAATAATTTTTAAACATCAAAAGTCCAAGACATTCTCTATTTTTTTTTTTGACAAAGTTGTTTCATCACATCACATCACATGAAACAAATTATCATTCATTAATTTTGCTAATTAGGTGTGTTTTCACTGTTCAAAATTCCTCCTGCATCGCGTGGTCCCAGTTTCTATTCTTTTAGTAAAATCGCATCACAGATTAAAACTAGCTCCATTTCCAGATTAACAGTTATTTTAAAAGAGGTGTTGTCCTATGCTTAACCACTAAGTCTGCTTCCAAAATTTCTCAGATAAAAAAAAAAGGTCTTCTTCCTAATGTGTGATAGATGAGAGTACCTTACTCATTTGCTTATATACTAATAATGGATGAGTAGGGTAGAAGCAAGCTATACGTATGTATGTAATGGACTAATAGTATGTACTCAACAAAACTTTTTTGACAAATGTGTTAACATACCTTCAAAAAGTTACACGTTGTTGAAGCAAACTAAGTTGATTTTCGGGTTTTCACTTACCAACGCGTTGCCTATTTGGAAGCGACTTTCATGTCCATAAAAGCCACTGCACATCAATTTTTTCAAACGTAAAGAAAGTATCAAACTAATGAGCCCAGCTGCACTTCCAAAGTTCTGGTTCTCAACAAATAAATCAACAGACAATTATTGGGTCACCTTTTGCCTCAACGTCAAGGTACACTTTTTTTAGGTCAATTTTTATAGGACTTTACTCTCATTTGTAATTAACATTTAAATCAAAGTTATTTTATCATACAAAACAACTTTCGTATTTCCTAAAAAATACGCAAGTTCTTATATATTTCTGAGATTTTTCAAAAATAATGTTCATTTAATCCTTTTATACACAATTAAAAATTTAAAACATTGATTTACTAAACATTATATATGCTTGTCCACCCGCAAGTAAATCTCAAACACTAATGGTCTATTTAGATGAAAAGAAAAAAAAAAAAAAAAAGAGAAAAGGTTATGAATGATTATATATTTTCTTTCTTTTTCCACTCAAACAAATAATAGAGTAACGAGTTGTGTTATATTCATGGTCTAAGTAATGTTACTTGAAGACATTGTAATTTCTGAAAGTAGAGAGGGCTTTAAAGTTACTTTTTGTAAAGAATTTCTGTTGAGGTTGGTTTCGTTGTTGGCTGACTTTGTTTATCAAAATCCTAAGTGGGACAAGTATTTGCCATAGTGCTTCTTTTTACAATTCTACCCAATGTGGAAGAGGGTTCTCGTTTTGAAGACTGGCATCTATATTTTGTATCAACCTTGTTAGACCAGTTGAAATTACTTTACATGCATACATCTTTTGGACTCTAGAATTTGTTAATGGTGTGGAAGTGTTTGCTATTGTCAAGTTCCTTTGTTTTTTCTTGCCATTTTCACGTTAATATCAGTTCCAATTTGTAGGGACCGGTAGGTAGAGATTTTTGGCTTTTATAATCCTGAAAAAGTTATCTGACTTTACATTATTTGAGCCACTATGATTTTATAAGTATTATGATAATCTCATGTGAGCTTAAACTAATACCAAACTTGCTGCTTTAACTTTTGTAGGTTTACGTTTTACACATCTGTTTGGTGAGCCATTAGCTTTCAATAGCATCACGTATTGTTCAAAGAATTCTTCCCTTCATATTTCATAATACTAGTTTTTTCAGATTGTAAAAGTATCTCAAAATACTACATCCTATAGAAGAAGAACACAAAATCAGCAGAAATATAAATTAATTTAATCAAACGTGGAATCTTCATGCGAATTTTTTAAAATATTTATAAAATGCCTAACAACAACCACTATCAGAGCTTTTGACTCAGTTAAATAAATATATCATAAGTAAAAGTTTTTCAACTGGCAGCTTCATGCATGTAATTAAGAATTCCGCGAATGCTGCCATGGTTGTGGTTACATTGATGAAGGAGTAGCTCTTGCGATGAATGCGTGAGAGAAAAATGCAGTAAATAAAAAAGTAATTAAGTTTTTAAGTATGAATCCCAGAGTTACCATTCCCTGGTATATTCGTCTGAGACATGCATGGCCAGTATCATCTCTTCTTGTTCAAAAAAGACAGAAAAATGTAAGCTGATTCATAGTTACCAAAAGTTTGATTAAAGTAAACCATACATGATTCTTAAAGGCAAGGAATTGACATTTATGTGATTCTCCAACGAAAGCTACCAATTTTCTCTCTTTTTCTTTCACTCTCTCTTCTCCGAATCACATCTACAGATTCTTCAATCAAAGTTTTTCTCCTTCGCATCCACAAAATAAACCAAAGAAACAAAGGTGACCCAGCGTCTACTCATGGATCCACTTCCAAAAGCCACTAGTGAGAAACCATGAAATCCAACGATCAACTGATTTTCACTTCTATCTTTACCATCACGGGAAGAGCAGAACAAATTTAAATAGATAGTGCGAGGAAAAAAGAGAGAAAGAGAAAGAGATGAAACTAAAAGGCAAATTAAAGAGATAAGATGAACCATCTATAATATCTTTTCATTTTCACTCACAAAGTGTAACTTTTTGTCCTATCATTAACATATATTTAATTTACAAATCACTTAGTGGCTGCAAAACACGTTTCAATACAAAGCCAACCAAAATCTGCAAACAAGAAAGCTTGAATAACTCGCCTTGATATGAGTACTGGATTATATCATTATCATTTATATGTTGAAGTCAGCAAGATTATGCTAATTTTAAATTGTGGTAGAGCACTGCGTCCCTTGCTTGGAAGTGAGAGGACCAGCAGGAATAGAGGGTCCAAAGGCATTCATAGCAACACAATTAACATTGAACCTGTAACGTCCAGAGACCCATGTTCCCACCTTCCAACGAAGCTTTCCATTGGCTTTCAGATTCAAAACTAGTCTTCCAACAATTTGATCACGACCCAGTTCATAGCCAAGAGAGGGAGCCACAGGTAAAATGTTTCCCACCAAAGAGGCTGTTATGAGATTACTCTCCTCTTGGCCTTGGTAGAAGGGTGGCACAGGGGTGTCACCGGTAATTTGCTGCGCCTTGTAGGTTGCATAGACTTGAATCTCATCGTAGTAAATGCCAACTTTCTGGTTCGGGTTCTTGGAGAGGAGGGTGAGTTGGATGGAGGAGTTGAGGTTGGGGCCTGAGAGACTGAGCTGGTAGATGTCAACTTCTTTGAGGGAGAATTGTGGCTTGGCAGGGTGGAGGATGAGCCAAATAAGAAGTATTAGTAGTAGGATTGAGGTAAAAAAGGCTGATAAACTGAAGTAGAGCTTCTTGTAGTTGCTCTTAATTTTCAATCCTTCTTTGGCAGCACAGTGTTTTGGAGAGGTTATTGTGATTTTAGACATTTGTGAGAGAAAGAGGGAGAGAGAGAGAGAGAGAGAGAGAGATGAAAGAAGGGATGCTTACAACGTTAAGGGAGAGGGGGTTGTGTGGTTTATAAAGAGAGTAGAAAGCCACAATTATTATCTGCTAGCATGCTTTTGATGGTAGCACTAGGCTTTCCCTTGTGGTGATTAGTGTTTAATAATTATTATTATTATCAGATATTAAAGCCTAAGCTTCTGGAAAATTTATACTGTAAGGAAATTCTGGCATGGCATAGACGCATACGCTTCTAACTAGTATGGTAAATTCAGCTGTTATGTTTGCTGAAAATTTACATAACTTTTCTAGGCTTCTGAATCATATATACATACCCTTGTTCACCTTCTTTTTAAAAGAATAACAATGTTATTTAAGTATGATTATTTTCAGTTCATCAATTCACATAATATATTACTATAATTACTTTGAAAGTAAGACTAGGAAAAAGTAAAAAACACATTCTAACATACTTTTTCACTTTGCCTTTTCCAATATAATTACTGTTAAAAGAAGTACATACTTTCTTCAACCCTATTCACAAGATTTTTAAGCAATTTATACACTTAAAAACAATAAATTTGTCTGCTGTTCTAAAGTTATCCTTTCACGTTTAAAACTAGAATATTTGAGAGAGACTTTGTAACCCATGAAAGATGAGGAAAACGCTCCTTGTGTATGTATGCACTTGGTTCCGAATGTCACTGCATCATTTCCATCACTTTTTCTTACCAAACTATATATTTGTTCAAAACCTTTTGCAAAGAAATACTAGCGAAGTTTCAGAGGTAAAGGAGGAGCTTTAGCCTTTTCCCCTGAAAACAAAATTTGCACTTTCATGGTTCCAATGTTAAGAGCACCATAAAGTTGACACATACACTGTAGAAAGCCTAGAATGTAACCCAGTTGTGTTAATGCAATAGGTATTTACGGTTGTTTTCATGGTACCTCTACGTCTTTTCTTTAGGCCGTAAACCGCTATGGTCGTTTTCACCCTTTTCTGTAATGAGATGATTGTGACTGCCACACAACGCTAAGAACCAAATATGTGGCAATAACTGTCCCCTATCCAACCTGTTCTTTTTGGCGCAATTGGGTCTGCAGTAGCTTGCTTTTTCAAAAGATCTTATTTCAGACAAAACTTTGTTTGAGCAATTTAAGCAACACAGAGAAAAAGTGCAAGCTGAATTGAACACCCAACCTCCTGTAATTCATAAGAACTTTGATATTTAAAACTCTCAAGCATTTGATAAAATGGCCTTACTTAAATTAGCACCAAATAAAAAGTGTTCTACTTCTCTAGGGAACATTACCAATCAAAACTTCCAAGTAAAGGAAATATCTTTAATGTGTTCTTTGTATACTGCTTGACATTGAAAAGTTATGTATGTGTAGTTTGAAGACTAAGGAACTAGCAACAATATCATGGTAAAGAGAACAAGCCAAGTAGCCCCTATGAAGTGCACGTCACTAGTGGTTATTATCACCTGCAATCAAAGAAGAGGGTACACCATAATTCGGTGGGCCCGAGTTCATCCTGCAAATATATCAAATATACTGGATGCCCCTATTGCCTTAAGATAACTCATAGAGATAATTTTTGGGAATTGCAAATTAAAATGATAGTATAAACAATATGATAGTGGCACGATGATTGAAGGGAAGAGGATACGGTTATAGGTGATAGCTCTTTAAGCAATAATGGGGTGATTATAAAAGAAAGGCAGAAGCAAAGTTTCTTTTGTAAAGAGAGACGTAGAGGAAATAGACTAAATGGCCTTTTTTCATGATTGGAGATATGGCACAAATGGCCTAGTGGCGTGCCCTCTCGCTTCTGCCCATTGGAAACAGTGTGATGTGTTATTCAGAAAATTGCTGAGACTTGTGGTTCGGATGATTTTCTAACCCTCAGTTTCATGGTTAGATTGGTGTGAATAGTCTTGATGAACTCTTAAGCAGTTGATTAACCGAATAAATAATAATCATAATAGTAGTTAAGTAAAGGATTACCAAGTGAAGTTCCATCATGCATATCCACACATGGTAATGGGGGACCATTTGATTTCTTTAATTTTGGGTAATTTTCCCAGATAGGACCCTTCTAGTTACAAGTTTAGATACCCCATAGCAGAGACGTTTGACATTAAAAGTAACTCTTTTTTTTTTTTTTCAGTTTTTATTGAATAGTGATCCCTTCAATCAAGAGAAGTTGATGACCCCATAACCTAGTGGTTTCTCCTCTTATCAGCTTTGTTACTCAATTTCTATTGATAACCTTGAATAATCCGGACCATAAAGACCCCCATTATGTTCATATTATTTGAGTCACACACAATATTTTGCTTAGATTTATTGACATGAAAAGTTCCTTTTTTCTGTTATTGTTGAGTATTGATCCCTTCAATCAAGAGAAGTTGATGACCCCATGATCAAGTGGTTTCTCCTGTTTTCAGCTTTGCTTAACAATTTCTTTTGTTTATATCTTTGCTCATGGATCTTAAAGACTCTCATTGTGTGCAGATTATTTAAGGGGAAACTTTTTGCTTAGTTTTAGATAAAATAAAAGTTCCACACTTCTAGTTATATTGGTTTCTTTCCTTTTTTTTTTTATATATTTCATTTTCTATATTTAGAAGTTATTTGGATTAAGTTACTGATAAATAAACAGAATTAAATTGGATGAATAAACTTAAAGGGCGAAATTCCCCATAACTTTTTTTTAATTCAAAACATAAACTAAAGACCTCAAAAGGCTATAGGAAACTAAATAAATTGCTAACTTAGAATAGTGATTATGTTGGTCATTTGAATAGCTGAATATTCGGTTGAAATAAAAAAGAATCATCTTCAAATTTGGTTGTTGGGAAGTAGAAGCAAGGAACGGGAGTGACTTGTTTAAACTTTAGACAACCTTTGGCATTATTATTTCCAGAATGCCAAAGGGTCACCTGATGTTTGGCTACTACCATTTGTCCATTTCTAAACTATGTATTCTGTTTCTGTCTGCATACATTTTTTTCTTAAATTTTATCTACAAACTTAATAAAGAATGCAAATGCTTTATTGCTACCTGCAATTCTTGAACGCAAACACGACTCTATAATTTTCAATTTCGCAATTCAAAAATTCAGGTGATAAGGATCCCAACTCTGATATTAGCATGTGAAGAGGAATTGTTTTTAAGCTCTGCTTTTTGTTTTGCTTCTTTGTATACATTGAAAGTGTGTGGACAAAATTTTGAAAAGAAAAATCACGATGTAACATTTATTTAAGAAAAATAGAAAGGATTTGAGAAAAAAAAAATAGTATCAAACGTTTTGTTCTTTTAAAAAAGAACTCGTCTTAAAATTCTTCAAACAGGTTTTTTGTTAAATTTCTTTTTTCTTAAAAAATGCCTACTTTAAAATAATATATGATTGAATTACGCTTTCCCTCTAATTATAGAAGTTACACTTTCCTTTGTCGTGAATGAATATGCATTGTACATAAATACATTTTAATCTAAACAAAATTTTACAGTGATGTTTTATCTCTCTCAATAAACTCCTGTGCAACTAATTTTAAACCTTTACAATTTGGTGACTTCGAAAAATAAATAAAAATTGTAAACAACGGTTCAAAACTAATAAGAAAGCTTAATATTTGATTTTATCTCTTTTAAAAATAAAAT
This sequence comes from Phaseolus lunatus, assembly GCA_013389735.1. Taxonomy (NCBI): domain Eukaryota; kingdom Viridiplantae; phylum Streptophyta; class Magnoliopsida; order Fabales; family Fabaceae; genus Phaseolus; species Phaseolus lunatus. The sequence continues at coordinate 14,156,126 of CM023865.1, read as the reverse complement.
TAATAATAGTGGACAAAATAACTCAATAACATAAACAGTTGCAAAAGAAAGAAAATGCATTTTTAAAATGTAAGTAAATCATTATTTTGAACTACAATGAAAAGTTGGTCACAAACTACGAAATAACATGGCAAAGCCATTAAAAAGGTAGATGGCGTCCTGATACCATGCAGCTTCCAATGGAAATCAATCTTCTTTTTCTATTTTTCAATTCTCCTTTTGTGGGGATGGAATATGGGTAGTGGTGGTGGGACGGGAATCACTTTCCAAACTCTCATACACTCTTTAAGAAAAGTTTGCTTGCTAAACCTGCAACCACCTTAGGTAAACCAAATTTTTACGAGAAAAGAGGTGCATGATAGTTATTATAAAAAAAAAAAATCATAAAGTTATGACATTATATAAGAATTCTTTACGTGATCAATCAGTAGCGAGTCCTTGTAAGAAACAACTTCTTAAAAGTAAATAAACAATGTGGCACAAATATCTCTATAAAACTTTATAAAATTACAATGATATAATGATACATTAGGTATATTATTCACGATCTAGAGCGAGGGAAAATGAGAAAAATGGTTTTAGAAAGCATGTACAGAAATCTGGTATTTAAGGATTCAGGAAAACAAAATTTTGAAGCAACTATATACTATGAATTCATGCCCTCCTCTCCAGCGAGTCAGAAATCTGCGAATGACCATATTCTTTACCATCTTGTTCTGCAACAAGACCATCAGGATGAACTTGACGAACAAACTGTCCTTTCACTCTGGGACGCTGCTCTGCTAGTTTCTTTCTGCTCTCATATCGAACCTGTTCAAAAGTATTAAGAGAAAGTTAGCATCTTTCTTAAACAATGGTAGTCTTCCTATAATAATGTTACACAGATAGTAGTGGTGAACCTTCTTCTCATAGCATCTCTCTTTTCTTTTCAAGCGGAATTTGTTTAATGCTGCTTCTCTTTGGATGGATCGATGAGAGTTTGAATTGTTTGTGAGGTCTTCATTCTTGCTCTCTGAAGCTACTCTGACAGTGGTAACTTGATCAACATTGCTGATACTTCCACAGTTGCTTCCATAACCGATGCTGTTAAGATGGTTTGCATTTCCATTACAGAAACTACTTGACACACTTTGATCAGTTGTAGGAGAGATATGCCCTCGATCCTCTGCATGTTCTGTTTTGTGCTCCTGTGTGTACACAATGTGGTTCTGGGAACTGTTTCCATTTGGACCAAGAGGTTCATAAAGCTGCTCCGAACAACTCTCCTTCATGTTTGACTGATAAAAAGCATTTTGAAAGTTTGGTTCAAGAAGCACAACTGAACTTGGACTTGGCATTGTTGGTGGACCTGACTGTGTACGAAACATTGAAGGAAGTACAGAACCATAGGCTGTCCATAGATCATTGAACCTTACACCCTTTACTGGAATTGGGAGAGAATGCACTTGCTGAGAGTGTGAGGTTGCAAGTTCAGACTCTTTTGATTGGACAGCAGTTGGAGACACGATATATCTTTGCATACCTGGTGTTGAACTATCGGAGTTGCAGCCAGTAACAACGTGTGAGATGCTTTTCTCACCATTTGCTCTCTGATCTCTTTGTTGATCAGACAAGTTAATTAGCGCTGCAGGCGTCAATACTTGCAATTGCCTGTTTGTATACCTGCATCCATTTCAATGATAAGCATATAGCAATTCAACAGGGCAGCGTATTCTTTTACGAGGCCAATTAATTCATAAACTTACTAACTTCTTCCCCCGTCCTAAAGAAGAAACAACCCGTACTATGTAAAATTTAGTTATCAAAATTTAAAATGATCTTAAGTTCCAAGAATTAAGCCCTTTTCTAAAATAAGTTTCTCAAAATTATCAGTCAATACTTACCATCCTTTAATATATTTCAGCAGGTAATTTTAATAAAACTGAACTCAACCTTTAAGTTTGTTTAAGGCCTTTCATCCCTGGAACTCCTTTATATTAAATTAAGGAAGATGTGCAGACATATAGCAACCAACTGATTTCTACCAGTTAAAGAGAACTAGAAGGAACTTCAACACAATGTAAAATGAGGATAACAAGAGATTATAGCAGTTACCGCTTGAAGGCTGAAGCATTAGAATGCATCAAGGTGTGCCTATCTTCAGTGAGTTCATTCTCAAAGCTGCTGGGACGAGATCTTCTCAGAGAAAGATCTAATTGAGGAGAAAGGTCAACCTTGCCTGTGCAATCAACTGTGGGACTCTTTACCATGCAGTTGGGATGAGTATGAAATGCTCCTATCAAGTCAATAGCTTCCCTGGAAGAGTTAATTTGAACATAGTGATTGTCATGAGCCTCACCACTGATGCTAGCATTCCCCAAATGCTCTGGATCAGCATCCTTGTCATTAGTTGTGCTTGCCTCACCATTTCTGTGCATAATTAATCCTAAAAAAATACAAGTTCGGTTCAATTTTAGACATTCTTCCCTTTCAAGTAACTAAATAACAGAAGATTTGCAATAAAGTGGTAGAAACTTACCTCCAGCATGACCGTCATTCATCATCAATGTCCGTCCTAAACGAATGCATGTTTCAACCTCTTGTGTCTCTGCTCCATTTGGATATTCCTCCCCACATTTCAGCGGAGAAAATTCGAGCCTGTTATCCACAGGGCCACTTTCAGCTTCCAAGTCAGGCTTAGTACAAGAGCTCTGCAACAGAAAGCAAACATATAGAATCTATATGAAAACTTCATCCAGACAACCTAAACTGAAAGCAATCTTTTCTTTAAACTATACGAGGTTTATAGAAATACACAAACATCTAGTTGAAAATATAATGCATTTGAAGTACACCAAATAAATGTAAATTTTGGAGGACTGTTGCCATACCAAAAGGTGATATGGTTTGGTAGTGTTCCAAAGAAGTTGAAAAGACAATTTACTTAAGAAATAACTGCTGGGCAATTTCAGGCAGATATGATTGAATTTCCAAGCTGATTAGAGATTGGCATGCAAAAGAGACAACAGTGGAGACTGTAATGAGTGTAGAATCACATTATCCTAGCATCTTATAAGAAACATTCTCGTTCGCAATGAATTAAGCAGCAAAAAAAGTTATATTGACAATTAGATGGTTCTATTGAAACTCTGCATCCCCTGGAGTCTGGTGACATACCCAATGTATGTAATTGTGTTGTTCTTTGTCCTCGCACAAATGTCTTCAAATAAATGCAATAATAATAACTTCTAGGTTTGGAAAACTAACCTGTGCATCACTTCCTTTCTCAATTAATTCCATATTTCTCTGATTGCAGGCGGCATCACCACTTGAACGATTGCTAGCAGCATTATTTTCAGCAGTGGCTTCAACCTTCTGCTGTGCAACACTCTCATCTTGGGGACCATTTGTGCCAGTGGCTGACTGACAGGGAAAATATAATAAATTAAAATTTCAATCAGTTATCAATAACATGTGGCATTTTTAAGGAAAAAGGAACTGAAATGAGTGAATAGGAGTCCTACTGAATGTCTTCTCCAAACATGCTGCCACAAATTTCTCAGTTCATTTTTCCTTATTGGCTTAACAAGATAATCGGCAGCACCTCTCAGCATGCATTTGTATACTGTGCTAATTGAATCTTGGGAAGACATCACTGGAAAAACATCAAGAAATTCAGATCAATACTGCAGGTGTTAACAAAGTTAGAAAATTCAGTAACAGCTAAAATATTTAGCAGTGATATCATACTTATGACAGGGATGTTTTTGCAAATATCATGCTCCATAATCAACGTAAGAAGTGCATAGCCAGATATGGATGGCAAATCCACTTCCGTCAGTATAAGATCAACATTGCCCGGCCTTCCCTTGAGTAATTCCCACGCCTTCAACCCATCAGAAACAGCAGCCACTGCTCAGAACAGATGGACAAAGTTATTTTGAAGTTCCAAGAGTTTGTAATTAGTTTCAAATACTTAATTTTCTCACATTAAAGCATTAAACAGGAAAAAAAGGTCCATAGTAGAAATTCTTTAAGCAAATTGACAACTAAAATAATTATATCATGTAAGAAAATAATTGAATAATGTAAGCCTGTAGTTTCCAAACTGCCAAGACTCTTAAAGCAAGTTGAAAGGAGCCATTAGTTCCTTAGACTTTCATTGAACCCAGATCCCCATCACATAACCTGTCAGAAAATAGATAATTTCTTTTAAAAAGGAAAAAATATTAAAACGTTGCAAAAGAAATAAAAGGCCCATTTTTGTGTACACAGTTTTTTTCATTTCTCTCCCTAACTTATTTTTCTGTATTAAATCCTTATAAGCTTTCCGACTGCTGCCAACTTTATATTACTAAAGATCATATGTCAATCCTTTCCAATATTGAGACTCGAAGGACTTCGATTTCCTATATCCTCTTCTTCTTTCTGCCCGCACCCCCACCCCCCATTGTTTACAACCAATCAAATTTACGGTTTCATCCCTGAAAAACAGAACAGAGACAGGGGGGAAAAGCAGAACAAACCAACTCACATGCTTATTTCACAGCAAATCATTGAACATGCAAGCCACAGAAAAGGAGATATAACAGAAGCTAAGCAAATGCAAAAGGAAAAACAAACAGTAAAACTTAAAGAAATTGCAAATTATAATATTGACCATAAAGAAGCAAGCAAGTTCCCATGTCCAGGTCGAGACAATCGAAGAAGAAAAAATATTAAAAAAAAAACAAACACAAACCCAAATTCACAAAAAAGGGAAAAAGAAGAAGCAAAAGAAAATCACCCTCGTGAAATTAAAGACAGAAGCGATAGAAGAAGGTTTTCTAACCTTTATAGCTGCATTTTCTGAGAAGCGCAGCTATAATCTGCCTTGTGGAGTCATCGGCTTCAACTAATAACACCCTCAAAATCATCCTAGGCAGAAACTTCTCCCACCTCATCAAGCCCTTCAATTCACCCTTGCTAGCACTCGCACTCTCTTCCTTCTCCACTCTCACTGACTTCTCTCCACTCATCACCACCTCCCCCATATTCCAACCGAATGAACCCGGGTACCGGAATGGCACTACAGCATCAGAATTCTGAATCTTGGTGGAACCAAAACCTCTTTCACCAAGCACACAGAGAGAGCAACAATCTCATATCTTGTATCCAATTCTGGAGGGGGTAAAAACATAAAAAAGCAACAAAGAAAAAGGCGATGTGTGGAAGCAATGGTGGACGGAGAGACACCGTTAAGTTTAACAGATAGTTGATCGAACGGCGTGGGACAAGACAGAAACATTAACCGCCCTATGATCCAACGGCCAGCGAAAATATCCTTGTTTACGAAAATATCTAGACACTTGGAGGCGGTGGCCCACATGCTCCACGTCATCAATCAGATCTGATTTTCGACCAAAGATCTAAAGCAAAAAAGCCATTGGGTTCTCGTGGTTGGTGCTGGTGGTGGATATTTTTTCATCCTCTTTTTTTTTTTTTTTTTTTCTTTTGGCTCTTATTATTTCACTCCTTCCGTTCCCATCCAAATCCAAAATATCACAATTTACTATGTATCAGCGGGCATTTGGATATTTTTCTGTGGGACAGTTCGCGCGGGTGGGCCCCGCCGCCACAAAGATATTAAAACTAAACCCACTCTCCTCTCAGATATTTTTTAGTGCATCTATCCCATGGTCGACACTGAGACACGTGGCTCTGTTCTAGGGGATAGTCTCGTTTTGTGGCTTTGAAGTTGTCAAACGCTGTATACCACACCCCAATTCTTCACGCGCCACATCTCTTCCGTGTTCCAAACTCGCTCTTCCGTTGGATGCTAGAATATCCGAGAGCGTGGGTCCCCCTTCTTCTTTGACTTTTTGTTGAATAGCGTGGTGTGGTTCAGGGGTGACGCTTAAATCAACCTAGGACACTTTTCGACATCCTATTTGCTCCCACAAACCCTTCTTCTTATCTCTTCATTAACTCTCTAATTACTCCTTTTTCCCTAACCACCATAATGCTTTCCCACTAATTCCAATCTCTACCACTATTTTATTTTTCCTCATTTCTCTTTCTTTCTTTTTCTCCTTCTTAATTTTCAACCCTTCTTTTACTTTTACAAACTACAACCCTCAACACTACATATTATCTAACACGAACATGAAGATATACATAATTTCTAAAATATAAGATACAAGGTTACAAATTTATATATAATTATAAATTATATAAATTGGTAATAAGATTTTATATGCACAAATATGTTTTGGATTTTCTTTTAATAAAATCTATTTTTCATAACTAGTTCAAAAAAATTTGTTCCTTATTTCTATAATCATAATAAAATTTATACAATAAGTTTGAGTTTTTAAAAAATTAATGTATTTCTCCTTTTTAAAATTGTGTTAGAACCATGTTAGAATTGTCAAAAATTCAACAAATATTTTTTGAATTGGACACTTTACCGATACGTGTCCTACGAGTGTCGGTATCCAATACATCCTTATATGTATCTGAGCCTCATATTCCATAACTTTATTTCATCCCAACCACTAATCAATGAGATATTCTCATGGTTATATTATGCAATAAGTTAATAAGATTCTAATAATTAAAAAGCTGTTTTTTAATTAAAAAATCAAAAATATTTTGCTAAAAAATGGACTTTAAAACTAAATAAACTTTAAAAAATTAATTTATAAAATAAAATTAATATTCATTTATATACTACACAACGAAATGCTAATAATTTCTAACATAACTTATTTATGATCAAATCTAGCTGAGACTAATTTAGTTGGCATGAGATATAAGGTACTTTTTTCAAATACAAGGACCAAACTTGGATTTTAAACAAAAAAATCATTTCATTCCTTTTAATTTGTTCCTTTCCACATTAGTACTACATGTCTTTCCTAATTATTATTTCTAAACGACAAAACTTCTTTCGTTTAGTAGTCGATTTTGTGTTACTAAAAATGCTATATATTTTTCCACATCTGTATTATTTTTTAAAACACGTGAACAATTATTTAGTGTCGATTTATAACTGCTTGCTCTTATTAGTGAGTGTTGAGTACTGCCATAATAGAGCTTAAAATTCTAAATAACTAAAATTAGAAATAGTATATTATTAGAGAACAAGGTATGGAGACATGTATTTTAAGAATGTTTAAATTTACAATCTCACTCGTATAAACGTGCACATGTTTTAAAGACATGTGATTGGTTTGAAGTCTTGTTTGATTGAAAACTGTTCCAGGCTCCTCTACATGTGAAGAAGATGTGTCTCTTTGGATATAAAATATCTACAAACATTAACAGCCCCAGATATTAAAGGGGAGAAGATATTTTGTTTTTAAGAGAAATGAAAATTATTCACAAAATTATATGCCAGCTAACTTTAAAGGTTTCCCTCTTAAAAAAGTGATAGGAAAACTTTTCGTTCACATTCCCAAATAGTAAAAAATAAACACTTCACAGCTCCTTATAATAATATAATAATATGTTAAATTAAAAAAAATTAAAATATTAATTTATTAAAATGTTAGAAGAAGGGAGGGGAGAAAAAGAAAGGGTAGTTATTGTGATATGTATGAGACAAAACATGTGGAAAAGCAGGTGAATGTATCATGTGCAAAGGGCGATGAACTATTTAAACTTGGTCTCATTTTCTTTTTTTGCAACCTACAGTGAAAGCAACAGAACACGATGCATTCCTGATTAAATAACTTGCATAGGGCAACTTCTTCCTGCACCTCTACATTCTTCTTCCTGCACCCCTACATTATCAGAAAAGACGATTTTGCCCTCTTTAAAAAATGACTTCCGGATTGCTCTTTCCGAAATATTTCCGGAACATCATTTCTGGAACGTGTTTTAATGTATTCCGGATTCATCAATCTGGAAAGTGTTCCAGAAAAGCTAATCCGGAATGCTTTTTTGTTTTCTGGATTTTTTATTCCGGAAATGCTTTTTTTGCTTACGGAACCATTAATCCGGAAACAACCAAAACTGTATAAAGGACAATTTTGGTATTTTCTAAGAATGTAGGGGTGCAGGAAGAAGAATGTAGAGGTGCAGGAAGAAGTTGCCCTTGCATAGCTTAGTCATGGATGGCCTAATGGCAACAAATTTTTTTGGCAAATTCACCCTCCACCTCCAATGGCATATGTGATATTCCAATTTTGTTCTTATTTAAAATTTTAAAAATCTTATTTTGCTCTTAATTTTAGACTTCATTCTTTTATTTGTTATTGTTGTGAATCGACATTCTTAGTTTTTCAAAGTCATGCCACCTTCTCTATTGTTCTCCAAGCTTTTATTTTTCAGTTTAGAGAGAGTGAGACTTGAGCAGGTTGAAGAAAGCACGACAATGAAGGTAAGTCCATTCTTTGTCTATTCTGGTGCATACCTGATTGGTCAATTTGGAAGTACAAATCAAATTCTACGTTGTATACCAAATTACACAATTTGGTATGTAAATTTAAAACATGTACTGAATTGTACAATCTAGTATACAATGTTGGAATTGACCATTCTCATATGTACTTCAACAATGAAGGTGTTCTGACTTTTGTAATTCGATATATAAGAAGAAAACGAAAACCATGAAAAAAAATGCACAACTCACCTCACTAACTAACTTTCATTGCCTTCAACAGCCACCTCTAGCCACAAACACCCACCACAATGAGTCCAAATTGAAGAACAACTCACCCACTCAACCAAAAACCCTAACATATTTTGCAAATGGTAGATTTGGTATTTGAAAATTCTATGGAGGTGCAGGAAGAACCTATTGAAGTGTAGGGAGAATTTGCCTTCTTTTTTCTTCCCAATTTCTCAAAGGAATGTAGGTAGGTTGATTTTTACTACACCTCCATACCTTCTTCTAGCACCCCCATAGGTTATGTTAAAAGACATTTTTGTCTTTAAGTAAATAAATCATAAATTCCCACACACTTCACGTTCTTCCTGGCTTTCACCATCGCAACACCCCAGCACCCCATTTGTGTTCGTTCAAGCTTTGCGGTGGTTCTTTACACCATTTGAGAGTGTTTCGCAGGCTATTTGTGGTATAGTCATCTTACATTAGAGATTTGTGTTGGTTTTGTGGTGGAAAAGATTGCTTTTTCACTGATATTTGATTGGTTTTTTCGCTAATTTGAATCTCCCATAGTTTTTTTTTATAAACACATTCCAGATTACAGAATCTAAAAGCTATTCCCGGATTTGGTAAAAGCTTTTGGATTCTAGAATCCAAAATATATTTTTTTAACAAATACATTTTAGATTGGAGAATCCGAAAGGTATTCCCAGATCTAAAAGAAGCTTATGGATTATGTAATTCATAATATATTTTTAAAAAAAATGCATTCCATATTTGGAAGCCTTTTCTAGATCCAGTAATTGTTTCTAGATTCTGTAATTCAAAATGCATTTTTTAACAAATACATTATGGATTGCAGATTTTGGAAGCAGTTTCAAATCCAAGAATAGCTTCCGAATTATCTAATCCAAAATGTGTTTTTTTAAACAAATACATTGATTTTTATGGATGGTACTTAAAATTTGAGTTTGGCGTTGATTAAGTTGAGCATGATGTTGTGGACAGACTTATGGCTAAAATCAGAGGTAGTGGATCCTAAGGTGATGGTCCAAAAAGACCTACAACATCAGCCCCTAAAGGAGATCAGGCTGAATCACGGGAAATGAGTGGTGTTGATGCTCATGAAGAGCAACTACAACATGAGGAAGCTAGATGACCATTTGACCTATCTTTGCTTGTTAATTTTGTTGATCACGTGGTTGTCATGTTGTAGGAGGGTGAGGTTAGAACGAAAAAACCCTTGAACTAAATCGTTGTGCTTTAGATATTTATGTTGAATCATATTGAATAAATATAGATGTTTTTGTCAAGATTAGGAAGAAGTAAAATTGGTCTCCCATGGTAGAAAGTCATGGAAATTTGGGATGCCTCATGCGAAAATTGAGCCTCTTGTCTTTAATTCTGGATTGTTGCCTTTGTGCAACATTAGTGATGAGATGTGGGACAAGAGGTTGATTTCAGCCTTTGTGGAGAGATGGCACGAGGAGACCAACACCTTCCACCTTCCCATAGGTGAGATGACTTGATGATATGTTGTCTCTTTCACATCTGTCCATTTTGGACCAATTCCCTACATATGTCCCCTTGAAATACAATGGAGTTGTGACTGTGTTTGTGGAGTTGTTAGGGATGGACGAAGGTCATGGTTGTTAGAAATAATGGCTTTAAACTAGAGGGGGGGTGAATTGTTTAAAGGGGTTTTCGCAAACTTTTCACAGCTAGAATGAATTTATTTCAGAAACCAATTGATTCAGCAATTCAGTTTTCCAAAACAGTAAGCAAAACAGCAATGCCAGGAAAACAATCGGTTGTTTCTTCGAAGCAATCGGTTGTTTATACCAGCAAACAACAAACAAACTGAATTTAAAGAGTTAAGGATAGAGAGATTGTACACAGTTGTTTATACTGGTTCACTCCAACCCAGAGCTACATCCAGTCTTCTCAAAATCCCTGAGGAAATCCACTAAGCAATCACACCTTGATCAATTACACAACAACCAAGAGAATGACCTTGAACACCTCAAGAAACACACTCTCCTTGGCCAACACTAAGATTGCTGATCTTGAACACCTCAAGAGCACACAGCCAATCTCAGCAAACACATAAACGGAATGTTTCAGCAGTTTACAAAGATTACACTTGTTACAGATGAAAATCTGAAATCAATACAAGTAGAATCCTATTCCAGCACCTTGATCAATCACAAAACTCTTAAGCAATCTCAGCACTTTTAAAAACTCTCTTAGAAAAACTTTCTTAAAACATTCTCTTCTTAAAAACAGTTTTTCTGAATTTATACCAAGATATAGTTTGTTATCAAATCTTAACAAACTCTTAATTGCTTTAAAAAGATTGGTCAAAGCATTTAATGACTGGAGCGTATTCAGTTTCAAATCATTTAAAGCTCAGTCAAAGAAAACAGTTTTTCTGTTATGGTTCCAAAACAAACAATCGGTTGTTTCCTCGAATCAATCGGTTGTTTTGTTACTTAATAGTTTTCTTCATTCAAAAACAGTTTTCAAACTTTCTAAAAAACATCTAAGTGTAAACAATCGGTTGTTTCGACTGAACAATCGGTTGTTTCAACTTAGTTTGAAAAACTCTTTGCTTTGTTAAAAAATGAGATGCTAATTGCTTTGAGATTTAATCTAAGGGTGGATTACAACATAAAAGTACCCCATAACAAAACTTTAAACCAGCACAGCAGCATCAAGCAAAGCAGAGGCTTCAACATCCTTCAAAGGATTTATATTCTTCAAAACATTGAACATCACTTGGTTCAACAATGGTAAGGATGAGATGAGGCAATGTCACGGTGCCCACATACGACTAAGTTGGCTCGGAGAGGTTTATCAGGATTGTTGCATCTGTTAGTCTTGGTAGTGTGTTGCGAGGACATACTTGTTGCATCTAGTTGGATGCACCATATTTGTTTATAAGAGTGTCACATACATATTTGTTTCGTACTTGCTATTGTTCAACCATCTACCGATGTGCGGAAATTACTCCTATGGAGCAACAACATTGACTCATTTTTCTAGTGCCCAAATGAAGTTCTTTTCTCTCTCCCTTAATAAGAATGCAAAACCAAAAGAGGTCAAAACTGTGGAGGTCACACCAACAATCTCAAGCAAAGAAAACATATATTTGTTGATTTTGTAAGTGGTATCCATCAAGAACACAATGCTAAATGCATTCAACAATTTCACAGCATCAAGATGAGTCCAAAAAACATCACTAACAACATGCGAAGATTCATGACACCTACTTTAGTGCATATAGTTGTCACAGTCTAACAACATAATTAATTGTTGTAATTCAAATCTTGGTCCTCTGACTGATCTCATGTATGAGTATATCGCATTGTATACTTACTTTATTGTTGTCATATTATCCTCGCTATTATTCTCTTTTAAAGTACGCAATATGTTATATGGCTTAACCATGTTTTTAATCATATCAACAAGGATGTTCATTCACTTTTGATTTGTCGACATAGGGATGACCAACAAATGTTTCATACAAATCATGATTATGAATACCACATATTACCTTAAGTATCCAACCTTCACCCTTTTCCAACAGGCTTATCTCGCAATTTAAAGGGACAATGACATTTTCGAGTACCTGTTACAATAACCTCCAAATCATTCTTGTATTTTCTATACCTAAACTCCCCCTTCTCATAACCTAACAAAACATATGTCTTCCCCCCTCGGTTTCCATTTGATGTGTCAAACCTAATAACAAAACCAAGTTCATAACTTATGCACTCATTTAAGTAAGTATTCTTGCGTAACAAAAACCTACACAAAGTTATTACAACATAATTAGTACATCACTTGTTAAAGTTATAATATCCATCAATGAAATCTTATTACTAATGACTATTTTACGACAAATGTACTGTGTCAGAAGTAATAATGTGTCTCTAAGGACGAATATCGAACCCATAAGAAACATTTAAATTATCAAGTATAAGATTCACTAAATAGAAAAAAAAATAAGTAAAAGTTTGTAGGAGTTTGTTGTGTATGATTGCAAGAATGTAAATAAAGAAAAGTAAAAAGTTGTTGATTCAATTGGGAAAATTGAGATTAGGGTTCATCCTTCTCACTCTTTTGTATTTTGAAAAACATAATAATATTTTATCCTTTGATTGATATTGATGCCTATATAAAATTCATTCATATTGATTTCTCGCATATAAAATTATTAAGATAGTCTCCTAAATATCGATTCCTTGAATATTTATAAAATATCCTTATCCTTAAGATTAGATGTTGATAGCAATTAACATTTCAAATCTATTCCTAACATTCAAATATGTTAAGCATTATCATTTAGGTCAGATACTTAGAACTACTTTTCAATCAAATCTAAGGATCAAAATAATGATAAAACAAGCATTACGAATAAAATGATAATACTAATCATCAATCAAGAACAAAATATTATATCTAAATATCACCTAAATACATAAGAGTTTGAACAAACTACTCTCAATCCCAAATGGTAGAATTAGCCACTCATGTTGGCCATTACAAGCATGGAAAAAAAGAAAAGAAGATTTAGGATGTTTCTCCTTGACGGTTGCCTCCTTTATAATTTTCTATCACCTTCTATTCTCCCAATGATGTATAGGATTGTGTCTCACGCCTCATATTTAACCTAGTTAGGTTTGGACTAAGTGACTTCTCGCTTATGCGAGTTGGACAAGAAAAAACCCAACTTCTGTAGAGTGATCTCACCTGGGCGAGATTGAGCTCACTTGGACGAGTTCCTCTGGAAGGTTTCTGGCTTACGCGAGTTTGGGCGAGTGTTTGGACGTTCCAGCTTTCCCTTTTTATCTTGTATATTCTCCTTTAGCTCTTTCATCTCCATTTTTCCCTAAAATTTTGAAATTAACATAAATTTGAGAATAAATAGTTCTTATTCATATTATAATCACAAAATATGCAAAAAGGTTCAAATTCATAAATTAGGGTTAAATTATAGTTATTTTATCAATAAATATCTATAAGTGTTTGTATTTTAATATGAAATATTACTAAAATATGACACTTATCAATTCACCTCATCTGTTGTAAAATGGCTACCACAGTCCCCTTCAACCAATTCATGTTCAATGAGCACATAATTCACTAACTCTTCCATAACGGACATTTTATCTACTTCATAAGATCTTTTAGTAAAAAATTTGGATTCCATGTCCATACTTCAATAATCACTCTCCTATATTTACACTAGCAAATGATAAATAAATATTTTATTATAATTTGAACAATCCATAAAATCCACATAATGAACTTTATACCTTACAAAAAAGGTCTCATAGTAGAGCATCTAGCGTTTGGCTTATGGATTGGGCCATCTAAAAGGTGTTTCTAGATCTACAAATACGTTCTGGATTGGCCAATTCGGAAGCCAAATGCTAAACACTCCAATTTGAAAGGTATTTCCAGATCAGGGAACACCTTCTGGATTGGCCAATCTAGAACATTGTAATGTGAAAACATGTTCCGGATTACACAATCCATAATGATTTGAAATGTGTTTATACCTTTTGAATTGGGCACTGCCAAACTTGTTCCTGGATCCGCAAAAAATGTTCTGGATTGGCCAATCCATAATACAACATTATATTATGGATTGACCAATCCAAAACATTTCTCCGGATCTTGGAACATGTTCTGGAAAGGTATAAACACATTTCAAATTATTTAGGAATATAATCAAAACCGCACCAGAAATGAATAAATCCACCATAAACGCACCTTTGACTATCACTACCATGACAAACAACAACGAATCACCACAAACCACCTTGCAACTCACGATGAAAGCAACCACCATCGTGGCCTTCACCAAGCTTTTCACGCATTTACCCCACTTACCTTCACAAGAAAAACTCCATAAAATTTAATTGTTTTACATAAAGGTATATATGGAATTAAATAAGTTGTAGGGGTGCCAGAAGAAGAAGGTATGGAGGTGCAAGAAGAAATAACCATGCATGTGTATTAGTTAAGAATAGTTTAAGGTCTGTTAAAGCCTCATTTATCCCATACGGGCTTCAGGCTTTTCTAAGTAGAGCCCAGATAAAGGCAAATTCTCCATGCACCTCTTTAACTTCTCCCTGCACCTCCATACTTTTTTTAATTCCAACAATATTCTTTTGAGTATGTTGGAGAGTGTGATGCATTCTTCTTCATTTTCAAGTTGTAGTAGTTGCTTGTGGTGGCAGGTGGTGGTGAATGTTGGTGGTTGAGGTAAGTTTTGTGGTATTTTCACTGGTGGTGGTTGTGTTTTTATTCACTTATCTTTTTTCATTTATTTGAAAGCCACAAAACCCAGAAAAAAATTAACGAGATGCAAAAATAGAATATAAAACTAAAAAAAAACATATATCTTCACACGGGAGAACGTCAAATATAATAAATCTTCTTGTTAACCCTTTCACACATGCTCAAATTGTGGAATTGTTCTCTCAAACGCTATGGCGGGAAAAAAATAAAGGGAGATATGCTGCTAAAAGAGAGGTATTAGAGTGCGAAAATATAACTGAGATTATTTAAAAATGTAAAATTATGCTTCATTTAATGTTATTTAAAAATTTTTAAAAAGTTAAAATTGATTTTTCACGATTAATATAAAGGTGGAGGAAAAAGATATAAAGTTAGAGGAAGAATTTGTCCCAGATAAATGTAGGTTTTTTTACTTAAGATTTTATTTTAAATAAGATTATTAATAACTATATGATTTTTATATTTGTCATTTTTTTATTTTAAATTTGTTCATGAAATATTTAGTTATTAAGATTTTTTTCCATTTTGTTGGAGTGTTTTGGCTATCTTTTTAGACTTCAAATAGTCTTTAAAGAGCAATAAACAATTTTGATATTTTTTGGTTATTTCCTTTTTTTTTCTTATTTTTTTTTATTTTTACTTTTACACGTGTTTTCATGTTTACAATGGTTTTTCTCTAAATTTATAATGGTTTTATGAAGTCTATTAGAGTGTAAAGTAATGTTAAGTTTACATAGAATTATTATCATTTACAAATATATTTTTGTAGACGATACTTTTTCTTAACCTATTTTTCCTAGTTCCATATACAGAGAAATATACAAAGTTCTATGTATGCGTGAAAAATGTGTCTTTGAGTGTAAAACCTTCTACATAGTTTCTTTCTTTTACTATTGTTTTTGTTTTTTGTGTGCTTATTGTGCAAACTCAACAATTTGCATTGTTGGTGTTGGTGAAGCTAATCGACATTTGTTGAATCCAACTTCCCTTTAAGACTTTTTCAGATTGAAGAGTTAGATATGTTTAGGGAATGTGTTGTTGTAGCCATTGTCGTACTCTCTCTTTCCTTCACAATCGCTCCTTTTCATTCGCATTGGCTTCGATGAACCTCCCTCCAATTTCGTTACCCTTCCTGCCCTAACTTCAATCCATGTTTGCTTTCATTCCCCAATCGTTCCTTCGGAGTCACTGAGTTTTGTGCCCTAACTTTACTGTATCTTCACCTCCAATGTACCTTCAATCTAGCTCCAATCTAGCTTTAGTGTCAGTAGACTCAAGGATACCCAAATCCCTAACCTTGACGTGATATCCCGCAAGTTATGCCCTGGTGAGTTTCCACATTTTTCTGCAACTTCTTTGATTAATTGAGGTTACCACCTCTTGTTTTTGCTATGTTGCTCTTTTCGTTTCCATATCCTTTAACAAAGAAATACTTGTTTGCAAATATATTAAGAAACAAATAGATTAGAATGATCCGTTGACGAGTTATTTAGATAAAATATTTTTAAATATGTTATTCTCGGAATAACCAAAATAAATTGTATGTTTTGTTGTTCAGGAGTGGAATGATAATGATTTTCTGGTTTCAATTCAAATTTACAATTTATAATATCAACGAGAGGCATGAATTTTGTGGCTATAGTAATTTTGTTCTCTCTCATCTGTTTTTAATATTCTTAAACTTTTTAAAGCTTGCGCAATTTTTTTTTGTTGGTGATGAACAAAGTTTGGTATCATTGGGCAACAAAGAAATGGTATAACAGTGTTTGAGTTTTACATGTGAGAGATAGTCATAATATGCACCATTAGTTCCACCATATGTTACTACTGCTAGTTTGAAAAGAAAAGTTTTAAGCCTTCAAGGGTTCGGCCATGTAGTGGTCATTCTTGTATGCGACATCATACTTCTGAATGAGAATGAACGACTATATTTTGTGAGTTGATCAAGCTGCCTAGAACCTTGCCATCACTTTCACTATATTTTGGTACATCTTCTGTCAATAGATAATGTAATGGGCTTTTATTGATTTAACTATATTGAGATTCAACACAGATGTAGCCAGATATTCATTATTGTCTGCTTCTTTGTGACTATCACTAGATACCTTCACTGGATTGGCCACAACTCCAATCCAAGGAGTTGTTGAATTCACGGAATTGATAGGAGTAACAACCTCAAACACAGGCATTTCTATCTATGCCCTTTTTTGTTCTTCCAGTTGAATTTCTAAGAGAGATTTCACCTTGAAACCAAGAGCAAGTTTCCAAGCTCTCCGTAAAGGTAATTCACTATTCTTGGTGGAAACAGAATTGACTGCCTTTAACTCATTCCCAATAAATGTTTTAGAGATGCTTCCTGGAGTATTAGTAGGGAGACCATTAACTTCTCGCTGATTATCTGTTTCTGCAGTAGCAGTTGCAGATTGTTTACCCTTATCCTTTGTTTGTTGCAGATATGTCTCATGAGCTGGTTCCCCTTTCTCTCATGAGCAGCTTATGAGTTGCTCCTATCTTTGAATATCATGAATCTTATACACTCAAATCTGTGTAATAAATTATGCAAAATCTAGTCATGTTGGGAATGACATTGATTGTGATATAAACTAATTCAAAATACTGTAGTGTTTTAGATGGACTACTATAATTTCAAAAGATCGTGAGATATATGTTTTTTTCCTCTTTCTTTTCAATCTTTAAATTACACGTGACAGTTTTGTTTATGTACATGTGTTAATTTGTCTATTTAATGTTTGATAACTATACTTTTGTGAAAAAGGAGAAGTGAACCGAAATTGAATTTTATGCATCTACAATGATTTAATTTATTCTAGTTGGGCTTTATGTAGGAGTAGGAATATTTTCATATTGACTTTGAAAATTTTATGAATTAGTTCAATAAAGAGAAAAACGAATGTCAAATCTCATTTAGTACTCATACATTTTGTTGTACCAGGATAAGTGCTGGATGGTATGTGTATTATGTGCCATTATTGTGGTGCGGGCTTGCAAATTCTGCGAATAAGAAACAGGATAATGAGAGTAGTCTGAAGTTCAATGTCAAAGTTTCCTTTAGGCATTGCAAATCCTGAGGAGAGAAGCTAGAGTGAGCAAAGGCCAAGTGGTGTAGTAATAGTCCAGTGAGGAAATTCTTTACAACAGTAGGAAAATATATTAAATATATAGAGAACTAGAATATTTCTTTCATTAACACGATGGTGAAAAACATAATACACTTTTTCACTTTTAAATGAGTTCAATGTTCTTATAAAATAATATGTCTTACCGAAAGTGGTATTGTTTCTATATGTTTTATAGAGGAAGGTCACATATAGGCTTGAGGATGAGGGCACAATAAAGAAGAAATTTCACTCTAGGACTTTCCATAGACTTTCAAAGATGTTTAACGGAGGTAGAAAAGAAGGTAAGAAGCTTGAATGGATTGAAAATAATGTTTGGAACAACCTCCTAAAAAAAGTGGAATATCTCTCTATATCGATCACAAAGGTGATATATCAAGTAAAACCCCCGCATCCAATAAAGGTGTGAGTTTGCACACAGAAGGATCTATAAGCGTGCACGCTTCATTTGGTATGAATTTTTTAATATCTGTTTATATTAATTATGATGCAATAACTATTTACTAATTCTTTTGTAATGTTTTTGTTTTCAGACACTAGAGTTTGGTCGCTCAGTCCATGTAGACGAAGTCTTCCAACAGACACATAAGAAAGAGTACAGAAGAATTGTTGATGATGGATCTGGGCGTTCATATGTGAGTTTCTTGCACTAAATCCTATTACAGTTTTTGACCATTTTTATAATAAAATGTCTTGTCTTATCTGGAAGATTTTGGGTGCAGGTATTCTCAAGTACTACCTGAGTCTACTTCTAGTGTGGGTGTCTCACACTGGACTCCCCAGACCTTATTTAGGAGGAGAGACTGAGGAATCAATATTGGTTTGAGGTTGTAGGTGGAAGATATAAGGGACAAGTGTAATGGAGTCAGGCATGTCGATCCTTATGATGATTGTGTTGAAAGTTATTTGCAATAGACACGAGCATGTTTTAATTAACAAGTTAATTCACAATAAGAAATTGATCGATTGAGACAACAAGTTACAACTATTGAATGGACTCACCTACCACCTCCGTACACAACATAGTTTTCAGCAACTAGATGGTCACAAAGAAAATCGATAGCAAAATAATGAGCAACCACAAGACGAAACAGCCATTAGAATCAAAACCATAATTTGCTTCATGATAACACTGATTATTAGTTTGTTAAGAAAGTTCAATACACAATACTTAGATATTTAAATAAGACACATGCTTGGATAGCTAAATTGTCGTTGGATTTTTTTAATATGTTCAAATTTCTTTTATTATATTTAGTATAGTATAATTCTTCAAATTATTTTCTACTTTTATTATTATTTGTCATAACTTAGTACAATTTATTTTGTTTCACTTTGTTTGAAATATCAGATTCTATCATAAAATTTTATGTGGGCAAATTGGATCTTAAGATTTAGTTATGGATATAGTGTAATTACCTATTGATTTGGCACATATACAATTACTTACGGATCTAATTCATATGTAATTATGTATGCATTTGTCAGTAGGTAACTACACACGGACAAAAAATGACAAAATCCATAGATAATAACATAAATTATATTTTATAGTAATTACGTATGACCTACTTCTCCACATAATTACATCTACCTATGAATATTATGGTATGACATTACCTATATTTTAATAATCTGTAAGTAACTCTTACGAGAGATTTACCAATTTATCTTTGTTTGAAGATAACTTATATGTAACTACGATTTGCCCACTAATTCCAAATATTACCAACATATAGCTAATTTCAAATTTTCTTGTAGTAAAATATAAAATTATTAAAAAAAAACATGCATTATTATTTATTCACTCTCATTCCATTATATCTTATTTCACTTTTGTAAATACATTTTGTTTTCGATTTTCATCTCTATCATCTCGCTGTTTCTTCAATTTTTTTTTTCTATCAAACATACTCTTACTCGAAATTTTCACTGAAATAACATAATTACTTTTGTTTTTTCCAGTTGGCTAGAATACCGACTGGAATTATGTTTCCAAGAGACCAAATTACAAGCTGGTTTATGTATTTTTTTTATTTTAAAAAGAATGAAAGGTGGGAAAATTAGGGGAAAAAATAAAATATTAATGGTTAGAAATTAAATAACTTGAAGGAAAAAATTGGAATAAAACTGTAGAAATATAAAATAAATTAAAAAGAAATTTGAGAAGGGTAATTATATTTAATAAATGTGTAGAATATAATTATTTAGACTAGTAAAATTTAGATAAATAAATATTAATAAATAGACATTTTAAAGAAATTTAAATTAGAAAAAAATGTAAATAAGAAAAAAATTGATAAAAAAAGAATCGTCAGAAAGTAATGTAAAGTTTCTTTATTTTCTTACCATTATAACAACAAATTTCCATTGGTTTCTTACAATTCTTCATTTCTTGTTCATAAGATTTTTCTTATTTACATATATTGATTTACATTTCTTTAAAATATATTTATTTATCTAATATTTTATTTGTCTAAATAATTATATCCTACACATTTACTAAATATAATTATCTTTCTCAATTTTTTTTTAATTTTTACACTTTTATTTCAAATTATTTTCTAAAATTATTTCATTTAAAACCATTAATATTTTAATCCCCACCGTAATATTTTCTCCATTCCATTGTTTATTAAAGCAAAAAGAAAAAAAAAAATACAAAACTAGCTTATAATTCAGTTTTTTTGGAGATCGAATTCTAATTAAAATTTAGCTTTCCAAAGACTGAATTCTGACATAAAAAAAAACGCTATGCTATCTGTAAGGACCTATAAATTATTTGGAATAGAAGTGATAAATTTTAAATAATTTCTGAGTATGTTATTATTTAAAATAAAAATGACATAAAAATAGAAAATATCAGAGTGGTCAGACCTCGGATGTCGCCCAAGGTCTGGGGTCAGCTGGTGGAGGGCGGTCGGTTGACCATTGTACTAACCAAGTAGTCAGGTGCGATGACTTTATCGTGAGATAATCACGTGGGCGTGCTTGAAGGGGGGGCACGTGAATCAAGAAGGGTAAGAGAAAGGAAGGTGTAGCTTAGAAGTCGATGAGATCGCCGTTTGTTGAAGAAGGCGGCGGCCTCCGACTTTACCCGTATGAAATCAGTAATCGCCTATATTGCGCATGATCGCCGGTCGCCTAGATTTCACATGATCATCGATCGCCTATGGTGTACATGATCGCCGAAAAGAGCACATCGCCGAGTATTCGAGAAGACTTGGTAAGCACTTAGTATGTGGTCTAAATACAGAAGATGAGTGATATAGAAGATAGGTGGCATATCTGCCACCATGAGTAGTGTGAGTCGTGATACCCAGAGTTGACCAGCACACCATGTTAATGTTGTGCCCAGAGTAGCCTGTGCATTAAGCAACTCCCTGTGTGGATAACTTAGTCGCAGGAGCTACACCGGCCGCAGAGGCGCCATGCTGTTCTTTCAGGTCTCTTTGAGGAATTGAAGGTGGAAGTCTTTGGTGTCCTTGGACGTAGCATAGTGGGTTAATGAACCTTTAGCAAGGTGTGGCGATGTGACATCAGTCATCGTCGGGATGAGAGGCACATCAGTCATCGCCGGGATGAGAGGCACATCAGTCGTCTGCCAGGGTAAGAGACACATCGTTCATCGGCGGATAATCATCGCGCGGTTAGTCATCGATGGATGGTCATCGCGCGAGGTAGTGTTTCACACAGATAGGGTGGGACCCAGGCTCCCAGCATGAACGTTCTGCATGCGCGACATGTAGACATTAGGAGTGCTTCAGAACAGTTGACGCCAGAGAGTTGGTAAGGCAGGTAACCCAAAGTTGGTACGCGCAGAGACATCACGTGGCAGTTCTGTCAGAGGAAACGTGCACGCAAGCTTCCCACAGAGTGGGTAATGGCAGCTGCATGGCGGGTCTACGTTTCTTAGTCTCAGAACACACCTCCTCTTAGTTGGAGTTCGAACGCTGTTGGAGTAGCGAGAGATAGAGTGAGTTTAGTCTTCATCCTTTTTTTTTCCTTCCTCTCCTTCACTCTGTGATTCAGGCCTTCTCACGTCCCAGCTTGGCTACCGGCGACTGCCATAGAGCACCTGGGAAGGTTCTCTGCAAGTTTCCAATCAAGCCTTAAAACAGAGTTCGGGTATCCTTAAGTTCGGTGGGTTAGAGCTTGTAGTGAGATTTTACGCAAGTCCAGGTAAGGGAAGCTAGCATTCGTTCAATAAAAACCTTAGGCTAGAAGATTCTGAAATTTGGGTGACGTGATCGCCGGTTCTAATGTTTGTTTCGAAATCCCCTGTTTTAGTGACGAATTGAAATTGTCTGATATTGAAATGTGAACTGTATATGATTTTCGAAATTCTGAACTTGGTTTTGATTGTTGCTGTGATTTGGAACCGTCCATTACGTGTTGTATGATGCATTGTATGTTGTGAATGTGGGATCAAGGCATAGTATTTTCAGGAAAGAAAATACCGTGTAAGATCGTGTGTAATGTTCATTGACTAGGGACTTGTCTAGAAGGAGATATCCTGACTCTCCTGAGATAATGGAATCACATAGATGAAGTTATTCAGGTGTTGAGAGTCAAAGGAGGTTCATATGAATGGGTAAGTTGTTTGAAAGATAACTAACTTGACTTGTTCTATGAATTAACCTTGTCATACTGGGAGAGTGATGATATTGAGATTTATTTATGCGCATGGCTGTGTGGATTCACAGCGACCCTGTGTGGATTCACAGTGGTGTAGTATGACAGGTGCAGATCTCTGAGTCTGAGTCAACGCACGAGTCTTCCGGAAGTAGAGTCAAGTGTCTATGTGTTGTGAATCAGTGGGAATTCTGACGTGAGAAAGATGAATATTGAAAATTGTTGATAGACACTTGATGGTTGTGTGATATGAATGAGAAAGTGATGGATTTTATGTGGGTGTTTAAAAGCTGATTTATGTTGATTTTAAAGTTTCGTATTTCAAGTTTTTTTTTAATAATAGCTAGTTTACTCTGTGTTTTGTTTTGTGGTTGTTTCCTTTAAAACTGTGATGATCGTGTGTAATTTACACGGAAGCAGATGATGTTGCAGGTAGTAGAGCTCCTCAGTGAGTGGTTGGACAAGGAGATCCTGTTCTTATGCTGTATTTTGTTTTATTTTGAAACACTGGATGGTTATGTATTAAAATTCTCTAGAGAAGGGATATTATTTTAAAATACAATGTATGAGATGAATATATTTTATTATATATACATATGCTAATTTTGGTATTATTGTTTTATGTTTATTTTATGATATAAATATGAATAAGATTTTAGGGACGTTATATTATCTCTATAATTATATTTATATTTGGGTCAAAATTTCAATCTTATACAAAATACAATAGAAAGAAGATAATTCTCTAACCTACGTTTTATTATATTGATTACAAAATTACAAGAAAGAAAGAGAACCATTTAATGTAAAATTTATTAAAATATGTGACTTTTAATAAATTTTACTTAAGAATAAAAAGTGATTAGAAAATTCTTAAGAAAATTGTTATAATTGTTTTTCTTTTACATTAAGAAAAACTTTATATCAAATAGTTATTATTATTCATCCGGATGGATCTATGGGTGTGTTTTATGTTTGCATTGGAACAAAAGGAAGTGTAAAAGGCCAGTAATATTAGAAAGGCGTGCTAAGAAAGAACGAACGTGCCACGTATGATCTTATATGATTGTTTTTTACTTTTTTTCATTATACTTGCTCCATAATTGATTATATTTTTATTTTCAGTAGATAATCAATTATTCTTCTTATATAATTGATTATATAATATGATATAATATAATAAAAATAAAATAATATTAATAAATAGAAAAATAAAATGTTAAATAATATTATTAATAAAAATAATTATTAATAATGATAAAAATATAATTATAATATAATAAAAATAAATTTAATAAAAATAGTAATCTTATTTAAATTTTAATAAAAATATGAATATTTAAATATTATTATTTTTATCTAATAATTTTCATATATTCACAATATCAAATAATTCATATTTTTCTAATATTCGATTTGGAAATCATATTTTGATTTGAACATATTTTATGCACAAATAAATAATTTATATTTAGTTTTTAATTAATCTTTATGACTGATAAAAATATAATCTTACATTTATTCGCTTTAACTTATTAAAATTTATTATATTCTTAAATTTCTTGCAAACATCTTTTACACAATTTCAAATATTATTTTTTTTAATTGAAACAATTTTTTTTATAATTACAGATATCAATATTTAATTTTTAATTAAAACAAAAAAATTTCTAACAAATTTTCATGTTATTACCATTTTATATAATTCATATTTTTTTAAAATTAGTTTTTGTCATAGAAATAATATCATAAAAATAATGTTTTAATTATAAATAACTAAAATATACAAATAAATAAAATATATATTTTTAATTATCTTAAATATATAAATAAATTTATAAACTTATTTTTTATTAATTAGAAAAATTAAAATTTTAATCACAGAATCAGTTACAAATTTTTATAATTTTTTTTTTCTTTTCCATTCTATTTATCTTATTACAAATAAGTTTAGTTTTTCTTCAAATCAATGATACCAAAGCACATTAAGGTATGAAATTGATTTGTTTTGTTATGGATAAAATGGTCCACGTGTGACACTTGAATATTCATCGTCATCCGACCAGAGGAAAGAGACGCCTGATATCCAATGCTGTCACTCTCACTCTCGCTGCACACTATCATCCCCTTCATTCAGCTTCCCCCACATCCCCAACCAAAAACCCTCCATCTTCATTTCCCTTCATCCACTCTCTTTTCAATGGCCACTCTCTCTAGTTTCCACACCACCCTTCGCCCCTCTTGCTATCTTCCCTCATCACCCTCCTCACCTTATCTGCTACTACCTCCACCCCTCTTCTCCAAAACCCTCTCCACAACTTTCTTGGGCCACCCTCAACGCCTCAAATATGCTGCCACTTCCACAAGCAACCGTGCGCGTTCTCTCTCTGCTCGCATGTCATGGGACGGCCCTCTCTCTTCCGTCAAATTGATCATTCAGGGTAAAAATCTCGAGGTATGCTTGGGTTTTGGGTTTACCGACACTTTTACCCCTATTCTTTTCTCTAAAAAGCACCGATTTTTGAAACACCAAATTTAGCTTTTTTGAGATTAACCTAATCAGCTATTCTCTTGGTTTTTAGCTCACTGATGCTGTGAAGCAGCATGTGGAAGATAAGGTGGGAAAGGCGATTCAGAAGCATACTCACCTAGTGAGAGAGGTTGATGTGAGGCTTTCTATTAGAGGAGGAGGTGAATTTGGGCGAGGACCCAAAACTCGTAGGTGTGAGGTGAGCCTATTTTCATTTTCAAGTACCAATTTTGGTAACATGGGATGGGATTTAGACACATTTATCAAGTGGGTTTAATTCTTTGATTCCGGTTGGTATTAGGTGACTTTGTTTACTAAGAGGCACGGAGTGTTACGGGCTGAGGAGGACGCCGAAAGCACCTATGGAAGTATAGATTTGGTATCATCAATCATTCAGAGAAAGTTGAGGAAGATAAAGGAAAAGGAGTCTGATCATGGTCGCCACATGAAGGGTTTCAATAGGTTGAAGGTTAGGGAGCCGGTGGAGCAACTACCTGTGGCAGAGGATGAAATATTATCCCCAGAGGAGGAGGAAGAATCAATTGATGAGGTTGGTAGTTGGTACTTCACAGTTAGGTCTTATTGTCTGGTTTCATTATATCTCTACTTAAATTCAGCTTCATTTCATGCCTACTTCGTTCGTTTGCTCTGTTATGCTTTTGCTTTGCTTTCTGATTTTGCACATCTTAAATTGGGTTCCTACATGTTTTTTATTGTTTCTAGAAAAGAATTTTGAGATATTCTCCCGTACACCTCTTTCCTTCCCCAAAAAATACTTGATGCTAGATTGTGATATATTCTAGAAATAGAAGTGAAAGTGGTTCTACGTACACATAATAGAAAAATTGGTTTGTCTGGTTTGGAAGTGTAGTTTTGATGGTGTTTTGCAATGAGTAATTCAAACCTTGCACTCAAATTCCTTTGCTATCTGTTGTTAGTAAGTAGTCTAGTTGTTGTTAGTAGTCTAGTAGATGCATTATCGCTTAGCATGAGACAGGATTTTTCTTTCTCTTTCCTTACATTGCTCCCACCCAAATTGCGAGTTGTCTTAACAGGTTGTTCGTACAAAGTACTTTGACATGCCACCCTTGACTGTGTCTGAAGCGATAGAGCAACTTGTAAACGTTGATCATGACTTTTATGGTTTTCGGAACGAAGAAACTGGTGAGAAATTTGTGTATATCTATCTATCTTTTGTTTGATTTGCTTCTCCCATCGTTTCCTTGCCCCTCTTCCCTAACTATGGGTAATTTATCTTTTGATCCTGGGAAAATGTTTTTCGTTTGCTTCAGGGGAAATTAATATTGTGTATAAAAGAAAAGAAGGTGGATATGGACTCATTATACCCAAAGGTGATGGTGAAGCAGAGAAATTGGAGCCTGTTGTGCTTGAACCGGCTGTAGAACCCTCCCTGAAAGAATGATATGCACCCACAAGAAACTCTTTTTGTAAGAATACAAGAGCTTGTATATGATTAGCGGATACTAATGGCAGTTTCTTGGTGCCAGTGCAGAGGTAATTTCAGTGTAGGCTCCGACATTTTAAAGTGCAAACCAAGTTTACAAGCATGATGTACGCTAGGATGACTAGCAACTGTAAAATGAAAGAGATACACCATTTTGTGCACACTGTATTTTCATATAATTTCCAGAATACGTCTTTTCTCCACACAATAATTTACATAGCTGGTTTTGTTCTGTTTCTTGTCTAGTGCTTATCCAGATTACACCATTAAAAGTCAATCATTTTTCCCTCCTTTTGTTTTATTTAATTGTTCATCTAGTAAATTTATTGCGTATAGTATAGAGGTGATTATGTATGTATATGTTGGCTGACAAAAGAAATGCAAGTGATTGAGTCACCAGTCAAACACCAGTTCTCTTGTTTAGGGTATGTGATAAACTAAAACTACCAGAATTGTCTTTAATGTATCTGGTTATGCAGCAATGATGGTCTTCAAATAATTAAGCCAGAGAGGAGGGATCTATAGCACCTTATAATTCGAGTGCACTGTCCCGATATCCGTGAATATTCTAGCTACGGCTGTGGAAACATCAGCTTATTGAAGGTTGAATAACATTTGATTCAGTTTAGCTATTTAATTATTACTATTTGACTAACTTATATTTTGTAATTGTATGAATTTGTTTGTTTAATGTAGTTTGAACTTACATAATAATTATGACCTACCAATAATTATAAGTTGAATTAATCTATTATATACAAATATTATATTTATTTTTTTATGTGAAGTAATCCAGCCAATCCACGCAGATATTCGAGCCTAATAACCATGGTTAGATTCATAAAAGTTGTCAGTTGAAGGGATACCATGAAGTAGGTCTGGGTCATAGGTACAAAAAAAATATTTGAGGCTCTATAACTTTAGTTAGAATTACATATGCAAAGCCTGAATGTTGCAAAAAATCATGATAAAAAATATTACCTTACCGTAATATATATTGCGCATCCAATGCCCAGTTACTAGCACATGGCATGAATAAATGAGCATCATTCATGAGTAGTATGATGCACGTTTACGTAGGGATTTAGCATTCTTGTACCTGGGGGAATAGGGGTGAACCACCTTGACAAACCCTCAGTATGCTGATGTAAACTAGCATTACCTTCGGTTATGGTTCATATAGTTTTTTGAGAATCCAACTCAGATCAAACACTGAACTCCTACCTCCTATTCAACCAAGTGTCCCTGCTCAATAATATTCGCAGTTAATAATCTTTTCATGAACTCCTGCTGCACAAACATAAAAATCCAAAGTCAACCCACTCTTTACTACAATCTCACCTTGACCCTGCTTGCACAAGAGACCAAGCTCGGCTTGAAAACCGTGCAACAAACCACGACCATATCATGATTACTAATCGCAGCGTATCAGGTGTGAGGTATAGCCATTGTTTCTGAGTATAGCCACAATCTATTTTGTCAGTGTTTCATCTTTTTATCTAGAAAAGTAAGATGATTATGCTACACTATTGGCATAAAGATGCAAAAATCATATTGAGAATATATATTATGGATTTCCTCGTAGAAGTGACTTCCATATTTCATTCCAATCCAGTCCTTTTTTACCAATGGGACATAGCCAAATATATACTATACCATAAACTTTTAGGTTGCATTTAGATTGCATTGACAGAGTAGTTTTGAGTCGCCTTTTTTTCTCAGAAATCATATTTAATAAGAAGCTGCTGCTTATTATAAAAAAATAGGTGTAGGATTATATGAAAATAAGA
This sequence comes from Phaseolus lunatus, assembly GCA_013389735.1. Classification (NCBI taxonomy): domain Eukaryota; kingdom Viridiplantae; phylum Streptophyta; class Magnoliopsida; order Fabales; family Fabaceae; genus Phaseolus; species Phaseolus lunatus. The sequence continues at coordinate 14,127,685 of CM023865.1, read as the reverse complement.
ATTAAAAAGTAAGATAAATGACATAAAATGTGGAATAACTTGTGGGCCAAAACTGAAAAATTCCAGTTGAAAAGACAATAACTGTTTAAATTATAAATATTACAGAGAGGTGATATGCTATAGTATAATCGTGCATTTATTTTGTATTTTTTTTACATCTTTTAATGAATGATTATGTCTAATTTTCTAGATAAAATAATATATATTTTCTTTTCTTCAAATAAAATTGCACTTACGTGTAATAAGTAATATGATTGATTCAACTAAACTAACTCGTTCTGGATTGTGTTCTTTTTTTTTTAAATTGAATCAAACTAAATCAATAAAAATGGATTGGTTGAAATTTCTTTTAATTAGAAAGCGAAAGGTGAACACCTCACGAAAATCAACCAATGGTTGTTAGCTATGATGCTGAGATACTTCAATCTGTATTACGTATCCCAATCCGATCCTCTAGAATACTTTACCAATACTTAATGATAAAATATCTAATCTATAAACCACTAATATTTTTATAACGACAATAATTTATAATTTCTATTTTGACAATATCTAATAAATATAATTTTAATATGGATTTAGACCATTGCAATTATATATTTATTATATTCTAAAAAATGTATACATTTTTCAATAAGTATATATTACATATTCTGTTATTTTGAAAATAAGCATATTGTCGTATGGTATCCGATACACGTATCCATGTATCATGTATCCACATCTGACGCCAGTGAAAAATAAGTTTGCTTTAGAAAAATGTATCTTTTTTAAAACATCATTGCAGGAAAAAGAAACTGTGTTTTTATACATGGTTGTAGCGGTCTCACTTCAAGATTTTGCCCCCCTTTTAAAGCCCAAAGAGCTGAAGAAATGGTAGCACGACTCCTCGTACTATTTTCTTTGATAAGGCTTTGAGACACAAGGAATGAAACAAAAAGGAGCATCAAAACTGAAGCAGAAAAAAGAAAATAGTTTGACTATTCACCTTTACGTTAATCAAGCTCGGCTATGCATGGGCCTTTTTTCGTTTGCCAGTGAATGTCTCCTCGGAAACAGATAAAAGCTTATTGATAGACATTCCCGCACCTCTAACACTCTTCTTCACTTCATACCTATGCTTAATCCTATCATCTAACTTATATCCAAGGAATGCAGGAAAAAACAGTAACTCCTCAATGTCACGCCCCATTTCCTCTATCAAGTACTCCATCTTCATCTCCAAAGAAGCGTGATTATACTGCAGTATCTGTGGATGCTTCTTGCTCATGGCAACGATATCTTCACATGAAAACCCATAATTCAAGAACATACCAATCACCTTCTGCATGTTCACACTGTTTGTCCTATTAGCAGACCTAACTGCCACAGCGAAGTCCTTTGTCCTATACCTATACCCAATCTTCACTAGCAACACCAGCTTATATGCAATGTTCTCATGGAATGAAGTGCTGAGAAACGTGGGCGCTTTAATCAAGAACTTGAAGATGTCATCTGAATCTAGTCCACATTCCTTGAGAAACTGTATTCTAGGACGCAGTTTCCTCTCTCTGCTAGCAGTAACAATAGCCGGATACACTTGTATTATTCTAAATATCTGCTTGTAATCTAGCTCAGCAAAAGAACTAAAAAACCCAACATGTCCCTCCACATGTTCCACACTATAGCTCAAAAAAATGGGAAACCTAACCAGCACTTTCCCAACACTATCCACATCTCCGTCACTAAGCTCCATCAGAACATTGACTCTAGGAATAATTTGAGCATCCAAATCATGGTTCAAAATTTGAGGGCGTTTAAGAATCAAATCAATGCCACCAAAGGGTTCGAAGAAAGCTAAAGTTCTATCAATTTCATCAATCGACCTGCCACATAAGACCTTTGGCAAACTCACTTTGTTGAGCACATGCACAACCTGGTCAACGGGGATTCCACGGTCAACGAGGAATCGGACCTTCTGAGGAAAACTCACCAATAATTTTTGTTCCGTAGAAGATAGGAGGCGATTCAGTCGAGGTTTCTCGATTTTCCCTTGCAGTTCGTCTTGGAGGAAGGTTAACAAAGGGTCAATTTGGTTGTCTGTTAGGACAGTTGGGCGCTTCGTGATTAATTTGCCGAGAGCGAGAGGGTCGAAGTCGAGAGATCGTAGAGAACGAAGGCGAGAGCGCAATGATTCTAGAGACACAGAGGTAAGGTCAGGGTTGTTGGAGAAGAGCACTTGAGTTTCCTCAAAGCCAATCCCAATTTCTTGAAACAGAGCAAAGAACGACGCTGAAAACACGAAGAGCGCAAGCGAGTTAGTAACGAAGGTGTTTGAGAAATTGCCTCTGAGGAGATAGCTGTTTACCTACCGGTTTGAGCATCAGCAATGGGAAGGGAATTGGTGTAGTGACGGCGGCGAATGGAGTGGCGGTTTGATGGTTGGGGTTTGACGTGGCTTTTGGCGAGGGAGCATTGGGGTTGAGGGTGAAGTTCAGGGTGAAAGGTTGAAGAATAACGAAAGGGTGGGTTTAGTAGAGGGAATGGATGAAAGACGGTAGAAGAACACAAACACCAACAGTTACCAAACAGAGCAAGTGGCAACACCATCTCTGCTACGCCCAAGGATACCAATTTCTGTTTAGTGAAGTGGCAATGGTGAAAACGGACAACATGCCACCGGAACCAGCGAAGCATAAAAAATGAATTTTTCTAACTTTTAAATTATTATTATTTTCCTTCTGTCATTTTTCTCCTTTTCAATTGTTGTTTATTATTATTATGAAATAATAATAATTTAAAATCTTTAAATATATCTTTACATGTCCATATAACATATTTATTATATTTTATAACTAATACTAAGAAATCTTTAAATCATTATTTCTTACCATGGCAAATACTATAACCCTTTTTACTTCGGGTAAGAAGTAAAAAAAATAAAATTATGTATAATGTTTTAAAGTTAGGAATTGGATTATCTTTGAATATCTACTTTAAGTTACATATTTTAATTTTAATCAATTTTGTTTATTGTTTTTTCGCTGTTAATGATGTCTGTACTTTTTAACTTGTCAATTTAATGTTTTTATGTTTTCAATATATTTAGCTTTATATCATATTCTACTTGGAATCTGTTGAAGTCTTAATTTTTACGTGCTAAAAATCTTCATTGACCTTCGTATTTCATAAAATTTAATATTTAATATATAAAAATATGGAAAAAATTTCTAATTAAATAAACTTAATTTATTTTTAAAAAAATATTATATCTAAGTCTTCCCTTATTACTTATTATGAGTGAGAACTAAAATAACATTTTTGATTGAAAATTGAAATCAACAAAAACTACAACAGACCTGGATGTGCCCTCTAAACTCTCATAAGAACTTTACGTGCAATAGTTTTGTTATACTTATATTATTTGTCCACACTTGTGTAATCGTGAATAAGGAGGTCAAGCCTAATTCACATTATTTGAAAGAGCAACATTAATATTAATATTATTGATTAAGATTTATTCAAAGTCACAAATTTTGGTATGTCTCATTTTCGATAAGTAGTATAGAGAATTAATATTCCTCGCATTTTTTTATCTTTGAAAATATTGGAACTAAAATTTCACGAATAAAAAATTTGAAAAATTAATAAGAGCCTTTAGTATAGTGGAAGAAATTAATTAGTTTCCCAAAATATGGTGAATCAAGTTTTTTATCTTATACTAAGAGAAATATTTATTATCTAATTGTGTCTATAATATTATTGTGAATGGAAAGTAGACATTTTATATATATATATATATATATATATATATATATATATATATATTCTTGAATTTCTGTATATTATTGATAATTTGGATAGAAAAAAATGAGCAATGAAAGGTAACAAAAGGTAGAAAAAAAGAAAAAGTAAAATAAGATTTATCATACTTTTGAGTGAGTGAAATTAATCGTGTAAAGAAAAGTAGTAAGTTTATCATATCATTGTTTCCTTGCTTGCTTCAAACCATATAAGGATTTAGTCAAGCGGCAAACCTAATTTGCTTTCTCAGTGGCGATCCCAGGGGGTATATCCATGTAAACTTCTTGTAAATCACCATGCAGAAAAGTGTTGTCAATGTCTAACTATTCAAGGTGCCAATCCATGATGGAAGCAATTGCAAGGATGCATCGCATGGTAGTGAGACTCACAACTGGTGAATAGGTCTCCATATATTATATTCCTTCTCGTTGTGTATAGCCCTTCACAAAAAGTCTTGCCTTGTACCTCTCAATGTTTCCATAAGCTATTTGCTTGATCTTATATATCCATTTCCATCCGATAGGAGTTTTGTTTGGAGGAAGATGCATGATTTCCCAGGTTCTACCTTTATTTTTGCTTCCATAGCCTTTAACCATTTAGGGTGTCTTTTTGCTTCTTCGTAATTATGTGGCTTGATTTGTGATGAAATAGATAAGGTGTAATTTAGTTGTCTATCTGATAACTTATTGTATGAAATGACAAATTCAAGAGGATAAATTATCTTTGTGTTTGGATTCTTATTGCACAGTGCAACCAACATTTGATGATGATAATTTTCCAAGAAGGTGTTTTCCTAATCCTTGTGGATCGCCTCAGGTCATCATGGATAACATTGTTCTCATTTTGTCTCTCTGATCTTTATGTTCAACAAGACTTTCTACTTGAAGTTGCACAATACTATCATGTAGATACTTCATGAAATCATTTCCTTCTTGAGTAACAAGTTGACCAAGCTGACCATTTTTATCTTTCAAATCAAAGAAACTTGTTTCATAAAAGATAACATTTCTTGATGCATAAATCTCTCTAGAATGTATGTCCATGACAATATAACCTTTCGTTCCTTGTTTGTAACCAAGGAATATGCACTTATGTGCTTTAGGATCAAGCTTGTGCCTATTTTGTTCTAGAGTGGAAGTAAAACATAAGCATCCAAAAACCTTAATATCAGATAAATCAGGCATGCATTTATACAAAAATTCATAGGGAATTCTATTTTGAATTACTAGTGATGGTAAGCGGTTTATCAAATAAACAAAGTGTAAGGCAGCAAAAGACCAATATGCATCAGGTATATTTGATTGAAACATTATGCACCAAGTAATGTTAAGAATATGTTGGTGCTTTCTTTCTACAATATAATTTTTTTGTGGAGTTTCATTACAAGAACTTTGATGTATAATACCATTTTTATCATAGAAATCATTCCAACAAAACTCTTTGCCATTATCAGTTCTAATGGTTTTAATATTTTTATCAAATTGATTCTTAACATGACTAACAAAATCTTACAAAAGATCTCTAGTTTCACTCTTATTTTTCATAAAATGAACCCACGTATGTCTACTAAAATCATCCACAATGGTTAAGAAGTACCTGTGACCTTGAATAGAAGAAATACCTAGGGGATTCCATATGTGAATTAGATCAAAAGCAGATTTACTGAAACTTTTGCTAAGCTGAAAAGGCAATTTGTGTTGCTTTGTGATAAGTGCCTAATTTCCATAATATTTCATATTAAAATATATACACTTATGAGTATTAATTGTTAATTTACATATAAAATAATCCCTAATTTATTAATTTATACCTTCTTACATTTTTTATAATCTTTAATTGAATAAGAACATTTTATTCCCAAATTTAGTGTTAATTGCAGGTTTCTTGGGAAGAAATGAGATTTGGACTAAAAGAATTATATATGCTAAAAGGAGAAAGCTGGAAGGCTCAGAACGCACAAAAGAGAGAAAAAAGTCCAACTCAGCAGCGAGAATGTGTCAAATTAATTGGGCTATTTTTATGTTTTTATCATTAAGCCCATAAGCGCGACACAGGAAGTCACCTAACCATAGCAAATTAGGTTAAATAGGGGGGGCTAGAGGAACAAGCCTAGTGTGCCAGATTGAGAGGAAAACACCATAGAGTGAATTGTAACCCAATTGGGAGAATGGAAGGTGCTAGAAGTATGCGTGACTAATTCTACCCTTTGGGATTATGAGTAGTCTACTCGAACTCTTATGTATTAAGGTGATATCTTATATATTAATATTCAATTCTTGATTGATTATTGGTATTGTTGTTTTACTTCTAAATTTTCATGACAAATTGATAATCATAAATCTGATTGGAAAGTATTTTTAGGGTTCTGACCTAAACAATAATACTTAACATATTTGAGTGTTAGGAATAAACTTGAAATGTTAATTGTTATTAATGTTTGATCTTGATTCTAAGTTGTTCTTATAATTATCCGAGGGATCGATAGTTAGGGAACATTGTTAAGGATTTTATATGCGAGGAATCGATATAAATGAATTTTCTATAGGCATCAATTTCAATCAAAGAACTTAATATTAACATGCTAATCAAAATACATGAGAAAGATGAAATCCAATCCCTAATTTTCCAATTGAAGCAATTACTCTTTGATTTGTTTTCCTGTTAATTCTTGCCATTATAACAAATTTCAAACCAACTTTTATTATTTTGTTTTATATTTAACGAATATTGTACTTGATTATTCAACTATTTCTTGTGAGATCGATATCTGTCCTTAGGGACAAATTATTACTTTTGACAATGCAGTGTACTTGCCGTAAAAAGTCATCACTTTGCAAGATGACAAGGAGAACAAACATTTTCATGATTAAAATGTATATCATTATGAATTTGGGTTAAATGTTCTAAGATCTTATTTGAAGGATGACCCATCCTACAGTGCCAAACATCAAGATTTTCAGCAATTTTAAAAACAATTTCTTTAAGCATAGAGTAAACAAGACTATCTTTCTTATCTGCTTGCATGTGTTAAAGCCCATCCTTGATTTCATCTGGACCAATCGTCAAGGTAAGCTTCTCCAGTATCTCTGACAAACATCATGGGTAAAAACAATTTGACATTACCCATGAAAATTTCATAAATCCTCCTAATTGTTTCTAAAGGGGTATGTCATTTACCATGTTATTAAAATTAATTAAAAAAACAATTCAAAGGTGAAAGTTTAAAGTTAACTTGAAAGCTCAACACCTAAGTTAAAAGTGTTTAATAAACTTAATATAAAATTCTAAAATGATAAATACGAATATAATTGATGATTGAATCAAATATTAATGTTATGTAATTTATTCTCTATTATTTTTAATAATTATAATATTTTTTTATAATCTAAATTTTTTATATAAATTAAATTAAATTTAAGAAATATTTGAGTTAAATTTTAAGATATAGGATTTAGAGTTTATTTTTTATTATAATTTAAAATATTTACTATTTCTCAATAAAAATAAACATTTCATTTAAATAAATAATTTAATGACTACAACAACAATAATCCAGTATAAAATCAAATTAAATTAATAATTGAAGAAATTGTAGTAATAGATAATAACTGAAAAATCATAATTATAAATTAAATTTGGACATTAGAATTTTTTACTATTATTTTAAAAAATAAGATGACATAATATAAGTTTTATGTAGGTAAATTATTTTGAGACGCTAATATGCTAATATGAATAATTTATTGAAATAAATTAAAATTTATTTAAAAAGTTACATTATAGAACATATGTAAAATAATTTATTGTTCTTATCGAGTTGGAAGTTGGACTCCGATATGGTAGACAAATGATTGTCTTATGAACCAAACTCCTTAGATACTAGCCGAAGACGAAAGATAAAAGAGATTCATCTAAGGGTGTTCAAATTAATATAGATTAAATCTCGGTCATAGGTATTTTGATAATAATACGACGATTTTTTCCAAGAAATCTCCAACGAAGAAAACATACTTTTTTCTTTTTTTTATCGAAGATATCCAAACCACCACCTATATTCCACAAAAGAATTCACCACAAATAAAAACTAATAAAGAGACCCCCAATTCCATAAAAAGCCATCGTGACCCCTTGTGGAATAAATGGTAAATTACTCATAATATGTTCAGAAATATTAGTATATTTGAGGGACAGTTTTCTTTTGATCCTGACCGTCAGAGTATTAAAATGACCTTGTGAATATGTTTGTGTATTGGCTCTACAGACTAGACCATTGCTTGTTCGAGCACTACAGTATGATAACTTCAACCTTGTAGATCCAAGATTGCAGAAAAATTACGTTACTGATGAGATGGTTAGAATGATTACATGTACAACTGCTTGTTTGCGTCAATCATCCACCTTTCGACCTGGTATGAGCCAAGTAATCATCTGTTCATTGTGTTTCAATTTCATCAACATCTCAAAAGGACATAGAAAGATGGAAGAATTAAGCTAATTAGCACTTTTTCTGTAAATCCGTCACTAGGATGACAGTGATTCTGAAATAATGATTATAGAAAAATATGCAAATAAATTACAGAAATATTCTTTTTAGAAAAAATCTTGGGACGTTTTTACGTGCATTTAAGGTTTTACTTTAGTAATGGCTAGTAAAAGTTTGCATTACTGGTTAACATATAATATCAAAATAAACTCCAATTATGATGGAAAAATAACAATGGAAAACACTTAAGTAACTATACTTAAGTTTTTTCAATATATTAAAATCTTGGCCAAATCCTTTGGATTGCTTAAACCTTCCTAAATAGATAGGCACAGTTACATAATCAAAACAGTATTGATATTTCAACTTTCATTTAGGACATACAACTAGACAATTTATTCTTAGTATCCAGATTTCCTTTGTTAAAATTCTCTCCAGCTGTGATAAACATGGTATGTTGTTGTAGTGTAAGTACATATGAGCCTTTGACCAATAAGTTCCCAATTTGTAACAGATTGTTGGAGTCTTAGAAGGAGTGGTTTCTCTTTCTGATCTTGTAGGAGATGTTACACCGGGACATACCACATTACACAATTGGTCAAATTATTTAGATTATGGAGCCAACCAAGACCAGCAGGACTTCAGAAGTTTCGATTTGGCATTATCATCTCAGAAATACAGCTCCAGTGGGTACATTGAAACAACTAGTGCTTGTGGCCTTAACTCATCAGGCTCAGGTAGTGAGGCTCACCAATCATTTCGAGACATAATATAAAATAGGTTTAAGGTGGTGAATTGTATTGTGAACTTGGAATTCAGAACTATGGTAATTATGTTCTACTCAAGATGGTAAAGCTCGTTCAAATTCTTAATTGGTTTTCAAATTTTTTAACAACTTTTTACTCAAAAAGGTACCTCAACTCACTGGACTAAAGATTTCAAAACGTAATTAGAGATGGTCTACGCAGAATGATGTGGATTGACACTTCTAACTGTGGTCCATAAACACACTAACAGGCACACAAAAGCACTTACAAGAAATTCAAGTTCTTTTTTCTGAGTCAACACTATATGACAGTCCTGATAAAGAAAACACCAGATGATAGCAACACCAATACATTTTGATAAGTTGGAGAATTCCTAAACTTACAACCTTTTTTTTGTTCAACCTATATATTAATCTATATTTATAAAATCTTAATGGCCAAGTAAAGGCATCTATGGCTAGGTAGAACCATTTTTGTATATATTATTACCATAATGTATGCAACCATATATTTTAAGATTTTTTCGCCTTTCCATTACCATCAGATCTCCAAAAGAAAATTATTCATTTGAGTCATCTAGCAAAGAATCAAACCAGAATAGCTGACTGGGTAAGAAATTTCCATCACAAATAATAACCAATAGAGGCTGGCCTCACCACATCACATCACAGTCTAAGACAATCTCTCTTGGGGCTCAAAGGGCCAGTATTAAAGTCTGAACTTTGTTGTCATCTTTGATCTTGGCAACCGCTCAACATAGCAAGTATGAACCATTTTGTCTAAGACAATCTCTCTTGGGGCTTAAAGGGCCAATATTAAAGTCTGAACAGTCATCTTTGTTCTTGGCAACCGCTCAACATAGCAAGTATGAACCATTTTGTCTAAGACAATCCCTCTTGGGGCTTAAAGGGCCAGTATTAAAGTCTGAACTTTGTTGTCATCTTTGATATTGACAACCGCTCAACATAGCAAGTATGAACCATTTTGTCAAAGACAATCTCTCTTGGGGCTTAAAGGGCCAGTATTAAAGTCTGAACTTTGCTGTCATCTTTGTTCTTGGCAACCGCTCAACATAGCAAGTATGAACCATTTTGTCTAAGACAATCCCTCTTGGGGCTAAAAGGGTCAGTATTAAACTCTGAACTTTGCAGACATCTTTGATCTTGGCAACTGCTCAACATAGCAAGTATGAACCCTCTTGGGGCTTAAAGGGCCCGTATTAAGGTCTGAACTTTACTGTCATCTTTGTTCTTGGCAACCACTCAACATAGCAAGTATGAACCATTTTGTCTAAGACCATCCCTCTTGGGGCTTAAAGGGCCAGTATTAAAGTCTGAACTTTGCTGTCATCTTTGTTCTTGGCAACCGCTCAACATAGCAAATATGAACCATCTTGTCTAAGACAATCTCTCTTGGGGCTTAAAGGGCCAGTATTAAAGTTTGAACTTTGTTGTCATGTTTGATCTTGGAAACGGCTCAACATAGCAAGTATGAACCATTTTGTCTAAAACCATCCCTCTTAGGGCTTAAAGGGCCAGTATGAAAGTCTGAACTTTGCTGTCATTTTTTATCTTGGCAACCACTCAACATAGCAAGTATGAACCATTTTGTCTAAGACAATCCCTCTTGGGGCTTAAAGGGCCAATATTAAAGTCTGAACTTTGCTGTCATCTTTGATATTGGCAACCGCTCAACATAACAAGTATGAACCATTTTGTCTAAGACAATCCCTCTTGGGGCTTAAAGGGCCAGTATTAAAGTCTGAACTTTGTTGTCATCTTTGTTCTTGGCAACCACTCAACATAGCAAGTATGAAACATTTTGTCTTAAGACAATCCCTCTTGGGGCTAAAAGGGTCAGTATTAAAGTTTGAACTTTACGTTCATCTTTGATCTTGGCAACTGCTCAACATAGCAAGTATGAACCCTCTGGGGGCTTAAAGGGCCCGTATTAAAGTCTGAACTTTGCTGTCATCTTTGTTCTTGGCAACCACTCAACATAGCAATGAACCATTTTGTCTAAACGGGCCAGTATCAAAGTCTGAACTTTGCTGTCATTTTTGTTCTTGGCAACCGCTCAACATAGCAAGTATGAACCATTTTGGTATATATTATTACCATAATGTATGCAACCATATATTTTAAGATGTTTTCGCCTTTCCATTACCATCATATCTCCCTTTCCATTACCATCAGATCTCCAGATGCAAATTATTCATTTGAGTCATCTAGCAAAGAATCAAACCAGAATAGTTGGCTATGGAAGAAATTTCCACCACAAATAATCCCAAATAGAGGCTGGCCTCACCACATCACATCACAGTCTAAGACAATCCCTCGCTTAAAGGGCCAGTGAGTCTTGAACCCTCAGGCGCAGGACATCTGAGTTTTCACATGTGATCAAGGCTCCATTGTCACCATGTCCTCTTTAAATTCTAAATTCTAGCTTCCAGAAAAGGCAGTAACCATTAGAGAACAGACTCATTAAGTAGGCATGATCATTGTGGGTCACGTCACGTTGCACATAATTGAGCCTCACTGGGTGTTTTTGTGAACTTTAGGACTGCTGGGCGAGAGTATTCTCTAGTGCAAACACCTAGACCGTTGAGGCTCCACAAGAATATTCCAAGAAATTTGGAGAAGTTTTAAGCAACAAAAATTACATTCACTGACATATATGTGTGTAAAAACAAAACAATGTACTCTAAATCCATAGCATTATAACACCACAGACGAGTATGAACACGCATGGTGTAAAATATCACAAAAATTTCATGATCATCATAAGATAATTGGATAACAAATTCACAAAGATAACACCTAAAATTAAGGTACATAAATCGAAATGAAAATGAACTCCCAACTAATGAATTAAGTACGCAGTTCCTCTGCGAAGTGTCCCAAACATTTCTTTACCTTTCAAAGTACCAAAGACAGCAACCAACATAGACCACCGTACAATACAACCAACCGGCACATATGATAATTTTCCAAAGAGAACAGTTATGGCAAATCCACGAGAAAACAAGCCCACCCCCAAAACCCATCAAGATTCACAACAGGCACACGACACGCAAATCAAGGAAGTAGATTCCCTTAAACCTCGATTTTCTTGAAAACCAAATAACAAATTGGCAGAAAAATGAGGCAATAAAGATTGACAGGAAAAGAAAGTAAGGTGTAACTGAATAAAGACTCGAGAAAGAAATCGGAAAAGGGTGTGAGAATGAAAGGGAAAAAGGGTACCTTGACGGCGATGGAGGGGTCGTGGGAGTGATCACTGGGTATAACGACATAATCGCCAAAACGACGACGTTGTGTTGGATTTCTTCAGAGACATACTTGGTAAGCCAAATAGCGAGAGCAGAAGGAACCAAATTGATTGAGAAGAAGAAGAAGTAGAATTTCTCTCTCTTCACTCTTTGGATCTGTTTCCAATTTTATTTCACTTCCCTCTCATTTAATTTCTTTTATTAATTACTTATTATCTTTAATTTTTTTATCTATCTCTCTCTGTTTCCAAATTTACCCAGTATATAAATTGCAATTTTGGTTTTATTTTATAATGTTGGATCTAACATGTTTATTTAAGATATGGTTAAAAAATTCAATTAAATAATATAAGTAAAATAATAAGTATTCATAATGAAACAAAAATTTAAATTTTCTAAAATTTAAAAATTAAAATCACAAAAACAAAATTATTTCTAAATTCAAGGAGAGATAGAAATTAATATCTCGTCGATATATACTTATTAATGTCTTGTTAAAGTTGAGAAGATTAATTTTTTTAATATTTTTTAATTTGACATATTTATTAAAATATTTAAACAACTAGTTAATAATCATTTTGTAAATACAAAATTGGGTCGAAACTGAATAAGTGAAGTTGCTGATTAACAGGGTTTAGATGTGTCTATACTAAAATTAAATAGAAAATAATTAAATTTATATTATTTATTTTTAATTATTAAATAATGAATTAATAAATTTACTAAAATTTAATTTTAATAAAATTTAATATTAACATAGAAATATATCCTATGAAATTAAAATATATCCTATGAAATTAAAATATATAATAAATACTTAAATAATAATAATAATAACAGGATAAAATGCGTTTTAGGTTCCTCTAGAATTTTAAATATATTAAATGTTACAAAAATATCGCATAATATTTTCCTTTTAACTAGAAAAAAGAATTTATATGAATAATAATTTTAACACGTAAATTATATGATTTAAAATAATTTTGGTTAACTGTATGATTAATATTATGTTAAGATTGTTATCAACGTTAAATTTTAATATATAATTACTGCTAATATGGCTTACAAATATATTTAAATTTTAGACTAAAAAACAAGTTTAAATTTTATAGAGACAGCAAATAATATAAAAAATAAAATAAAAGATGCATTTAATATTTTAAATAGTTAATATGACTAAATCACATATATGAGATTTCTGTTTTAATTTCTCTATTACTATAATTAATATTTGAAAAAAAATATATGATCAATTTGAATTTTTTTTCCTTGTTTAAGTTTGTCTATCAAATTTAGTCTATTTGACTAATTTTTTACTCCATTATTTAATAAATATTTCTTTTGAACTAATTTTGAAAACTAAAAAAAAAAATCTGAAAATTAAAATTTAGACTTTTTATGATAAAAAAATGAATTATTTTATTGTGTTGATTTTATTTATTTATTTAATATTTTGATCCATTTAATTTTTATATATACGAATTCTAATCCTAACCCTAACCTTAATGCTAGCCTAAATCCTGACTCCAATCTTAATGTTATCTTAAACTTTGCCCCCACCCCTACGTCTCAAATTTTAAATCTTAAACTCTAATCATAAATCCTAACCCATACACATAACACATAACTCATAAATCATAAATCCTAAACCCCACTCATAGTAAAATCCTAACTCTGATCCTAAACTATAAATCTTAAATCCTAAATTCTAACCCTAATCCTACACCTAAACCCTAATCCATAACCATAACCCTAAATTAACCTACACTGAACCATGATATTACCTTGCCCTAATCATAACCCTGACCATAATATTGACCATAACATAATCCTAACCTAATCCTAAGAAATTTTAAAAAATATTATATAATCATATCTGTTATTATAATTTATGACATGTATTTATATATAACTCATTATTTACATAATTTTTCAATTTAAATATAATTTTTTCTTAGTTTTTATTTTAAAATTATAATTTATACATTTATTTTTTATTAAACTTAATAATAAATTTATTCACTTAACTTTTATTATTATTACATAAATATCATCAATCAATAATTTATTTTTTATTTATAATTTTATAAATATTTAAAAGTAGAAATAGTGTTATCTTATAAAGAAGTTCGTGTTTGTTGTCTATGTTTTTTAATATCCCAAATGCAAAATGCAACTTTATTCAAGTGTAAAGTGTAAATATGCAGCATAGTTGTACTTGTGTGAAGTGAGCGTTTAGCAGCTAATGTTGGAAAGGTCAACCACCACATGCACCTCACTCTCTCTACAACTACACCAAACATAAAATTACAAATGTTTCATTATGAAATTTATCCTCATAGTTGGTGAAACCATTTCTTTTCTTTCCTTTTGCTAGTTTTGTCTTATTGAAATCGAAATACAAGAGCACATGTGGTTGATAGAAAAAGGTGTTAACTTGCACTAGCCATTTGTGGCTACATGCTAGAGCTTATAGAGTTGCTATGTCATAGTTTTCTTTTCAATTTTCATTGCAAATCAACCACTAAAATATTCATATATGCGCCGCTTTGCTTCTTCACGTGCATGAGTTTCATCTTCACCTTGCAACTCGTAGCCACTGTTTTACACGAAGAAAAGGAAAACGAATACTATCATGTTTGCAGTTACACCATATTCTCCGGCGACCACGCCGATTGACGTCATCCCTCAGCCGTTTCCGCAACCAGCACCGCCTCCATTCCATTCCCCGGCGTCACCATCGATGTTTCCGACGCCTCCAGCCCCGTCCTCGCCTTCGCCGGAAACTTTACTCGTCCAAGGTTTGTCGCCACCGCCATCTTCAGTTACGCCTATTCCTCTGACGGTGCCGTTGTTGCCGTCTCCGTAGCCGGAATCTCTCACACCGCCATTTCCGCCATTGGAGTTGCACAATCGCCTCCGGTTCCGACCGCCGCATCCCAGCCACCGCCGTTTCCATATGCCACAGCGCCTTCAACGACGTCGATTCCGCCGTTTGCAGTTGCGCCATCGCCTCCGTCTCCGACCGCCAATTTTCCACTTGCATGGCCAGATATGCCTCTGGCACCGGAAGCGGTGACGACGTCGACTGTTCCTCCACCGCCTTTACCTTCTTCGTTCACGACGGAACCAACCTTGGCAACGCCGTGGAGCCCCGCATTGCCGTTCTCGGCGCCGGAAGTTAATTTGCCGGTGGCTGTAGATTTTCGGAAGGCCTCAACATTCCACGTGTCAAGTGGGCTCATTTTTGGACTTGTAATTGGAGCAATCGTTTTGGTGTTTGTTTTTAGTATTGGATTAGTTCTATGCAGGAATAGGAAGAAAAACAAACAGAAGAATCTATGCACGCGTCGCTCTAAGGAATCACCACCGTCCGTTGAATCCAAGAGTTAGAAAATCTTACCCCTTTTTGTTTGTTTGTTAAATTGGGATAAATCTCTCAGGACAAAAGTTAACATCAGTTTGCTATGTACTTTTTGTCACTTAATCCAATCAAAATTTCATTTTAATAACTCACACTAACTCAAAATGCAAATCTTGATTGCATATTTAGTGAAATGAAACTTCAATAAAAACAAAGGAGTAGCTAATTTTTCCCCTAAATGTAAAGGCGTAGTTTAATAGTTTACATGATCTCTTCTATTGATGGATAATAGAGTTCAATTCAATCCATTTCATGTTTCATTTGATTTGTTGGATAATTATTAATCTACTTGCACACTGCCTGATCTCATCATCAGAATCTCATGTTATTCGAGTGCCATTAAATCCAGCGCTGCCATCACATCCCACATCAGGTTCTTTTAGTTCAGTGTCTGTGAAAGCAATTCCAAACCATGCTCCAAGGGCAGCCTTCGGTCCCAGGAATGATATTTCACGTATGATGAAATATTGGTGGCCACTAGTTGTTTCTCAGAGTCCAACCTTCTTGGAGAAGGTGGTTTTGGCTATGTGTACAAAGGAGTTCTCCCATGTGGAAAGCAAATTGCGGTTAAGCAGCTAAAATCAGGAAGCCAACAAGGAGAGAGAGAATTTCAAGCTGAGGTTAAGACAATTAGCCGAGTGCGTCATAAGCATCTTGTTGAATTGGTTGGCTACTGCGTTATTGGGGCAGAGAGAATGCTTGTTTATGAATTTGTTCCAAATAACACATTGGAATTTCACTTGCATGGCAAGTCTGTCATTTATGGTAATTCATCGAAACTTTTTCTTCAATGTTGTTGATGGTACTGGTGGTTTCTCGTGAAAAAGTTATTTTTCAAGTATCCTTGCTGTTATACCACGGTGCTGGAGACCACAAAACAATGTCCACCGTTAGAACACTAGTAAGGTAAAGGCACTAATCCTAATTAAGAAGTCGTAAGGCGAGATTAACACCTATTGGGCCCGGTTTAACTATTCTGACAAAACAAGGCCCATCAAAACAGTATAAATAGGAGGGGACCCCATGGTGAAAGGTAAGGTCACTCTAAACTTTTCACTAACACCTTATTGGATCTATCTGACTTGGGCATTGGAGTATCTTTGCAGGTACTCCACCCTCTCGGAATCTCAAGGAGTTGATCAGAATGGAGAAGATAGCAGCAGCTTGATAGGGAACATCTGACCTCGGATAAATTGTAAGAACACCTCCGAATGGAAACAACCCCATTCAATGCGTCTGAATCTAACATATCTATACTAGCACTAAATGACTTTAACGAGGCAGTTCTGTTAAACCGAGAAATGTGCTTCCAAACGTCAGCATGAACCTAGTCATAATCAGATCTGGATAGGCGGGGTACCATACTTGGCAGCATCGGTCTTGGGGATAATCAGAGGATAAGCATCCTCGACAACCCCACCCACAACAGCATTACCACTGACGCAAGAGGACTCTGAAGAGCTTTTGGAACTAGCCGAGAAGATGAACAACCTCACGTGGCAGCATGGGACCAACAAGCCTGGACATTCTTGAGGTAGAACTATCGGATACAGAAGAGGACATGGTTGGTTACCTTGATTGAGCCGAGAAGATGATCAGAGAGAGCAGGGAAAGAGGGTAAGGAAACGCGCGAGTGAAGGAGGACCACCATGCTATTTATAGCAACAAGAAAAAGCGAGAAACCCAAACGTCGTGCAAATCTCGAGCATTGGATCAAAGCAGGAGCAATGGTTTAGATGAGAACCATACATGAATCAACAAGACATGACCATCGCACGTCACATTGTCCAATCATCAGTTAAGCGCTCTACCTTACGATCAAAACATTCTCAGATCAACAACATAATTGAGTTCGGCCATACAAATTTTTGCCCTTTCACAAGAGCTCAAGCCTGGGGGCAAGTGTTATACCATCATGTCAGAAACCCAGATGTCTGCTTGACCTAGCGACCAAGCGGCCCTCTCGGCACAAAACAATGTCAACGTCAGAACACTAGGTAAAGGTGCTAATCCTAATTAAGAAGCGGTCAAGCGAGATTAACACTTGTTGGGCCCGGTTTAACTATTCTAAGAGAATAAGGCCCACTAAAACAATATAAATGGGAGGGGACCCCATAGTGAAAGGTAAGGTTACTCTGAACTTTTCACTAACACCTTCTTATCGGACCTATCTAACTTGGGTGTCGGAGTATCTTTGCACGTATTCCGCCCTCTCAGAATCTCAAGGAGTTTATGAGAATGAAGAAGATAATAGCAGCTTGATAGGGAACATCTGGCCTTGGATAAACTGTAAGAACACTTGCTATGCCGTGTCTAGATGGACATGTTTTTCAATGGTGAAGATGACATAAAATTGTATTGCCAGGGAGGGGAATATCTTCCTAGGATGGACAACGAGAATTAAAATTGCCCTCGGATCTGCAAAAAGGCTGGCATATCTACATGAAGATTGTGAGATTTCTTTACTTTCGAGTTAGAATCTGATTCAGGATTTAGCTGTTAACATATATTATTCCTTCATGTTACATACTTAAATCTTATATAAGGATACCGTGCTTATAAGTATAGGAAATGGTAATTGGTTTTTAATCGCGATTATCATGCTTACAGGTAATCCAGCAATTATTCACCGTGATATTAAAGCATCTAATATTCTTCTTGATTTTAAGTTTGAACCCAAGGTAAGTCTAATCTTGTTCCCTTGATTATTATATGATAAAGTCATTATTAATTTTTATACAGGTTTTTATTCTTTCCTTTTGTAATAAGCTTCTGTGTCCTTTTTCTCATGAAATGCAAGTCTTAAAAGGAAATATTGATGATGATAATAATAGGAACATTTTTCAATATATTTAACATCAAATGCGTCCTTGAGAAAAACAGAATGCTATGTTAATTGGAGATGCCTTTCTCCCCTCTTTTGATTCACCTATGTTTCTTATTCATATTGCTTATTACTCTTTAAATAAAACTGTGACTCCAATTCATATTGCCTATTACTCTTTAAATAAAACTCTCCTATAGTTTCTGACTTTGGCGTGACAAACTCTCATGGACCTTCTTCAACAAGCCAATAACATCAAAAGTGTGAATCAACTTCAAGTCAATTAAATTGAATTTGTACATTCTATCCAACAAGACAATATCTTAGATAATATCAATGTTAACTCTCACAAAACCACTTAGATCATTAATTATAGCGCTACTGATTATGTTTTGCTTTTTCAACCAACTTTATTTCTTATTGTTCGATTGCTTTTATTCCTGTTAAGCTTCCCACGAGACAATTGTCTTAGCCAGACACTTTATAACAGGGAAATTCAATGACCATTTTTACCTTAATAATATTTTATATATCACATTTTTCTTTCAATATATTCTCCATATCAAAGTTAACTTCTCTAAATTGTGAATTAGTTTTTTCTAGTTCTTGTTGTGTTATATAGGACATGCAAACCAAAAATAGGATTAATACAATTATATGATTGATGCTCTTTACACTTTTCTTGAACATGCTAACAAAAAACTTTTTACTCATTTTGTTGTCATTGAATCCATTTGTAACCCTATTTGTGGCACTTTCGTATGAAGCATCCTTCTAATGAAAGATTGCACTCGATGCAAACATATTATTCATGTGTTATTGATAAATAATTTATTTGTCATACTTGTTATCAAGATAAAAAAAATTATCCTTCCCTCTCAGTACTTCTCAAACCTCAAATCCTTTTGATTTACTCCATATAGATATTTGGGGTACTTGCTTTGTTACACCCATTCATCGTCATAGATTTTTTCTAACTATTGTTGGTGATCCACACATGATGCACATGGGTTTTTGATAAGTGCCTAATTTCAGTAATATTTCATATTAAAATATAGACACTTATGAGTATTAATTGTTAATTTACATATAAAATAATTCCTAATTTATGAATTTATACCTTTTTATATATTTTATGGTCTTTAATTTAATAATAACGTTGTATTCCCAAATTTGGTGTTAATTTCACGTTTCTAGGGAAGATTGCAATGATTGGGTTAAAGAGGAATGGTATAAGCTAAAAGGAGAAAGCTGGAAGGCCCGGGATGCACAAAACGAGCAAAAAAGTCCAACTCATCAGCAGAGTATCTCGCTCAAGCGAGTTTATTCTCGCTTGAGCAAGAATGCTCCAGTGACGTTTTCGAAAATCGACGCCTTTCTCACTCAAGCAAGAATTCCTTGCTCAAGCGAGAACGCGTCAAACAAATTGGGTTATTTTTATGTTTTATCAAAAAGCCTATCAGTGCGACCCAGGAAGTCACCTAACCCTATCAAATTAGATTAAATAGGGGGCTAGAGGCTTGACACTAGTGTGCAAGATTGAGAGGAAAACACCATTGAGTGACTTGTAACCATATTTGGAGAATAGAAGGTGCTAGAAGATGTGTGGCTAATTCTACCCTATGGATTTGGGAGTAATTTGTTCAATCTTTTATGTATTTAGGTGATATTTAAATATGATATAATATTATGTTCATGATTGATTATTGGTATTATTGTTTTGTTTTTAATGCTTGATCTAGAATCTTAAATCTGACTGAATAGTATTTTTATGGTTCTGACCTAAACAATAATACTTAAAATATTTGAGTGCTAAGAATAGACTTGAAATGTTAATTGCTATCAACATCTGAGCTTGACTCTAAGTTGGTTTTATAAATATGTGAGAAATCGATATTTAGGAAACATTCTTAATAATTTCATATGTGAGGAATCGATATAAATGAATTTTATACGAGTCAATTTCAATCAAAGAACATAATGTTACCATGTTAATCAAAATACATGAGAGTGAGAAAGATGAAACCTAATCTCTATTTTTCCAATTGAAGCAACAACTCTTTGATTGGTTATCTTGTTGATTCTTGCCATCATAAAAATTCTCAAACACACTTTTATTGTTCTATTTTTATATTTAGCGAATCTTTTACTTGAATAGTCAATTGTTCCTTGTGGGATCGATATCCGTCCTAAAGAACATACTATAACTTCTGACAACGCGGTGCACTTACTGTATAAAGTCATCAGTTTTCCTAATGAACAAAAAGTTTGAAACTCGGACCATTATCATTGATTTTATTACTATAATTGAAAATCAATTTCAACATATTGTTAAGGTTATACACACTCACAACGGTAATGAATTTCTCATTAAATAATTGTTTTCTTCTAAAGGAATAATACACCAAACTAGTTGCATAGAAACCCCTGAGAAAAACAAAATTGTTGAAAGAAAATGCCTTTGCTATGCTAACACCGTTACTACTAATAGAAAGAAGCTAGATAAAAGAGTTGGTCTTGGAATCTTTCTTGGTTTCAAACTCGACACTAAAGGATATTTTTTTTTCTGAATCTTAAAACTCATAAGGTAGACGTTTCTAGGCATATCGTTTTTCAAGAAAATATTTTCCCTTATCACATCGATTTTGATGCTAATATGGAAAACAATAGCATCATTCTTCTAGTTCCTAGTAATAATTGTTGTCTTAATGATATTGCTATCAATAATCAACCTCTTCCTTATGAACACACTCTACATATTGATAGTGACATTGATGATGCTCTTAGAGGATCTACTCGCATTTGAAAACCTACTTCTTACTTGGAGGACTTTCAAACTACTATGCATTTTTCATCTGCTATCGTTAATAGTATTAAATATCTTATCCAATTTTTTATATCATTTGATTTTTTATCGAGTAACTTTTGCAACGTTGTTTTATCCATTTCGTCCAATGTTGAGCCCAAAAACTATGAACAAGCATCCAAGAATGATTGTTGGAACAAGGCTATGGTTGAAGGAATTGTTGCTTTAGAAGTTAATAACATTTGGATAATCACTAATCTTCCTCCAAACAAGTCAATCATTAGATGTCGTTGGGTTTATAAGATAAAATATAGAGTAGATAATATTGTTGAACGATATAAGGAAACTCGTGTTGTTGATAAGGGATACACTCAACTTGAGGGTTTGGACTACCTTGACACATTTGTACCAGTGGCCAAACTCACTACCTTTTGGTTACTTCTTTCCCTAATTTCCATTAACAACTCAATGTCAACAATGCTTTTCTTTATGGAGATTTGAATGAAGAAATTTACATGAAAATTCCACCAGGGTTATCTCATTCTCACAAGAATCAAGTTTGCAAACTCTAAAGATCTCTCTAGGTCTAAAACAAGCACGTAGGCAGTGGTATGCAAAATTATCTAAATACTTACGTCAACATGGTTATACACACTTTGCAATTGACCACTTTTTATTCCTGAAACATACTAATAATTATACTATTGCTCTTTTGATTTATGTTGTTGATATTATTTTTACTTAAAATAATACTAAAGAAATCTCTCATATCACTTCTCTCCTTGATCAAAATTTCCACATCAAAAACTTGGGAGATCTCCCCTACTTTCTCAAACTTGAGATAGCTAGAAGAAGTAGAGACATTAATGTTTCTCAACCAAAATACATGCTTGACCTTCTTGCAGAAACTGGGATGCATGTATGTGTTCCTGCCATCACTCATATGGTTCATTGTTCTCATCTATTTGCTGATACTAAAAATAAACTTAACGAAATCGAAGTTTCTTCTTACAAAAGACCTATTGGTTATTTCATCTACCTCACAAATACTCGTCCCAATATCACTTATATTGTTAATAATCTGAGTCAATTTGTTTCATCTCCAACCAAAACTCATAAACAAGCAACTTTTCACATCATTTGCTACCTCAAAGGTGCTCTTGGTAATGGTATCTTTCTTAGCTCACAAAGTCCTATACAACTAAAAGCCTTTAGTTATTCATACTGGGTTACATGTCCTCTCACGAAACGTTTCCTTACTGGTTTTGGTATCTACCTTGTTAATTCTATAATATCTTGAAAATCTAAAAAACAAAAAATTCTATCACAGAGTTCATCTGAAATCGAATATCAAGCCAAAATTGCTGTTACTTGTGAAATATAATGACTAGCTTATCTCCTTCACGACCTTCATGTCCAATTCACCCAACCAACTTTTTTGTATTGTGATAACCAATCTACTAGTCAGATTGTTGCCAACCAATATTTCATGAATGAACCAAGCATATAGAGATCAATTTGTTATACTGTTTGAGAAAAAAAATCAATGGAAGTCTTATCAAGCTTCTTCACACAACTTGTGTTTTTCAATATGTTGATATTTACACTAAACAATTTGTTCCAGTTGTTTTTAGAACCATGAAATGTTAAACATCTATTTCGAGCATGAGGGAGGCTGATAAACTTTGTTTTTCATGTCCTGTATAGACGGTCCTTTGTTAGATTGTCTATACCTTGCGTAGACAATCTTCTGCTAGACCGTTTAATCTACTTGATGGTCTAGTTTTTTGACATACCATTTAAATAGTCTTGTTTTATACCAGATCGTTTAGTTAATATAATTAACATTAGGCTGTTTAATCTGTTGATAAGTAGTTTGTTTTTCCTTTTGTTTGTTTTTGTTAGTTTGTTTTTCCTTTAATGTTTTTTTCTTTTTTGTTGCATGGATATACCTTCGTTGTCTTCTTTTGACACACTAATGAAATCAATGCTCTATATTTTTGCTTGTTTATGGTTTTTTCTCTTCTCTCTCTTTTCACTTTATACATTATACATTGTGACTTGTTATCATAGAAAATTTCATAAATCCTCCTAATTGTTTCTAAAGGGGTATGTCATTCACCATGTTATTAAAATTAATGTTTGTATAGGTATGATTTCATGATGTACCAGAGGGGAAGGGTAAAAGCTATGATTATGTATAAGGGTTGGTTCACCCCTAAAGTGGTTCATATTTTATTTATTTTTTATGGTCAATAAAAAAAATTAATTGAAAAAACAATTCAAAGGTGAAAGTTTAAAGTTAACTTGAAAGCTCAACACCTAAGTTAAAAGTGTTTAATAAACTTAATATAAAATTCTAAAATAATAAATAAGAATGTAATTGATGATTGAATTAAATATTAATGTTATGTAATTTATTCTTTATTATTTTTAATAATTATAATTTTTTTTATAATCTAACTTTTTTATATAAATTAAATTAAATTTAAGTAATATTTGAGTTAAATTTTAAGATTTAGGATTTAGAGTTTATTTTTTATTATAATTTAAAATATTTACTATTTCTCAATAAAAATAAAAATTTCATTAAAATAAATAATTTAATGACTACAACAGCAATATTCCAGTATAAAATTAAATTAATAATTCAAGAAATTGTAGTAATAGATAATAATTGAAAATTCATAATTATAAATTAAATTTGGACATTAGAATTTTTACTATTACTTTAAAAAATAAGATGACATAATATAAGTTTTATGTAGGTAAATTATTTTGAGACACTAATATGCTAATATGAATAATTTATTGAAATAAATTAAAAAATATTTTAAAAGTTACATTATAAAACATATGTAAAATAATTTATTGTTCTTATCGAGTTGGAAGTTGAAATCCGATGTGGTAGACAAGTGATTGTCTTATGAATCAAACTCCTTAGATACTAGCTCAAGAAGACGAAAGATAAAAGAGATTTACCTGTGTGAGGTGTTCAAATTAATAATATGTTTTGAAACATTAGTATATAAATAAGTATATAGTATTCGAGAATATTTTCTAAGAATATTTTGTATTTATAAACATACCGTTGATAAGATAATAAAGTAGTTATTATTAACATTATATATCCGTTGTGGTGATATTAAGATCATTTACTGCTCAGTGTATCCGATTTGAATGTATTATTCCCTCATGGGTAGGTACATTTATAAACATTTCGTCTAGGAGATTAGATGTTTTACCAAAAACACATCATATTAAAATAAACTAAAATGCAAATTATAAGTATTAAAAATATTGAATATTCTTTGCAATTACAATGAGACAAATGAGGGCAGGAATCTTAGTAACCTAAAGTTATATTTATATATAAATTTCACGAAGCTGAATCTGAAGAATAGTTCCACAGAGTTGGTGTTCTACCGTCTTCTCAAATCTTAATGTCTCTGAAGTAAACATGTATAATGACGTATAGATTAAGAGAATTTGATAGGTAAAACACATGTTTAGCTATATAAACAAAACTAATGTCTATATCTACATCACTTTCTCTTCTAGTTTTAGAATCTACAGATATCTTCTCAAACAATCAAAGCATGAGATCAATCATGATAGGATGCTGAATACAATTATGTACTCTCAAACTAAAATAACTCTAGCACTAAAAAGGATCCAAACACATCTATCTTAAACTTCAGGAAAAAAAAAATTCCATTAAAATCTAAAACAAAAGAAAACTTGATTTTGTAGTTTTTTTTTAATAAACTAGATTAAAAAAATCACAACTTAACGTGTGTTTGAGTTCAGTTTCATTTAGTGTATCCCATTAAAATAAGAGTTTTGAGTTTCAGGCAGATGAATCTAAGTGTTAAGGTTGGAAGCAATCCACTTCCACCCCGGAACATGAAGCAAAATATCGTAACGATAACCAACTCAGAAAGGCAACTCATGGCTGCAAATATATTGATGAAAAAATATTTCAATTTGGGAAAAATGGAACCTAAATTTACAAAAGTAAAATGTTTTGGCACTACAATTAATGTTTAGAACAACAGAAACAAGCCCTTTTCAAGAGGACATGGTTTTTAATTGATAAATCCCAATGGAAGACCAGTAGTGCCGCCATCAAATCGAAGAAAGGGCGAAGCCTGCATCATAACTTGCTGCAGCTAACTTCAGATTTGAAGTTAAATTACCTGTAAAAACTTGAATTATTTTCTTACTCTTGGTTTGTTGAACTTTGTTCTTTTTCCTTTGCTCTTTTACAAGGCGATGACTGTTATTAAATGACTGGTATGTTTTCCTTTGTTGAATTTTTGGAAGACCTGAAAAGAAGAGAGAACCTGCAAGGTGTTATGGCATATTTTTGTAGTCAAGGTAGAATCAGAAAGTACTTGAACAGAAGTGAATGGAAGAAGATCAATCTCTTTCCATTCCGTGTTCTTCACATACTTCCCACGAAAATGGACTGATTAAAGCATTAAAAGAAAAATCAGTAACCATATGCAGCTTGCAGTAAGTTCACTTGCCTCCTTTGGGGATAAGGCTTTAGATCACCCTGTGTGTCTTTACAGGCTTGTCTCCTCTCACGTTGATTACAACGTCCCTGAAGAATGACAGCACAAGAAATATAAAAATTCTTAGGACTGAAAAATTATATGTATTTGAAGCAGACCACATCGACAAAATGTGAATATTATCACCATGACCATAAAAAGAGAACACTTCTTTAAACTGATGGGCTTATTAGTAACATGGCTCAGCATAATAATAATAATATATGTGTGTACATACATTTATCCGCATATAAACTATATGGACCGATAGAACAACTAGGACAATAGCAAGTGCTTTTTACCAGCTTTACTAATGTAGAAAAAAATAATAATACTAAGGACAAACTTGTACTAATTCTATGATGTCTATCATCAATGTAGTTCCCAAACAACACAAAGCTCATAGCAGCAGCTGTTGACAGAAAACTGCCTCGCTTATAATTTGCTAGAACAAGACAACATAGATGTATCTAGGGAAATTATCTCAATAAGCTTATGGGAAACTTAAAGGGAGGTGTAGAACAGTAATACATCAAAACCAATTGACCACCAAAAACAGAATTTAAATAAATCTAATCATCCAAGGGCATGCAGATTGAAGTACAACAAATTATTTATTGAAACATGTGGATTCATGCGGAATTGCATAGTCTGTGTTAAAACTTAAAAAATACAAAGATAATACTACGATTGGAATTTAATACAATTAATTCTTATTAATAACAAGGAATATATATATATATGACGATTAACTGTCTTAGAATGGTGGGTTGTGAATAACTTAAGCGGCTTAAGGGCTAGTTTAATATACATTGACTCATAGGAAAATAGTAAGACGCATTTGCTGAGTGCTATTTCTCTAAAAATAATATGAACAGGTTAAAATAAAAGTTAAATAGAAAACTGAGTATTTTTTTCAGAGGGCTTTATCCTTTATCTTCAAAACAGTGAGAGACTTGTACATAACAGAGTCTCCTCCCAGTAAAGTTGATCACCAGGGATGTTATCCTTCCTTTTCCTTCTGGATGTCAGGTGTTATTGTCAACCAATTACAGTATAGTATGTAGTTGAAGAAATCCTCATCATACTTTTTATATTTGAGAGAGGAGACAATACAAGTAGTAATAACAGATCTACAAGCCCATCTCAATAAAAATAATTATGAGGGCATAAGCACCACATTAGTTTCCAGCATTGTAATACACGATTTACCGCTTACAGTTAGATATATTTTCTTGCTCCACTAATTAAGCAGCAGAGATATTTGCAAATATGAAATGCTGAAAAGGTTTGTCTAAAATAAGTACTCTGACCCAATAGGTAATAAACATTTTATTCAATACACTGAAACCTCTTAAAACATAAACCATCATGTTTATGAGCACCCAATTAAGTATAATTTTTATCAAAGAAAACATAATTTACCCACGTCAGCACCACAATCATCTAAACATTCAATAACTAAACAATACTAAAGTTATACTTGAACACCCAAGCACTCTTAATCAAAGATTATACAATGCATATAAAAATGGAGAAGGAATAAGATAAGAATCTGTAATGAAAAAAGTGTTATCATTCTTTATCGGTTCTTAATAATAACACCAACATTTCTATCATACATACAAGCATAAACACACGTATATATACAGTAGTGTGAACATTTTCAAGGGTTTATCCTACAGAAAGCAAACCTTATCATCAAGTTTAAGAACATAAGTCAGAACAGGAAATCTAGTGATTAAAGGAGCCAAAAATAGAAGTAGTACAAAACCTCCAGCAGAAAGTGATAAGAAATATTGAGATAGATCCCATGCAATCATAAAAAACAGGAAGGGAACTAAACACTTTTTTAAATTGCACTAGAAGTTACAATTTTATTCTTCATCAAATCGCTGTCAAATCTAAGCAAAACCTTCCGTACGTACAGTTAAAAGAACACTGCCATTACCACTCCAAACTTCCACCAACACAAATCTTAAACAGGATATAGATGAATCCGCCGAAACCAACATAAAATATAAAGGCACCACCATTTTCCAAGCATGCGATAACGAAGCAAACAACACAGTACATCCAATAACAGCGAGAAAGCATAGAGGAATACAAAAAACAAAGCAAGTGGCAAACTCCTCGTATGTTATAAAGAGTAACACAGTTCAAAAATTAAACACAAGCCTCGGCTAAGGCACAAGGTATGAGAACTTCAATTTCAAAGTTCAAACCTGAGCAAAAGCATTCGAATGGTTGAAGATATATATTCAGAAACAAAAGCTACGTACGCTCTTACTTGGAGTTGTCAATTGCATTGACATCAACGTCGCGAGGCACGAGAGTAGAGTTACTCTTCCTCTTAGCGAGAAACTTGCTCTTAGGCTTTCTCTCTCTGACTTTCCAAACGTTGTTCTTCCTGAACACGAACTTGTCCACCTTCCACCCGGGGCAACTCGTGTCGATCACGGTCACCTCGCTCTTTGTGAAACCCTTCAACTCGTTACCCTCCGCCTCCTCCCCGCGATCCGCGGTGGCCTCCTCTTCCACTTCCGGCACCACCGGGTCGCCTCTGGGAGCTGCGGCCGCGGCGACGACGGCGGTATTGGCGGCGGAGGAGGCGAGGAAGATTTTAGGGTTGGTCTGTTTCCTGGGGCATTTTTTGTTGGTTTTAGTGAGGGTAGCGCCCATGCAGAAGAGCTCAGCGAGGAGGGCGGCCATGGGCTTGGGCTCGTCTCGGGTTGCGGAGGGAGGTTTCCGGGGCGGGTCATTGGGGCGGGCCTGGGGGGACTGGGGATGGGCCGTGAGGAGGAAGGAATCGAGGTCGGGTTCGTCGCCGGTGGGGATGCCCTTGCTGGACCGGAGACGGTCAAGCCAATTCAGACCGGATTTTCCGGTCTGGGCCGAGCAGAGCATGGTCGTTGAGGAGAGAAAGAAAGTGAATGTGGACGACAGTGGTGGGAGTGATAAACGAAACCAAACGAAACAAAAAAAAAACAGGAAAGGGGAAAGAGGAAGAGGGAGTGCGCAATGCGCGTCGTGAGTCGTCGGTGACTGCCACGTGGACGACAAAGTGATATACTGCGTTTTAAAATTGGAGAAAAGAAAACCTATTTATTATTTATTATCTGTTGTCCTAGTCCTCTATTGTATTCAGCATTTTATCCTATTTATTACTAATTATATACTTATATTTTAATGAATATAATGTATTATTAAAGTAGAATTCTGAACATATTTAAAAAATAGCACCTATAATATCTGTATTATCTATAAAATAAAAAACAAAGAAGAAACAGTTACCCACGTGAGTAGGCAGTGTTTGGTGATTGCAGTTCCTATGTATGAATGTATTTGGGAAGTGGCGACAGTAAAAACAACGTTGATGTCTTGTGAACCACGCCCCCTCAAAAACCGCTGATGACAGATCATTACTTTCACTTTTTTTCTACTTCTTCACAACAAAGCTTCGTAAATAAATAAACAAATAATACAAGTGTTACTATGAGTAACGTAAGGTATTTATTGTAAGTCTTCTAATATGTTGGTTTATTGATAAATTATCCTAAACAAATACTTTAAAGTATGGAAGAATTGTGTTGGCAACTCTTTCTAATGAAAATATTTACTATATTTTATTTCTCAGAGGTATCTTAAAACGTTCTTCAAATATTATTAGAAATTACTTGTACTCAACGAGCATACATAATTAACATATTAATTCAAACTATAGTCTTTTAAAACTCCACACACACATAAAAAATATTCAATTAATGTATGTTTAGTAAAAAATATACTTAATTTTTAAATATTATTTTGTAAGTAATTGTTCATTAACTACTCTTAATTATATATAGGGATACTATTAATTTTATAAAAAATACTACTATTTTATAATATTTTTTAGCTAATTCTCTATAACAATATTTTTAAAAAGGAGATGACTATTGAATTGGTGGACACATTTATTTAATATCTGATTAATAATATAAATATTTTGAAATTTAAATATTCAACTTGATCTTAATCATTTAAAAAAATTAACTTTCAAATAAAAAAATACTATATTAATAATTTGGCCTAAATTTCAACAATATATACTAATATCTATTAGTAATACTCCATTAACACTAGTGTAAAATGTTAAAATAACTATTGTTTATTTAATACGGTTTTATTTTAGACGTAGTTTTTCAAAACGCAATGACATTTTTTAAATTATTTTCATTTATGAATGAGGCTTTACCTATAGTCGCATTCATAAATCAAAGCATACGATTTAAGAATACGGTTATTACAAATAATCGCATTCTTAAATCAAAATTTACCCTAACTTTGAAACGCGTCACTTACGTTTTTTATACTTTCTTCCTTTTTTTCCTCTTCGCATTTGCTTTGTTCCTGCTCACTTGTTCCTCTTCTGCTTTCTCTATTTCGTGCTTCCTCTCTTGTTTGCATTGTTTGTGCCATTGGTAAGCATTGTGTTCCTCTCTTCTTCTTCACCATTGATTTTTGTATGTTTTTCATTTCTCTTATAGATTTTGTCTTATGTCATTGCTAATGTCACTGTTTTATTGGGAAGGTTTTTGTTTGCTCTCCTCGTCGTTGTTGCTGCCTTGTGCCATCGCTGCTGATTTCTTTGCCACCGTCACTGCCTGTCCCGCGTCACTCTTCATCACCACTGTTGCCTTCACGCACAAGGTTGGCGGTATTTTAAATTTTTTACATTTTTATGTTATTAATTTGTTTATTTTTTATTTATTATAATTTGTATTTTTTAAAATTTATATATTTTTTTTAGGTTAGAATAGAATTATTAAATTATTAGATGGTAGATAGATTTATATTTGTATTTATTATTAATTTATATTATGCTAGTTGTTAGTTTAGAATAGAATTATCGTGTTGGTATTGAGTTCGAGGTTGTTCGACCATCGGCAATTCTGGTATTGAGTTCGGGGTGTTCAACCCTCAGCAATTGATACCTGCTGGTATTGAGTCCGAGGGTGTTCAACCCTCGACAATCGCATGAGATAGAAAATTTATTAGAAAACACCTGGATGACTATTACAAAATATAATGGATCGAAATTGGATTAATTTTGTTCACATAAGTGATGAGTACGAAAGAGGAGTAGAAGAATTTATACAATTTGCGTAATGTAACGCAAATAATAGTGGTCAAGATGGAGCAAAGATCAGGTGTCCGTGTGTTATTGATGACTTTTTACGGCAAGTGCACCGCGTTGTCAGAAGTAATAATTGTCCCTAAGGACGGATATCGATCCCACAAGGAACAGTGAATTATCAAGTACAATAATCGCTAAATATAGAACAAAAAAATTAAAAGTGTGTTGAAAGTTGTTATAATGGCAAGAATTAACAAGAAAACAAATCAAAGAGTAATTGCGTCAATTGGAAAAATGGGGATTAGGTTTCATCTGTCTCACTCTCATGTATTTTGATTAGCATGTCAATATTAAGTTCTTTGATTGAAATTGATGCCCGTATAAAAATCATTTATATCGATTCCTCGCATATAAAATCCTTAAGAATGTTCCCTAACTATCGATCCCTCCCATAATTATAAGAACAATCTAGAACAAAGCTCAGACGTTAATAGCAATTAACATTTCAAGTCTATTCCTAGCACTCAAATATGTTAAGTATTGTTGTTTAGGTCAGAACCCTAAAAATACTTTCCAGTCAGATTTAAGATTCTCAGTTTGTCACGGAAAATTAAAAGTAAAACAACAATACCAATAATCAATCAAGAACTGAATATTTTAATATAAGATATCACCTCAATACATAGAGTTCGAGCAGATTACTCCAAATCCCAAAGGGTAGAATTAGCCACGCATACTTCTAGCACCTTCCATTCTCCCAATTGGGGTACAATTCACTCTATGGTGTTTTCCTCTCAATCTGGCACATTAGGGTTGTGCCTCTAGCCCCCTATTTAACCTAATTTGCTAGGGTTGAGTGACTTCCTGAGGCACACTTATGGGCTTAATAATAAAAACATAAAAATAGCCCAATTAATCTGACACATTCTTGTTGTTGAGTTGGACTTTTCTCTCTCTCTTTTGCATGTTTTGGGCCTTCCAACTTTCTCCTTTTAACATATATCATTCTTCTTTAATCCAAATCTCAATTCTTCTATAAAAACCTGCAATTAACACCAAATTTAGGAATAAAATGTTCTTATTCAATTAAAGATCATAAAAAATGTAAAAAGGTATAAATTCATAAATTAGGGATTATTTTATATGTAAATTAGCAATTAATACTCATAAGTGCCTATATTTTAATATGAAATATTACGGAAATTAGACGCTTATCAGTTATGCAACTTGGACATGGCATGATGAATTATTAAATTTACCACTTGTTTCCGTAACTGAAGAATATGTGGGGTCCACCATGAACGATGTTGTACATGATGATGTAGATTATGATCGATTGGAGGACATGATTCTTGATATAGGAGCTGAGTCTTTTGCAGAAGTGCATGGATATGGAAGTATGTCAAGCGATATAAAGACTCCATTGTATCCTGCATCAACTAACTTCATATGGTTGTCGGTGGTGTTAAGATTGATTAATTTGAAGGTAATAAATGGATGGACTAATAAAAGCTTCACGAAATTGCTTCATGTTGAAGGATATGCTTCTAGAAGGAAATACTCTACCCAATCGTAATTATGAGGCCAAAAATATTCTTTGTCCAATGGGTATGGAGTATAATATGCATGTCCTAATGATTGTATATTATACATAAAAGATTTTGAATTGTTGAAAAGTTGTCCGAGGTGTGGGTTATCACGTTATAAGTTGAAACAAAAAAATAATGATACTATTGAAGAGATAGAAAAACATGGACCCCCAATGAAGGTTACGTGGTATCTTCCCATCATTCCAAGGATGAAGTGTTTGTTTGCAAACTCAAATGATGTTAAGAATCTTAGATGGCATTCAGATGAGAGGAAATATGATGGCATGTATCGACATCTAGCTAATTCTATTCAATGGAAGAAATTTGATGATGAGTTTCCAGAGTTTGGTAAAGAATCAAGAAATATCCGACTTGGTTTAGCTACAGATAGAATGAATATGTTAGGTAATGAGTACAAATCACAGTTCATGGTCTGTTTTACTAGTTATTTACAACTTACCTCCTAGATTGTGCATGAAGTGAAAATACACGATGTTGTCTATGATGATATCCGGTTCGAAACAGGCAGGGAATGACATAGATGTTATAACAATAGCAAGCTTGTATCTAAAACCCATTTTTTATATTTAGTAAAGATTATATACAGAATTCAAAATTATATTTAATATATGTAAGGATTTTATTTATTCATTTTCATTTACAAAATTTAAATTTCTTTTCTTCAAATTATTTTTACTTTGTATGTGAGATTTAAAATTATTTATCCTTTTTTTCCTTAATCAGATGTTAGAGTTTAGAAAATAGCAAAGTTTTGAAATTATATGTATATGTACAATGATCTACCCTGAAATGATAATTACACCTTCGATAAAGATATAATGATATTTTAGGTTATTGAACTGAATTGTATTTTTTGTTTTAATTGTTTGTGATAATAAATGTTATTGAATTATGATTGATATAATGATATTTTAGGTTGTTGAACTGAATTGTATGTTTTGTTTTAATTGTTGTGATAATAAGTATGTTATTAAATTATGATACTTTAATGTTATATAGTTTAACAAAATTAGGTAATGTATTCATATCTTATTCAATCGACACATTCATCTTTTTAATGATGTTGAAGTAGTAACTATTGTAATGATCAATTGTTTAAACTCTAACTGATTGCTAAGTAAAGGTGTGCAATACTCAAAACACCTGAATGGTAGTTTGAGTAAAAGAGAAAGAAACAATAACAATTGGTCATTCAACTGACAATTTAAACATTTGAGTGAGGGTGATTCCTATTAATTATCCCTCCATTTATAAATGTTTCACCAACATGTTTTTTTGTTGAAAAGACAAATCTGACATTTGAATGAGGAATGTGTTTAATCCATTTTTTCTCACCATAAGGGTTATCAGTCAAGCAATATTCTCATGCGGTTCATTGCATATTTTAAAGTGTTTTAACTCTTACTAGAATTACTAGAATTACTAGGTTGATATGATTTTGTAGGTAGATGTATATAATTATACTATAACTAGATTTTTTTGGTGGTAAATTGTTGTATCGACTTCGATAATATTATCAATGAGAATGGTGATTACCTAGATGACAATTTACCTATTTGATGTGATTTGAGTAGTGGAGCCACTAATTATATCCAAATAAAATAGATGAGAATATTTAATGTGAGAAGTCAATGAATCTTCTTGCATTTTTGTTTATTGATATAATAAGCATCGGAAGTTGTCCCTATTTTTGTGAATTACTATATAAATAGATATATTCTAAATATGAGTTAAGTGTTAGTATCTAATAGAAGTGTTTGATTTTTGTTGAATTATTTGTTTTTAGAGAGTTGTCGAATCATAAGTAGATTAAGTTTTAAATCTTATGTGAGGTTAAGAATGTGAGAAGTGAGAAACTAATTTATGAGTATATGTTATTATTACACATAATAATTTGAGATTTTTTTTTTCTATTTTTTAAGGATAGAGAGAAGGTTGATCGGAGAGATGTGTTTTATTTTTTTATTTTATATAAGGGTTGTCTATTTATTTATTATTTATTGTTGATAAAAAAATATTTATAAAATAAAATATATTATTTAATTTTATTAATATTAAAGATCTTTCTAATTTATAATTAGATTATACCAGTTTACTTTTTAAATATATATTGTGCGTTTATAATTATGATAATTATATATTAACACGTCAACATTGATGTGGTATATTGGATGTCATATACACCAAAACTTTGTGTGTTTTGCGGTAAGAGATTACTTCCCTTTACTTTGAAACAAAGATGTTCCTTCTCTAAAGGATAATGCCTTTTCAAAAAAGATTATTTTAGATGAAATTCCATCTAAGGCTGCCCCAATCGGAATAAGAAGAATCGTGCAAGCAACTAATTATTTATTTTCTAATCTTTATCATGAAAAAATCTTCGATTTTTTCTATTATTTTTTAAATTCAAACATACTATAAATGCATGATGGGACGCACATTAATTATATCGAATAAATATATATTCGGAAGCAGCAAAAAAAATTTTTTGTATACTGTCTTTAGTGTAATTGTTTTAAAACATAAATTTCAAATAAAAAATCAAGTATACGCACTAAAAACAGAAGTATTTGGTTTCAACGATAAGATTGAAACGGGAGTAGGTTTTGGAGGGCATAAGATATGGTGGCACTTGATGCCTTAACGTTAGTTTTCCACGATCTCATTATTAGACATTTAGATTAACACAACTATATAAGTTTCATATGCTAAGTTTGGTTATCCACTAGTTAGAACTTTTATAGTATTCTCTTGCTTGAAGACCATTAAACTACTTTCCTTTAAATCATTCCTTGCTTTAATTTTAATCTTCTTTTAGTAGCAAAATTGATTCATAAACTATCTTATGTTCTTACCTTTGACTCTAATAACTGTCACATTCAGGACAAAATATCTATGAAGATGATTGGAATCGCTAAGATACAAGATAGACTTTATATACTCAGGATCCTTTCTTACCAGAAACTTCAAATCACACCCATCAAATCTACACACACCATCAATACTGTTAAAGTTAGTGCTAGTGATCTAGAAACCCTTTGGCATTTTCGATTCGGTCATATTTCAAATAAATGTATTGATGTTATCAAGAATAAATTTTCTTTTGTTAAATGTAACAAATCTTTTTATTTGTGATGTTTGTCATTTTGCAAAGTAAAAAAAACTTTCATTTCCTATTAGTACATCTAAATCAAAAAAATGTTTTGACTTGATTCATATAGATATTTGGGGACCATACTCAATACCATCAATTCATGGTCATAAATATTTCTTGACCATAGTTGATGACTATTCGAGGTACATATGGATTTTTCTTTTGAAACAAAAATCTAAAGTTGTTAAGGTTTTGGAAAATTTTGTTATTTTTGTTCAAACACAGTTTGAGACAACAAAAATAATAAGAAGTGATAATGAAACTGAATTTTTCATGACTAATTTTTTTATCAGTAAAAGATTAATACATCAAACATCATGTGTCAATACTCCACAACAAAATAGCATAGTTGAAAGGAAACATGATCATTTATTAGATGTAGCAAGAGCTCTTATGATACAATCTCATTTACCCAAAATTTATTGGTCATATTCTGTGATACATGATGCGCATATTATAAACATGCTTCCCACACCTGTTTTAAACTATTCTTCTCCTCATGAAATGCTTTTCAAAAGCGATGCAGATTTTAATGGATTAAAGGTGTTTGGTTCTTTATGTTATGCTAGCACTTTGTCAATAAATAGAAGAAAATTTGATCCAAAAGCATCAAAATGTGTTTTTATTGGTTTTCCAAAGGGGGACAAAAGGATATATTTTGTTAAATATTCAATCAAGAGAAATTTTTGTGTGTAGGGATGTTGTCTTTTATGAACATGTTTTTCCATACCAAAGGGTTCAAGACACTAGAAATGAAACTAACAATCCTAATATTAATGATCAAATTTTGTTTGTTGAAGATCAACCTGTCTTAAGTCAGCCATCACAAGCCATTCTTGCACCTTGTGATAATACACCTTGTGATAATGTTGAAAATAGCAGTGATAATAATTGTGAGTCACAAATTGAGGTTTCAGAAGAAGATTGTTCCCATATAAACCAAAACCTTAATTAAAATCATGACATAGAACAAAGTTCTGAATTAGATCCATCTGTCCGAATAAGCACAAGAATAAAAAAACCACTTGAGTATTTAAAGGATTATCATTGTAATCTTAATATTTCCAGTACATCTTCAAGAGTTAAATATCCTTTGAATTCTCTTTTGTCTTATACCAATTTATCACCTTCTTACAAATCTTTTGTTATGTCCCTTTCTTCACATGTTGAGCCAAACACTTATTCTAAAGTTGTGAAACATGACTGTTGGAGAAAAGCTATACAATGTGAGATATCTGCTTTAGAGTCAAATAAAACTTGGGAGACTGCTATTCTACCTAAGAACAAAGTTGTCATAGGTTGCAAATGGGTATTCAAAATAAAATATAAGGCTGATGGGACAATTGAAAGGTATAAAACAAGGTTAGTGGCAAAGGGATATACACAAACAGAAGGCATTGACTACCTTGATACTTTCTCTCTAGTAGCAAAGATGACCACCATAAGGTTGCTTCTTTCTTTAGCTTCTATTTATAATTGGGAATTGAAACAATTAGACATAAACAATGCCTTTTTACATGGCGATTTGAAAGAAGATGTATACATGGTTGCTCCTCTTGGATTGACTTCTATTCCACCAGGAAAAGTTTGTAAACTAAAAAAGGATTTATATGGCCTTAAGCAAGCCAGTAGAGAATGGTTTGCCAAACTATCATCATTTTTGCTTTCTATTGGATGTACTCAATCTATGAATGATCATTCCTTATTCATTAATTCTTCTGAAGGATCTTTTATAGCATTATTGGTATATGTGGATGATATAATATTGGCAGGAAATGATAACGAAGAGATTGCTCGAATCAAACAAGCCTTGAATCAGACATTCAAGATTAAATATCTTGGGAATTTAAGATATTTTCTTGGTCTAGAAGTAGCAAGAAGTAAGACAGGAATAATGGTAAATCAAAGGAAATATGCATTGGAATTATTAACAGATGCAGGTCTTTTAGCCTGCAAACCTGCACCCACTCCTATTGATAATCATGAGAAATTCTCTTCTACTAGAAGTGTTCCTTTCATAGATATTCAAGCCTACAGAAGATTGATTGGAAGGCTTATGTATCTCACTAATACCCGACCTGACATAACATTTTCTGTGCAACAACTTTCTCAGTTTCTTGCTAAGCCTACAATTGCTCACTATAATGCAGCGATTAGAATTCTCAGATATATCAAAGGGGCTCCAAATCTTGGTCTATTTTTCTCTTCCACTACTTCTGTTCATCTCAAAGCCTTTTGTGATAGTGATTGGGGCACCTGTACTGATTCAAGACAATCAGTGACTGGTTTTAGTGTGTATCTTGGGAATTCTCTCATATCTTGGAAATCAAAGAAGTAAGGAACAATATCAAAGAGTTCTTGTTAAGCTGAATACGGGGCAATGACCACTGTTACATGTGAAATTCAATGGCTAACTTATCTTCTTCAAGATTTCAAAGTTCCTTTTGTGCAATCATCTCTTTTATACTGTGACAATGACTCAGCAAGATACATTGTAACAAATCCAGTGTTTCACGAGCATACAAAACATATAGAAATAGATTGTCACGTGGTCCAAGAAAAATTAAAGAAGGGTCTCATCCATTTGCTTCCCATTTCCGCCACAGAGCAATTGGCTGATATTTATACCAAAGCTTTAAGTCGTCAATTTTTTAAGAACATTTGTTTCAAGCTGGGTCTCATCAATATTTGCTCTCCAGCTTGCGGCGGGATATTAAAGGATACGGATACCAGAGTTTTAGAAGGATCCTAATATTAATTGGTTGTCTTTTATAATTATCTGTTGTTTCTCTTTATAGAGGAGAATAATTGGGTGTCTTTTCTAATTATCAGTTGTTTCTCTTTATAGAGATGAATAACCTTTATTTTGTCTTTGTGTATTATGATTCTAGTATTTAATTATTGATTTTTTCCCTCTTTAGTTAAACCTATAATGAGTGTACTACTTGTATATATTCAGACCATTTGTTTTGATTTGAATAACAAGAAAGAAGAGATATTCATTCTCATATCCTTTGCCTTCAGTTTTTTGTTCATCTTTGTTCCCTTTTGTTCATCTCTATTCTATTTTGTAATAGTTCCGTATTGTTAATATAGTTTTATATTGCTTAAAAGTTGAAGGTAAAGTAGGTATAAATACACATTTCTTCCTTAATCCATCGAGACGTTTTTTAAAGAAAAAAATCATGATGAAATTCCGAGTTTCAAAGTGAAGAAACTTGAAATCAAAACATTGGTGTCTTCTGTGAAAATGTTTCCTTAACTCCCAATTAGAAAAAATCTTTCTCCTTAAACCTCAATTGAAGGATTTGTTATTTGTTCTGATATGATCAATATAGTTTCACATCTGAGTGATTTAATAGTTCCTTTCTTTTATTCTAAAAAAATATAAATATTAGTGACTTATTATGATATATGAGAAATATAAATATTAGTGACTTGTTATGATATATGAAATTGGAATATAGACATACATGTTTTATCTCATCATTAGTATAAAAACAAAATTTTATGATAATTTATAATAAAAGTTGTAATTACTTAGTTATATCTGATACCGTCATTATAAATATATAAAGACTTTTTACGCTGACTCAAATTAAAATCTAGATACAAAATTTTACTAGAGTAAAAATTCAGTGTGATTTTTTTTATTCTTCCACTCTGGTTTTTGCACTCGCCACACTCTTTTTCACTCATTAGGAAGCAAAATTCAGAAATGAGAACGTGTTGTTGT
The DNA here is from genome assembly GCA_013389735.1 of Phaseolus lunatus. Taxonomy (NCBI): domain Eukaryota; kingdom Viridiplantae; phylum Streptophyta; class Magnoliopsida; order Fabales; family Fabaceae; genus Phaseolus; species Phaseolus lunatus. The sequence goes on along the minus strand of CM023865.1, from coordinate 14,088,149 downwards.
GATGCAAGACAATGGAGCAAAGATGTTGTTGTTGTGATTTTTTTTCCTGTGCATATAGTTAATTTTTTTTTTTAATTTATTGTCTTTGTAATTTAAAAAAGATAGAAAAACAAAAAAAGTAAACAAAAACAACAGTCAACGAGAAACTAATTAACATATGGGATTCTATTCTATAAGAACGAGACACAGATACAAGATTATAGCCCTTTTTTCATCAAGAGATTATAACCTTTTAAAACAACGGATCACAAACGAAATCTTGTACATGTGTTTGTTTATGGGATAATTAATGGGGAAGAGAGGATGTAGTGTTAGAAGTGTAATTCTCGTGGAACAAAATCTTAATAACATATAATCGATTATATGTATATAATAATATTATTTGAAATTAATATAAATAGTAGTTTTCATATAATTTATTTATTTATTAGTTTTTTCTTAAATAAAAGCATACTTATAATAGAGCCGGAACTCGTTAACTCATTGTTATAGACATCACACATTATGGACGGAAACCGTCCACTCCTCAATATCTTATTGTGTATTTTTTTTTTTCATTTCTCCAATAAAAGTAACACGCTAGAAACTAATTGTAAAAAATAAAATAGAAAAGTAAAATTACGAATAATATGAGAGGATATTAGTTTTTTTAGAGTGCAGGAGAGAAACTTTTGTGATCCAGATTCATTTTTGTATTGAAGTAGCGTAGATGAGAAAAAAACAGAATATATAATTGCAATCCAAGACATGACAATTAACTTCTTACACCGAACTAGTATGGTACCTATCACATTTCTGAACTAACAATGTATTCAAAAATCACTTTTGTTAAAATTGCTGAAAATTTCCCCCTTTTCTCTTATTCCTACTAAACAGATTGCAAACGATGCATCAAAAAAGGGAAAATAGTGAGAAGTGATTACAACGATAAGATAGTACAATTTTTGTCTGATTCCTACATGCAGAGTGAATAATCATCAACGATTAACATGTGCCAACAGTCACTAATATAACTCGTTAACAATAATATATGAGTTATTGTTACTATTAACAATATATTGTCAAAATGTGTGCATTTTGGTCTGTGCAAGTCCTTCTTTTTATGTGAGCTGTGCGGCTACAATTGATTTGTACTTTTTTTTTTTTTTCCTGTGTAAGAGAGAAGTGTGTAGAAAGTGCAAGGCCACCTTCTGTGTTCTGTCCCTGTCAATTTGGCACACCATTTTGTTTCTATCCCTGCTATGGTGGAGACTGTTTTCGTCGTTTGCTACTTTTTCTTTTTATATTTGCAAAATGTTTCTTAATATCTTGTGTTTGGCAAAGACACTTGCTCTATTCTAAACCTTGTCTATCTAATAGTGTTATGCATTCGAATTAATCTATGGATGATGATTAGTTTCCCCCACAAATATTTAACTCACATAAAGACAGTGGAAAGAATCATTCATGACTTCACAGCAAAAGTTACACTCAGAATTATTTGTTTTCGCCAAATCAAAATTATTTTTTACATATTGAACCACAACCTACTAGGTTTTTTCATCTAAATGGTATTATTAGTATAAATGATATAATAATATTTAATTATAAGATTTGAGTAAGTTGTGTAAGAAAGCAACGACTTTAAACGAAAAATTATTAAGTATAAAAATGACTTTTGGTATTAACTAGATGAACATCAAAATTGGGTCAAGTGCATAACTTTTGTTAAAAATTATAAAAATTGAAATTGTTAATAGATTGCACTACTTTGTTTAAAATTGTTAATAGTTTGAAGTTGTGAAGTAACCACACAGCTTCAGTTGGTTACCATTTTTTCTGCAAAGAGTTGTATGATTATTCTCGCAATACTCTAAATAAAGATTTACAAACAACATATAATAAGTTTGGATTCACAACACTCACTCTTGGTGATGTGGTGAAGTATTACCAAAACACACAGAGGATGTTGTCATCTTCTAATGATATGTTAGTGTTATGATATAAGTTTCAAAGGAATCTATAAGTGTCGATGAAGAAAAAATTGCATATAATGAGAGTTGAGTAAATAGTGAGATACGAATTTATCTTAAGCTGTGACTTGGATAGAGAGAAATCATGTGGTTAAGGATAAGTAATGAAAGTGTAAAATTGTTTGAGTGGTAAGGATACACAGATATCAACAATGAAAAGACATAATCATACAGAAAAAATGTGATTTAGCCAATTAAGTCGTACGATTCCTTTATTACTCAAACTAATCACATTTTTAAACAAAACCATGGAGAACATTAACGATTTCAATTTTTATCATTTTCAACCAAAGTTGTGACATATAACACGATTTTGGTGTCGGTTCAATTCAAACCATAAATCATGCCTGTGTCTAACACAATTTCTTCATTTAAAGCCGTTTATTTGCTAGACAAATTATCTAATATGCGTAACTATTTTTTTTATCCATTTAGATATTATCTCTCAAGAATTGCACCATTTAAGTGCATAAACCGAACCTAGTATGTCACCCTTTGTAATCATCAGTAGTTATATTTGGCGATAATGGAAACACAGACACTGTTACTAATGTTCTCTATGTTTGCACTTACAGTAGTGTCAGCTTCCACATTAATTGTTGCTGGCTGCAGATAATGCCTTTATCACTTACATTATCCCTCATCAATCTTTATTCAAAACAATGTGGAGAGGAGATGGTGCATGGTGGATAATATTTTTCTCCATTATCATTATGAAACTCGAGTCCTTATTATTATTAGTGTTTCGTGGGTCTAAATTCCTGTTCCCATTAAGGGAAAAAAATAAGTGTTTCAAAACCGTGTTTGATGACTTTTCACTCATAAGGCCAAGCTATAAAAAGTAGTTTATTATGGCACAATTTGTGTAGCACAAGTTACAAACTACGTTGACTACATCTTTAGTAAAATAATTACGAACAATGGTAAAATATTACTATATGATTTATTATTATCACGTTGGTATTGGGTTTAAATTTTATTTAGATGGGTGTTGTTGAATAATTTGATTTATTATTTGTTTAATTAAAACTTGCATAATTTAAATTAATATTAAGAATAAGAGGGTGTTGTTAAAATTTCTCACATTCAAATCCCAATAATCAACTATCATTCTTAAGGATAATTAATACCTTTGTCAACGATCCATTTTGGTCTCTTCAAACATTCAATAAATGAAACAATTATTTTAGTTATATGTTGCTGGTATATATGGTTTTACCATGCCTCCTATTTAGAAAACATAAATTAGACTTGACTCTCCAATTTCATACAAATATATGTACGGCCATTGTTTGCTTACCACTTCAATTCTCATATTGGATTATCTATATTGACCAGGGCATTATTAATTAAACATTAATTGGATGTTGTTGTAAAGTTAATCCTCTTAAATACTTTCACTTTTACAAAATCTATTTCCTACACTTTTTTATTTGCATAATAATTATATTTAGTTATTTTTATATAATAGTAGTTTGTTAATTACTCACGATAATTAATCTACAAATAAAATGTTTAAAACTATGGTGTATTCTAAAGTTCAATATTTCTGTTTTTGTAATTCTTAATTAATAAACGTTAATAGTTAATAAAACTATCTGTTAAAAAACGCAAATGGTTATTCATTTATTAAATGGGAATTTTTGCTAGGAGTTGGGATTTTTAACTTTCACTTCAATGTATGACAATGTTGTTAATCTATGGACAAAAATTAAGAATATTTCATAATAATATATATAAGTAAATATAAATATTATCTTACTAATTAATTTTATAAATTTAAGTTAAATTTCAAATTTATTTTTTAATATTAGAATATCATGTTATTATTATTATCATTATATTATTTATAAATATATAATTTCACATGTGATTTATGTTTAAATAAAAAAAATGTATACATCAATTTTGGATTGTGTTATATAGATAATTTTATCTCATTATCAGTATCAGATAATTCATTTTTAATTAATAAATATTATTGTGTAGAAGTAAATGAGAACTTTTGATATTGCATAATATAGAAAATTACAACTACTCAAAATCGTTTTACATGAATTCGTATATTACATATTCAAAACTCAATCATGCTTTGAAAAAGTAATAATATAAACAGCTGCTACAGCATGACCTGACTTTTATTTTGACTTTCTCGTGTTGTTATTTCGTTCACCAAACGTTTAAAACCAAAAACATGAACTCAGATCTTCCCTTAAATCAATCTATTACATATTTCAGTTTATGTCACTTTATCGTTATTATTGCAAAAATATTTATATTGCTATGTAATAAAAATAATTTTAGATATAATTCATAACATAATTGTAATAAAAATTAAAACCTTGTTATGGTGTAATTTATAGTTGATTGGCATAATAAAAATATTTTTTCCACGACGGTGCTAGCACAAATGTTGCTCCAATATTCATTAGCTGAGTGATTTTAGATTAGATAATTAATAATTAATAGTTAATAGTTTAATGTAAAGAAATAAACGTACCAACCCCAGCAAGTCGGTGCCGCAACTGTAGTTGGTCTGTGTTCAGAAATTTGGTGAAGTGTCAATAAAAAAGAAGAAGTCAAAGTGTAAAAAATGTGTATTTGCTGCAATTTAAAAAATTAAACAAGATGAAGATATAACTGAAAAAAGAAATACACATATACAATTTAAAATTTCATTGATTATGATTTCATATATTAATACTTAACCTTCAATTTTGTTAGAAATGTCAGTCCAAAATATATATGGACTATAAATGAAAAAATTGAATAAAATATAAAAAAATATTTATATAAATTAGAAGTATATATTATATTTTTAAATATTTAAGTATCTGATATTATTTTGTTTGTATAAAAATATTTTGTCGAAATTAAAATGTACCTGTATGAATAAATAGGGATATAGATACTACTTGAAACTAATTGTAGAATTGTTGATGTGTCGGTAGTTTCCTTCTCTTTCCTTCAAGTCTTCTCCTTCTTTTGTTATTGGTGGTGCTCGGTTAGTGGTTGATGTCCGGTCGGAATGATCTGAAGAAGTACTCCAATGTTTAAGTAAGTACTCCGTGTGAAGAGTGTATATTGTAAAAGTGATTAAAGGAGTTCTATTTATATAGTAAGGAAGAATGAGATATGTGAAGTGGTTTTTTCAGCCAGAGGTAATTGGCAAAAGTGAAACAGAAACAAAAGAAGATACAGGTGTGCCAAAAGGAACAGTCCCATGTGAGATAATAAGAAATGCAAAAAAAACGAGTTCCAGCAACGTGAAAAACAAGGCCTATGAAAAACTCGGTAGTCTGGTCTTAAAAAACCACACCTCACTCGGTCCTTTGAAATGGATCGTCTCCATTAACTTGTTGGGAATTCTTATACGCTATTTATTTATTTGCCTACAAATCAACCCACGAAGTAACAAACACCGTCAGTCAAATTGGGAAACAACGTTAGACTTCCACTTTCACGGTTTCTTTCGTTTCTACGTCAGTGTCGAATATTTCACACGCATCACTCCTTCGCCACCGTTCTTTTTTATGTGGTCATTCTGATTCCTTCCCCTTCACGCCCATTGGCTCCTCCAAACACTTATCCCTTTCCTTCTTTCACCGCCATTGGCCACATCACGCCACGGCGTCGTTTTGCGCCAAACCCTCCTCCTCCTCTTCCTCCTCCTCCACCCTTCCCGTCTTTATCCACACACCCTTATCGCCCCAAATCCTTTTTGTCCTTCTCCCCCTCTGAATTTTCGCCTAATTTGTCATCTTTTTGTTTCCTCTGCTTGATTTTTCTTCGCCTCAAATATTCTTCTTCACCTCCTTCACCCAAACCCCCTTTAACTCTTGTGAGGAGCTGAACAGATTTTGGGGGTTCTTTCTACTTATTATTATTATTATTATTATATTATTCCCTCCTAGATTTTTATTTTTTCTTTCTTCTTCTTGTTATGCCTTTGCCACCATCCTTATACGATATGTTGGAGAACCCTGCAACATTGGGGTTCTGTACACTTGTTGGAATGTTTTTGAGTCCTCTGTGTGTAGCATTTTTCGTTGGGGTCATTGTTGGATGGTTGTGGAAACCGAAATGGGCGAGGTTGGGTAAGGAAAAATTAACTACTTCTCTTGTCAAATCCTTAGATTTTGCCTCACCCTCCTCGGCTTCTTCTCCTTCTAAGTCTGTAGCTTCTACCATTAAGAGTTGTTCTTCGTCTCCTTGCCTTAGTTCCATTAAGATGCAACGACCAAATCCAGAATCTTTGGCCCTGAAGAAAGGAACAGATAAAAAAACTTCTTCTTCATCCTCTCCCGTCAAATTTGCAAGTTCCGTTAGGTATTTTTTAATTTATCCATTATTCTTATGTTATTCTGATAACATAAACAGTTGTTGCACAAATACAGGGTCTTAATCCATCTATTTTTTTTGTTGTTCTTACAATGAAATTGGGAAAAAAAAGAAGGAGACAAAAGAAATTTGGCCATGTTGCTATGAATTTGTAACATGTTCTTGCAGACTGTTTTTTTGTTATTGACAAATTAGAATGTGGTGTTAGCATGCCGTTTTATTTATCACTTTGTTTTACCTTGTAGTTCACCCAAAGCTATCGAAGAAACTCCTGATGCTGTGACAATAAGGGATTTACATCATCTGTGGTTGCTTGTGGAGGAGAAAGATGGAAGTCTCCCTTGGATTCAGATGATGGATCGTTCTACCCCTACTATGTGTTACAAAGCATGGCATAGAGAACCAAAGGTATGCTATTTCCTTCGTAAAATCTTCTGGTCGTATTTGAATTACCTACTTGGTTGTTTTTAATATTTGTTTTGTTGGCTTGTTAGGATGGTCCTCCCCAATATAGAAGCAGCACAATTTTTGAAGATGCTACCCCTGAGATGGTGAGGGACTTGTTTTGGGATGATGAGTTCAGACCTAGATGGGACGACATGCTTGCAAGCTCCTCAATTATTGAAGAGTGTCCCACTACTGGTACCATGAAAGTGCAGTGGATACGAAAGGTGCATAACAGTTTTTCCTGATTTAAGTGTATTGAATTGTGCTCTTAGTTCAGTGTGCTAATGGATGCTAATTAATCTGTGGAACAGTTTCCCTTTTTCTGTAAGGATAGAGAATACATAATTGGTCGGCGAATATGGGAATCTGGAAGACATTACTATTGTGTGACTAAGGTATGAGAATAAAACTCACCTTTTGTTCTGGAATTTTTAAAGATGTTGATTGATGGTGGTTATTTTCCACTGTTATTGCAGAGTTATGCTTAACTTCGTTTTGTTTTTTTTTGTTCTTTCAGGGAATAGATTGCCCTTCAATCCCTAAAAGAGATAAACCTAGACGTGTTGATGTGTACTACTCTAGTTGGTGCATTAGAGCAGGTGAAATTTGATACCCTTGTAATTGAATTACTCTTGTAACTTCTACTTGTTCTTGTCTATCCCACCATTTAAACTAGCTGTTCCGTCACTGATAGACTTGTTGTGACTGATATGGTATTCTTGTAACAGTGGAATCAAAGAGAGGTACTGGCCAGTTAACTGCCTGTGAAGTCTTACTCTTCCATCATGAAGAAATGGGCATTCCATGGGAAATTGCAAAGCTTGGAGTAAGGAAAGGAATGTGGGGAACTGTTCAGAAGATTGAACCTGGTTTGAGAGCCTATCAAGAAGCAAGAACTTCGGGGGCTGCACTTTCTCATTCAGCCTTCATGGCTCAAGTCAACACAAAAATAAGTCCTGAAGACTTGCAATCCGTTGGAGCCAACGATAATTCAGAGGAGGAAGAAATTGTTACTTCTTCTCAGAAACCACAGGGCGTGAACATTCCCAAGATGCTAGTTATTGGTGGTGCTGTTGCTCTTGCTTGTAGTCTTGATAGGGGTCTAGTGACCAAGTATGTTTTGTTTGGTGTAGCAAGAAGATTTGCTAATATAGGTAAAAGATAGTTAAAAATGGAGGAGGTATCAATGCCTTGAATGCCATTCTTTTGGACGACAACTCTTGTTATTATTACTCGAGAATTTAGAATTTAGAGACTCTTTTGTGGAATAATTAAGTTATAGTTCAAAAATAATATAAAAAAAAAATAACAAGACAATCCCAAGATGGAGGGAGTAGGTGGCGATTTTTTTTTCTTGGACTGAGTAGTTCTCGTTGGTCAAGATTCAAGGCTGTAGAATTTTAAGCCTGTGTAAGTTTTTGTAAACTCAGTATCCATTAAAAAGGAAATGCAAAGAAAAAGTCTTTTTGTGGCTCCTTTATTCTCCTCGACCGGTAACATTTTTTAGATTCTATTTGCAATGCTTAGAGCTAATAATGAGTATTTCGCTGTCAGGCGACATCATCTTCCAACCACCGAGATACTAGCTTTGAAATGTTTTCATCTGACTACGTTTTTTGAGTGTTTAACGTCTATTTCTACAATTCTACGTTACCCAAAAAAAAATCCAACATAAAAAAGACAGTGGGATTCGCTATTTTTAATTTTAAATAAATACATATAAACTGCCTCAGTTTTAAAAACTCAAGAAGCAATAACGATGCAAGAAGAAAGTAAAATAAGCTAGGGATGCTTTTGTCACGTATTAATTTATGCTTTACGTTTTATTTTTCATTATATTTTAACTAGTGACATGTTCACGCTCCTCTGTTTAAAACGTTGCCAAAACCAAGTGAAGATGGAATTGATATGGAAAATAATGAGGTTGTTGAGAGGAAATATCACATAATAACAAATATATGTACAAGTACAATTCATTCAACACAAGGTACAAACAGTCCCATCCCAAGCAAATTCAATTCATCACCAAGGTTTCGAAACAATCTAAACCATCAAGCTGTGGTGCCAATTTTGGCTTTTGAAGGCTCTTTGCTCCTTCATTCACTTCTGCTAGCATCTTTTGACTGGATACTGATAACCCTTGTTTGATTTCCTACAGACAAAACATCTTGAACTTTAGCTATACAAAATATTGCATATATAGCCTTTCTTACCTTGACATGCCCTTATGTTGTTCCTAAATAAAGCAATAGAATGCAACCTTTCTTACCTTGACATTGTTTCTGCCTATGAAATAAAATCCAGCAGCAGCAGCAGCAACGGCTGGCACAGCTGCAAAAATACTTCCCATGGCCATTATTCCCCTTGAAAGCTTAATTCTTGAAATTGGAATGAACAACTAATCTTTCAGCAATATATAAGGCAAGGGTGGGCCTAAAGAGGCAGAGAAGATGCCTTGGTGATGAAGAGAAGCAAACACTGATCTATAAAGATAGGAAAAGGATAAAAAAGACAGTTAAGTAAGTTTGCACTGTCTTGAACTTTGTGAAAAGTAAACTTCAAATGGCGGGATCATGGGAATATTTAACACCAGAAGACTTCCCTTATTTTATATTTCTGCTGTAAAACGCCTTTATTTTTTTCCCTAATCGTTAAGAAATTATATCATCCCTTGTGATTTCATCAGAGTTAGTCACCTATCCCACAAAGTATCTGTAAAAATTGACTGCATCTGTAAAAAAAAATTTCAAAATTTCAAAATTTAATGCAAATTTTGAACTTTCTGAAAATAAATTTTGTGGCACCTTATGGGAAAATAAGTGAACTTTTAATAGTTTTATCTTTTAAAAGAAATACCAGTAAGAGATAAGAGTGTATATAAATTGTTATTAACCTTAACTTTTATTCATTGTGAAACTTTTCTTAAGATGAAACATCTGCATACTGTTGATTCATTCTTTACTTAAGGCGACTCACTACCTGACCCAAAGCTAATTTAGCGCACTCATCGATGAAATCCGAATTTCAAGTCCCGTTTAAGCATAAACGTGCTAGATAATTTGTAAACTAAAATTAGACTACATGATTACACAATAATGCAAGAAAATTCTCAAATGACTTATTCAACACATTTTATAGAACAATGTAAAGGTGATTCAAACACCATATTCTGAGAGGGAGAAAGTAATTTCAATTTTTCTTATTCTTCATTTCATACTGCTAATTATATCAATCTCTGCAGAAATTATATACGGTCCTTATGGGCAACATAAAAAGAGGTACATTTGATTAAAGGATTACTGAGGTCATTGCATGAAGCTGGGTTGAAAGAATGGCACGTGATTGTTGTGTGAGAACCGCACATGTCATTTAGCTCATGCTTTTTTCTACCCTCCACCGTCCCTTCAGTTCTTCCTCTTCCATTTTTTCCTGCTTTGTTACAGAAAACATGTTTTTCCTTCTTTTGTTGACTCTAATGAAAGGAGGAGATATATCCACCTGTTGATGTCATGGTCGGTTTTTAGTATGTTGAAGGAGAGTGGAGTTGAGACCATCAAAACCAGACAAGCTATGGTCGGCAATGGGAAAAGAAGTACGCAATTTTGGTGGCAGTGAAATTACGTGCACCATGCGTTGATATTTGATCAAGTTAACTACTGAAACAAAATCTCCACGTGCTTCACATTTTGCTTTCCTCTCACTGAATAAGTAATTACCGACCAAAATACTTTTTAGTTATCCCTTTACCTTGATTGAATTGTGTGGATGATGAGTGTAGTTATTAAGAAGTGTTTTCTCTTCATCATCAGATGGTTGCTGCCACTAATTTCAGACTGTTTCATTGCCTTTAATGGAAGCAGTTTTCTGTGGGAGTAGGATACAATCACTGTAATACTTAACGTTATTATATATACAGTTATTTAAACTTAATAAAAGTGCATAAGTTTTAAACATTCCTGTTAATCATGATTTGGTTAAATATGGTTTATTTAGTCATAATTTATCTCAATCGTTAATTAATTATAAAATTAAACTGAAAGAACGGTTCATAGACACGATGATCGATGAAGATTGCTGGTAAAAAGGTAGAACTGCAATTACGGCCATGAACAACAAGAAGACTACAATTTCAAAATTCAACTTGCAAATTTTAAGTAACGGGGCTATACACACAGAAGGTTTCTCAACAATTGGTTAAACTATACAGTAAAAACTAATTGAATTGAATTGTGTCACTTTTTATATGACGTAATTATTACAAACGAATTGAGATGGTTGGAGACGGAGGGAATCCATCTAACAGGGGACGATGGATTCGAAGCAGTGTAACCCGTCGAACTCTGGAGCAAACCTGGGCCTCAAACGGGCCGGGTTTTGCTTGGATCCATCGGTTGATGATTGGTTCGGATCTTTTCCGGCGGTTTTATAGTCGCCGGAGGAAGAAGTGCCGTCGGAGTTGGGTCCTTTTACCGGGCCTAGGCCCAAAGAGAACCTCCAGTTGTGGCCCTCCGCGATCTCGAAGTGGCTGAACATAGACATGAACATGTTGTTGTGTTGTGAGGATTTTGAAAACAGGTGTCTGTTACTTTGCTTGGGTTGTTGTTGTGTGTGCAACGATGCAAGGATGATACGTGCGTATTTATATTGGATTAGACGAATAGGTGGAAAGGAAGAGTCGTGGGAAATTTGATTTGGATTTTTCAAGAAGTTTCTGCACTTATGCGGTGTTTGGGTGGACGCGGCTAGAAGTTTCGTTGCATTGACACCTCGTTGACTCGTCTTATGGACAACCAACTTTGATTCAACTTAATTTTCTTCTTCACTCTTCTTCTTACACGCTTCACCAACAACTATCTTATCTTTATAATATTAATTGAAAATTACTATAATAATACAATAATCGTTGCATATAGGTTAGTGATAATGTAAAAGCCGTCCTATCCTACATCTATAAATACCGACAATTCATCTACCCTTACTCAACTTCGTCTTTTACTTGAAGTACTTGAATTGTTTTTGTTCTAGTCTATAAATATTTGGATCCTAAGTTAACTATTGTCCCACATTTTCTTCTTTATTATTATTATTATTATTTCTTTTATATATTTGTGCACCCTCCTTTGAATGTCTATCTTTTCCTATTGTAGTTTAGATATATAATTTTTATTATTTATTATTTTTAGTTTGTTAGTTATATATTTTTATTTTGTCAGTTACAATGATAATATATCTATAATATTCCTTAACGGCTCAATCATATCAAATTATTAATGATAATGCAATCACTTCTCATAATTAGAAAGTAATAATTAAGGCGTTTCACAATTTTTACTCCTAAATGTCACATCATATTTGGAATGTTCTTTAAGAACCGGCCTCGGAATTATAAAGTTGGCCAGGGCCACACCTTGTTTGGGATGATTCACAATCCCTTAGCTTCAAGTTGAATAGCTCGAAGAGGTTTATTTAGCGAAAATAAATTATGCAAATCTTTTGAACAATTCTTCTTTATATTCAACCAAATGAGTTGCTTAATTTATATTGACTATAAAGCTATTTTGATCTAGACTTAAATCCAAAAGTTAAGAAAGGAAATGGATTCATACACGTATTCTTAACAACTTTTCTTCGCTTGTGGTTGCTAGTGATTAAAAATTCTTCATATCGTTATCAAACTTATGAAAAACATCACTTCGTAATCAATTTTTTTTTACGCCATACAATCTTAATACAAAAGTCTCAAGTGGCCATTATGGCTGTCATGTAGGCGGTCTTATGCTTTGTGATTCCCGCCGCCATGTAGGTGATCTTACGCTTTGCGATTGTCACATAGACAGTCTTATGCTTTGCATATATATAAAATCATGTATGCGGTCACCATGTAGACGATCTTAGGCTTTGCGACTTCCACATAGTTGGTCTTACGATTTGTGAACGTCGCTTAGGAAATGTTACGCTTTGTGGATGTCGCTTAGGAAATCTTACGCTTTGTGGATGTCGCTTAGGCAGTCTTACGCTTTGTGGATGTCACATAGGTAATCTTACGCTTTGTGGAAGTCACTTAGGCAGTCTTACGCTATGTAAACGTTACATAGGCAGTCTTACGCTTTGTAGACGTCACATAGGCAGTCTTACACTTTGTAAACGTCACATAGGCAGTCTTACGCTTTGCATATATATAAAATCATGTATGCGGTCACCACATAGGTGGTCTTATGCTTTGCGACCGTCACATAGGTGGTTTTAAGCTTTGCAGTCGCCACGTAGACGATTTTATGGTTTGTTGTTGCAGTCTTACGCTTTGCTTATATATAAAATCATGTATGCAGTGACCACATAAGTGGTCTTATGCTTTGTGACCACCACGTAGGCGGTCTTATGATTTGTGGACGTCACATAGGTGGTCTTACGCTTTTTATATATATAAAATCATGTATGTGGTCACCACATAGGTGGTCTTACGCTTTGCGGCTGCCATGTAAGCGGTTTTAAGCTTTGCATATATATAAAATTATGTATGCAGTCACCACATAGGTGGTCTTACACTTTGTAAATAATATCAATGAGTGTGACTGCCATGTAGACAAGCTTACACTTTGTCAATTATATCATGTATGCGACGATCATGTGAACATGCTTACCTTAGTATCATATGTGTGGTCGCCATATGGATGGGCTTATGCTCTGTAAACTATATCATGTGTGTGACTGCCATGTGGATAGACTTACACTTTGTATGTATACGGCTTCCTTGAGAAACGATTTAAGCAGTGTATGTATGCGACCTTCATGTGAACAAACTTACATTTTGTATGTACACAATCGCCTTGGTGACGGGTTTACACTTTGTATATATTCAGCCGCCTTAAGGACAAGCTTACGCTTTGTATGTATTATGCCGCCTTGAAGATGGACTTACGCTTTGTATCATGTGTATGGTCACCATGTGAACGGGCTTATGCTTTGTATATGTGTGCAACCGCCATGTGAACAAGCTTATGTTTATTTGATTAATTCCTGCAATCATGTTCATAGATAAAATTTATTTAACCAAATTAAAAATATAGTAAATAAATTAATTAATCAATTAAAGCTCCAAAATGTGAAACTTTGAAATTTAAAAGACAAACCTAGTCACATCCCTCAAGACATGTTTAATTACAAGTGCCCTGAACGCAACCTTTTCCTTGGTCTAGTGGCAATGATTTTCATCAAACCACAAAGATCCCCATGATTGAACTAGGGAAGACTTCTTGAAACCCTTGCAGCACACTAGCTTGTTCTTTGGCAATCCCTCGAGAATCACTAGATCCGCCACAAGCTCATCACTGGAAATCGGAGGCCATTACTAACAAAGATTTCCCACTTTTGTAGGCATGAACAAAGGTAAGACAAGATTGAGGGTTAATTTCATGGAAACTCTATTTGGTGCGAACTCGGGAATTGTGTTTTGACTGATGTTACGATTATGTTTTGCAATGGACGAGTGGTTGTGACAGTTGTGATGGGTCTTACAAGTGTTTATTTTTTACTTTAAGACGAAAAAAATGTAATGTGAAGGAATTATGTGCTAACTTGTGGAGATAGGAAAATTTTTACCTACCCCGACAATGAGCACCATTATTTTGGTCCAGGAATATTGGAATCCTAAGTCAGAGTATTCAATTTGTCCCCCCTTTGCTTCCCTAATATCCCTTTTATATATTTGTGCACCCTCCTCTTGAACGTGTATCTTTCCCTGTTATAGTCTGGATACATTATCTTCATTACTCATTATTCTTCTGAATCTTTCCCAGTTTGTTAGTTATAATGATAATATATCTATAATATTCCTTAATGACTAAATCATATTGAATTATTAATGATAATGCAATCACTCCTCCTAATTAGACTGTAACAATTAAGACATTTCACAATTCTCGTTCTAAGATGCCACATCATATTTGGAATATTCGTCAAACGACGGATCTTATACTTAAAAAGTTGATAAGAATCCCTATATTAAAAAATGTTCAATTTTCATTATTTAATTGACGTTAAAAGTTTACATTCAATTTAACTAAATCCAACTCAAGTTTGAGTGTTTTTTAGTTGTGCAAAAACTAACTTAACCCAATTCAATAGTAAGTTAGTTTTACTTGTCTCAAAATCACTTAACCCAATTCAATTTGCAATTCAATTTGAGTCAATCTTCTATACATGATTTCTATACATGATTAGGTAATAGATGATATATGTATATACAACCAAAGTTATTAAATAATATCAAGTGTAATATAATGATCATACTATCTATTTCATCATTCTATTAACTAGATGTAAATATTTTTAAATATTATATTGTTTAAATATTAAATATTAAATAATATAGCTTATTTTTGAAAACATATTCTAAAAATCTAAACAAATTTATTTTGAAACTATAAATTTTAGTAATCAAAATTAAAACTTATAATTCAATTGACCAAACTCGATCCAACGTGATCTATGGTAGGTTGGATTAAAGTGTGTAACTTGAAACTTTTTTAATGATCTGGATTATGAGTTTGTCGAAAACACTTATTAAGCTCCTATCCATATTGATGTGTTATGAATGAAATGAGATAAGATTAAGGATGTTAAAATAGGTTAGTCCAACCATTAGCTAAAAATAAAGCGACATAAATAAATAAACAAACTGAATTTTTAACTCGCTGACCCTTTTTAAATATATATCCTTTTTTTTTGGAAACTTTTCCTCTAAAATATAAAAATCTCAAAAAACATAACTTCTAGAAAAATGCAAGAAATAAATAAAAAAATATTTAAATAGAAATTTTACAAAGAGTAAAATTAAATATTGTTTTATTTAGTTGGTTTTATGCACATGTCATTGAGATATAAATGGATTATCCTTTTAAAGTTTAATATTTTAGATCAATAGTAAATGTAATAATTGTTTGAGAAGAAGAGCGAAATGGTTGGTTCTAAAATAATTCTTTTTGATTGATATATTTTTCCAAATATAATGAATGAAAAAACACTATGAAGAAATTAGTTTTTCCAATGAAAGAAATTTGCTGGTAAAGTCTCATATTCGTTGTAAACTTGACATTATCAACGGATTATATATGAAAATAAATCTATATGTAAATTGAGTGTAGGTAAATTGGGTGTAGGTAATTACCTATGACCAAATCATTTATGTAATATTATGAATATGTTTACCTAAAAAACATAATTCATATGTAATAAATCTATGATTACCTATGAGTTATGAGTGTATTACATATGTAATTAATGTAAAAAAAAAACTCCTTTTTAATTAAAAATAAATTTGTAAATCTATATTATAAATAATCTATATGTAAATTCGTATATAAATTTGTATGCAAATAATTCGTATATATATCCATATGTAAAAAATCTATATATAAACTTGTATATAAATAATTTGTATGTAAATTCGTATGTAAGTAATGTTTAAAAAATTATTTTGTTTGGTATCTAAATTTGTTTTTTCTCTTGTAACACATAATCCAAATCAAGTTCTAATAACAAATAATTTAAATCAAACATTAACGTAATCCAAAAATCAAGGTATAACAACGTATCATCCAAATAAAAAATTGACAACATATAATTTAAAATTAAATAACAGTCTAAAATGAAGCTGCTTAAACATATAATTCAAATCAAGTTCTAACAACACATAATTTAAAAAAAGTGCTAACAACATATAATTTAAATTAAGTTCTAACATATTCCAAAAGTTCAAAATTAAAACTAAAAGCCTAATAATTAGAGTAATCAATATGTCCATATTGATCTTGGTCTTGGTGGTTTTGTTCTTGGTTGTTTTGTTGTGGTCCCTCTTGGTGTTGTTCGAGGTTGGTGTTGTTTTTGTTATTAAAATGTGGTATGTGCATCAGGTGAAAGGAAAGGAAGAACAACACTAATAAGTGATTGAAATTAGTGACTTATCCTCCCTATAATTATGAACTTGTTGTTTTAGCTGGGCAATCTCTTATGATTCATAAGAGAGACTTGAACTTTTGTGATACACGAGTTTATCCCCATATTTAAAATTATGGGTGAACTCTCCTACCCCATAAATTTGACCTTTTTACTTTCTTCCTATAACAAGAACCCAACTTTCTGTCCCCATTCTTTCTTCCTCTACAGGGGATGATTTTGATTGTCCAGCACATGATGCAACCTCTGATCTATCTTGAGAAAATTTACTCTCTAGTTCCTCCTGTTATTCAAAAATATAAATTATACCATATATACAATACACATTATAATAAAAAGAAATAACATAAAAAAATACTAAACTTACATGTGTCATCGTAAATCATTCATTCATAAATTAACCACTAGCCTTTTGTATATGAGTTTACTTAAAAACTTCATCAATATGTTGTGAACAAATCAACTCATTCTCCAACAAACAACATGACTAATATAGAATGTTATAAAGAAATAAAAACATTTTTCTCTTTAGTGTACTTACCATGCAAATTACATGCTCATGTGTAATAATGGAGTCACCTGTGTGTAAACTACCACCTATTTTAGATGCTTTATTTTTGTGGGCTTGTGAACACTTTGAAACATATGTAAGAGAATTTCACTTGGAAAACATGTTCCACACCTTATTGAATACTCAAATCGGCTTCTTTTTCGTTTCTCGTTCTATCATGAACATCTCAGATAGTCTATGTGAGACTTTTAAGTGAAAATTATTTTTTATCCTTTCCTCGTCTTAAGGTCTCCAACTAAACTTCTTGTATGTAAACACAATTGAAAATACAACATGAATGTAATAATCAGTATATTAGGATACTAAATATGAGAAAAATTACTTTAAAATCCTGGAAGAAAATCTATGTTTACATCAATTATTGAACCTCGTATAAGGCACGACTAACAATAATGTTGCTTAATGGTCATTATGATGACATGTGACACAATCCTACATGGATAAAACATTAACAAAAAATCGATTGTATACCACCACTGATAAATAGCAAAATAGACTATACTAATAGGACCTAAAATACTTCTTCGAGTAAAAGTTTCTACAGTTGGTTGACCAAAATAAGGTAAAATTTGAACCTATTTAAAGAAGATAGAATTCTCATATCTCAAACTTAATCTACATGTTAATGAAAATTTTCTCCTTCTTGCTTCATGTATTTCTCATTGGCTCACAACACTTCAAGTTAAAAGTTTTTAACTTTTTAGGCAATCCGACAGATCAATTTGGAGTTTATAAAAATATTGTCAAACTAAATTTTATTAAAAACAAAATTGGTGGTGAACTTCCAAAATCACTTAGAAAACTTTTATGATTGAGATTTATTAATTTATTAAAAAGTCAATTAATTGAAAATCCATTCTAAAGTCTTATATCACTTTCTAAATTATCATTGACATTGGTGAGAAAAACACACCCATTTCACAATTGAAGCAGAACAATAGAAAACACGAACTGAAGGTTTCAACTGTAAAAGGCATGATGTCATAAACTTTGAACACATTTACCATTGTTCTCTCCGGTTGACCCGCCTGTCGGTTGACTCACGACACTCACACGCCTCCTTCCTCACGTTGATATGTGCTTGGTTCTCTTGAAGCAATCTGTACCTGCAAAAGAGAAAAGGGGGCGCCCTAGAGGCCGTTTGCACTCCGACGCTCAAGTCAGTGTAGGGCAAGGAACACCAAGTGTATAAGTTTCTCTCTGTGTGTTTAGGTCTAGAAACTGCGTCCCTTTGTGAAGTATCTTACTGTCCCTTATATAGTCTAGGGTTTACTGCGCCGCTAGCCCTAATTAGGGTTCACTGCGCTACTAGCCATATTTAGGGTTTACTGGAATACCCTTGCGCCGCTATCACCCAATCTTAGGGTAATCTAGCACATAAGGTTTCCTTCTCTGGAGTGCAAACTCTCACAGGGTGACCACCTGGGTGCCTCCTTGTGCACCTAATCTCTGGGGCCACCTGTTTTTCTAGGAGTACCTTCACTGTTCACGTGCCATGCATGTAGCTTCACTGGGAAACCCTAGTCGTGATGAGTACTCGACCCCTCAGGACTCTGCACCTAACTGTGCTCTCCCTGCTACCCGCATGGGCACCTCGTGATCCAGGCCTCTCCCTAACTCTGGGTACTTAACTGGTCTTCCCCCAAGGCCGATGTCACCTCGTCTTCACCCAAGGCTGATGTCACCTCGCCATACTCTGAGTGGCGATGACACCTCAGCCCATCCTGGTGGTCTGACGACTACTCACCCTTCCCTGTGGGGACGCGCTGATGACTAATCACCCTACTCTGAGGGGAATGACTGATCACCCTTCTCTAAGGGAACACACCGATGACTGATCACCCTTTAATCCAAGCTGCCTGCGGGGTCCACCCCACGTGGCTTTGGCCCATGCTGTGGGACCCAGCTGACGTGGTTCGCCCTTTACTACTTGTTCTCGGTGTCCGAGGACTGGTCGGTACACAAGCTCCCCAGTCTCAAGCTGTTAACTTGTTTCAGCGAAGAGACTAAGTCATTGGCTCGGGCGACCTACGTGGCTCTGCGCGTATGGACATAAGTAGCGCGCTGAAGGGACATCTCACCACCTTGTCATCGCCCACATCTCTTACCCTCTGAGGACTTCATTGATGAGCTCTCTGCTCGAATTGAGGACTTCTTTCTCGACAAAGAGGTGTAAATTAAGCTTCTCCCCGATGACCATGCACCGATGACTGATCAGTGCTTTATTACCTCTCGCGCTCTGCTGTCAGGCGCTCATCTAGGCACTGATCTACTGGTGGTGGTCACTTTAGCACTGACCACCGATCACCGTTCTGAGTGATCTCCCCTCTGATTCACCTGCTATCTTCTACCACGTGTCACCCTGTGAATGGTTCACGTGGTCATCTGCTGCTGACGTCATCGACTACCGGGACCGACCGGATCACAAGCCCCCCCAGTCTCGAGCTGTGAACTTGTTCTCAGCGAAGAGACTAAGTAGTCGATGGCAAGATCATTCCTCCTCCTTGAGCTTCTCCCTTTGCAACTTCTTCTTTTCTGTGTAACTTCTTTTTCTGCTTCATAACTTGTATAAACCTTTTAGCTGTAAAGGCTCACTGCATTGACTTCAATATGAAAGGAATCTTTGCTCCAGCTGCATGTCCCTTTCCATTTTTAACTCTCTGCATGTGACTCAGCGTTGTCTTTAACAACTTTTATGTATAACTTCATGCTGGACGACTGACTTGAAGGGCCTAAATGCTTTGGCTTCTCGCAGCAGAACTTGATTCTACCACCGACCACCGACTAGCATGTTGGTGCATCACCGATCAGTCATCGCGCTTCAGCCTTTGCTTTACTTCTCTGTTACTCCAGCGCTAAGCACATAGAGGGCCTGAACGCCAAAGATGATGCTTGTGTTTTGGGGAAGAAAAGTGCTTCTCGATGACCCTTCTTGCCTCAGCCTCGCTGTAAGAAGTCGAGGTGAGGTCTTTCTCCTCTCGCCTCAGCCTCGCTGTAAGAAGTCGAGGTGAGGTCTTCTTTTTCTCTCGCCTCAACCTCGCTGTACAAAGTCGAGGGTGAGGACTTCTCTCGCCTCAGCCTCGCTGTAAGAAGTCGAGGGTGAGGTCTTTCTTATCTCACCCCAGCCTCGCTGTACAAAGTCAAGGGTGAGGACTTTCTTCTCTGGTGAACCTTGCTGTTCACGTTGGGTGTTCTCACTCGAAGGGGAGGTGTTCTCGACGAACCTACCTTCCCGCTTACGAGACCTCTAACCCCAAGTGACAGGTTCGATCTTGCCTCGCATCGCTCACAGGCGAGGGAGGACTTAACTGGTGAACCTGGCTGTTCACGTTGGGCGTTCTCACTCGAAGGGGAGGTGTTCTTGACGAACCTACCTTTTCGCTTACGAGACCTCTAACTCCCAAGTGACAGGTTCAATCTTGCCTCGCATCGCTCACAGGCGAGGGAGGACTTAACTGACCTCACATCGCTCATAGGCTAAGAGGATTTATCTGACCTCACATCGCTCACAGGCGAGGAGGATTTATCTGGGCGAACCCTTCTGTTCACGTTGGAAGTTCTCACTCGAAATGGAGGTGTTCTCTACGAACCTACCTCTCCACTCACGAGACCTCTAACTCCAAGTGACAGGTTCAATCTCGCCTCTGCCTCACTGTAAGAGTCGAGGGAAGAGGACTTTTCTCTCGCCTCAACCTTGCTGTAAGAAGCAGAGGAAGAGGACTTTTCTCTCGCCTCAACCTTGCTGTAAGAAGCAGAGGAAGAGGACTTTTCTCCAATGTTTTCTGAGTGGGTGCATGCTCCCAAGAGAGCACCTGGTGTGGCTGGTCTGAGCGCACTCGTCAGGCGCATCCTGCCTGCATAGCCTCATCGCGCGGTTCCATGCACGTTCCCACCGGCGAGGAGCTCTTCTTCTGGAATCATGCGAGCTGCATGCGTAACGCTCTCGCTGGGAGCTTGGGTCCCAGCTTAACACGTGTTGGCAAGACTCCGATGACCATGCGCCGGTGAATGATCGTGCTCTGTACGTGGCGGCGAGAGATCGCGCCCTCATGCAGCAATGTCTGATCGTGCTTGCACGCGGCGATGAATAACCACCGATGACTTCTCGCACTCTGCTCTCATGCGCTTGTCCAGGCGCTGATCTGTGGGTGGTGGTCACTTGGTACTGACTACCTATCACCTGCAATTGCGCTTGGGGCAAGGGGAACTTTAAACTGGAAAACACACACTTTATGTACTGAAGTCTTTTTTATTGGGTGGCCTCGTTAAAAACCCTCCTTAGGGAAAAGAGTGCCCCCTGGTGTATTCAACTGCTTACAGGGTATAGCGCGAGAACGCATCTACTTTACATCTTAACATATATGCTGGGTCTCCTTTCATTGGCGATGACCGACCTCACGAGTAGCGATCATGCCCTTTGCTTCAGCTTCAGTTAAGCGTGCTTGGGCGAGAGTAGTACTAAGATGGGTGACTTCCTGGGAAGTCCTCGTGTTGCACCTCTTTTGAATGCATGCACCAGCATATCCTTGTTTTTGCTGGGCAACCTCACTACCTGCGCACCAAAATTGTTGAGGTAGTCCTTCAACGACTCCCCCTGGTACTGGCGCACGTCGAACAGGTCGTAGGACACCATTGGTAGCGCTCTGTTGACGATGTACTACTCTGTGAACAACTTCGAAAACTGCTGGAAGGAGGTGACGTGGCCCTCTGGCAGGCTCACGAACCACTCCATAGCTACTCCACTCAGCATACTCATAAACACCTTGCAGTACACAGCGTCTGAGCCTCCAGACAATATCATCTGGGTGTGGAAGGCTATCAGATGCGCTTCTGGATCTTCCTTCCCCATGAACGACGCCTTCACTCCCACCAGATTGGGAGGCACCACTGTGTTCATGATCTCAAGGGAGAAAGGCATAGGGAAGGCCCTTGGGGGCGTCAGTGGAGCCTGATCCTCTCTCACGCAACCCCCAGCTTGCTGCATGTGGTGCAGACTCGAGCGCATCTCCTCGTTTGCCTTGCGCAACTCCTCATTCCTGGCCTGAGAGGCGGCCAGGTCCTCCTGCATTTGCGCCTGTTGCGCCCTGGACTCTGCCACCGTCTCTTGGAGGGCGCGCATCATTTCCATGATTTGTTGCCTGGTAACACCGTCGGCTCCATTCGGCGGAACAGATCCATGTCTGGTATTCCTCATTCTCTGCGATTTCTACTCTCGTTCTTGTGTATGGGACCTTCGTTTTACTCCGGCCCCACGGTGGGCGCCAAATGTTCTCTCCGGTTGACCCGCCTGTCGGTTGACTCACGACACTCACACGCCTCCTTCCTCACGTTGATATGTGCTTGGTTCTCTTGAAGCAATCTGTACCTGCAAAAGAGAAAAGGGGGCGCCCTAGAGGCCGTTTGCACTCCGACGCTCAAGTCAGTGTAGGGCAAGGAACACCAAGTGTATAAGTTTCTCTCTGTGTGTTTAGGTCTAGAAACTGCGTCCCTTTGTGAAGTATCTTACTGTCCCTTATATAGTCTAGGGTTTACTGCGCCGCTAGCCCTAATTAGGGTTCATTGCGCTACTAGCCATATTTAGGGTTTACTGGAATACCCTTGCGCCGCTATCACCCAATCTTAGGGTAATCTAGCACATAAGGTTTCCTTCTCTGGAGTGCAAACTCTCACAGGGTGACCACCTGGGTGCCTCCTTGTGCACCTAGTCTCTGGGGCCACCTGTTCTAGGAGTACCTTCACTGTTCACGTGCCATGCATGTAGCTTCACTGGGAAACCCTAGTCGTGATGAGTATTCGATCCCTCAGGACTCTGCACCTAACTGTGCTCTCCCTGCTACCCGCATGGGCACCTCGTGATCCAGGCCTCTCCCTAACTCTGGGTACTTAACTGGTCTTCCCCCAAGGCCGATGTCACCTCGCCTTCACCCAAGGCCGATGTCACCTCGCCATACTCTGAGTGGCGATGACACCTCAGCCCATCCTGGTGGTCTGACGACTACTCACCCTTCCCTGTGGGGACGCGCTGATGACTAATCACCCTACTCTGAGGGGAATGACTGATCACCCTTCTCTAAGGGAACACATCGATGACTGATCACCCTTTAATCCAAGCTGCCTGCGGGGTTCACCCCACGTGGCTTTGGCCCATGCTGTGGGACCCAGCTGACGTGGTTCGCCCTTTACTACCTGTTCTCGGTGTCCGAGGACTGGTCGGTACAACCATAAATGAGAAAGATGGAACAAAATGGTACCTTCCACAGTGAAGTGCCAAAACTCAAATATTTTCTAGCCTCTTCAAGTCCTACATCAAAACACTATTAAATTTAAAATGAAATAAATAGTTTACCATTATGAGAGCTTCCTCACTAGATTTGACACAACACCACAACTAAACAACGAGGAGTGACAATGGTGACAACAATGACTAAAGAGTTTGAGGAACAATAATTTCAAACTTTAGGGTTGCGACACGTTAGGGTTGGAAAACCTTCAAAAAGCTTCCTCATCAACATGGAAGATTAAGAAACCTAAAGTGTTTGGGAGGCTTATTGATTTTTAGGTGTAGGGAAATAGGAGAAACTGGAAGTGTTTAGGAAGAAAAAAAAGCAACATAGCTTAAAGTTTTATTTCAATTGCATGTTTGGGGAAACTCACACATACTGCAGGGAAGGATCAATACACTTTAACAAAAAACACAAATGTAGACAATGTTGGAAAAGAAAGGAAATGAACTTTTAAGTTTTGTAAATCTTAATTGGGTAAAATAGATTAAATGAATGTGTAATATATATAAAATTCATCTTAGTTAATACTGGTGCAGAAAAGGTCAAAGATAATGTTTTTTTTTAGCAATTACACAACAGTTTCGTAATCGCTATCTATGAACACGTAGTCTATTCTATTGAGACATAGACAACGACTATATAACCGCCATGTATAAATCACATATGGATGGCGGTTATGTCATAACCGTCATTTATACCCTTTCCTAAAACAGAGCATATGACGGTGGTTATGGTCATAATCGTCATCTATTATGAATTTTTTTTTTTAGTTCATTCTGTCTTTTGCATTTTTCCATCTTAATTAACTTGTTCATTTAAACCCAGCTAGCAAAATACATAAATTCAAATACATTCATTCAAAGAAGCAAATTGGTGTCGTAAATGGACTTTTTTCCACTAATGTAATTTTCATATACAATAATACATAGTTAATAAAAGATTCATGTTACATACTGATTAAATTATATTTTTTTATTGATTATTTATGTATGTAGTGAAAATATGCTTATTTACATATGGATTTTTATTAATATGTAAATTTATGTATAAATTAATAATTATATGCACACTTCAATCCGCATGTAAATACATTTAAAAAAAAAAACATAAACTTTTGAATATTTTTTGCAAGCATCTTTCTTTAAAACCAATACTACAGTTATTATATTAATTAAATTATATACTATTTTATGAACTAAAAAAGTATTTCTATATAAACTAGTTTATATTATTGATAAATAGTTTCTAAATTAATATTTAATTAGTTACTAATTTTATAATCTAAATAATTAATAGTTAAAACCTTGTTAGCTAATTAGATATCAATTTAGAAACTATTTATTAATAATAGAAACTAATTTAGATACTAATAATTTTTTTAGTCTCTAAAATAATATATAATTTTGTTAATATAGTAATTATTTATTTTTTTTAAATTAATTTTTATTTAATAATTTTCTAGTAGTCCAAATACAATGAAAAAAAATATCCTATAAAAATGTCAAAATTATAGAAAAATATAATTATATAAATGACTAAATATGAGTTATGGGAACAAAAGTATTGATATTCTCTCATGCTCCTATTTCTTATGTATTTTTAACTTATTTTCTAAATCTTCTGCGTATACCTGATTTTGGTGTGATTTCTATATTTTCTTAAGTTGTCCTTTGATGCTTATGTTTTGAAGATTCACATAAATTAAATTGTTAATAAAGTTAGTATAAATCCTAATTAATAATTAATAAATAAATAAAAATAATTTTTAATTTTACACATTAAATCAGTCAATTATAATAATAATAAAATAATTTATTGGTATTTATGGTTTAAACTATGATATTTTACCTGTTTTACATTCTACAAAAAACACAATGCAAAATTGGTTATTTTTTAAATGTACTTTTATTTTAAGAAATCAATTTAAATATTTTATATATATGATATAAAATAAAGTAATTTAAATATTTTATACATATAATATAAAATAAAATAAAAGTAGGTTAGTGAATTTACCTATCTCCTGTAGACCAGATTCTAAAATGGTCAAACAATCTACCAAAATGTAATTCCTAAATAAGATTTACACTTTAATTGGATTTGATAAAAAGAAATAAAGAAAACAAATATGTATAGATAATTCCACAAATATAAACAAACAAAAAGTATAAAATGAATGTTTAATATAATTTATAGAAATTATATAATTTGATTGATTTCATAATACTTTATATAATTCCTATAATGTCCTGAATCAAAAGAAGTTACCGTGGTTGTTTTTGTGTTTAATTGATTAAATGAATGTTTAGCAAATTAATGGTATGTTCACCATCATTAAAGTGTGGATAATTTGCTTGGTGATAAAGTTTGACTTGTTTGTATCTATTTGATATATCACTAATTTTGGTAAAATTAATTTTAAATCACGTTTTAATTAATAAGAAGTGAACTTTAAATTTAACTCAATTTTATATAATTGACTTATAAGATGGGGTTTGCACACCTTTATATATTATGAAATATTTTAATTTTTAGTTGATTTAAGATCTTCAACACCCTTCATGTCAAAACTACCAACTCGTGTGTGAGACTATATATTATAGATGGTCCGATAATGACCCGATAACAGGTGGCCTGATAAGCTTAACAAACTTTCGTTGGGATAGATTTTAAATGATTTTGATACCATATTAAATATTATGAAAAATATTTTTGTTTATTCATTCAACGCATGCCTATTATTTGTATACAATTAGATCAAAGAAGTATGTTCCATATAATTTACTACATTATGCCTATCTATCAGCAATTTCACCAAAATATTGTCTTATTTTTACCACGTATATTATACATTGATAAACTTTCTATATACATTTATATGGAAAATATAATAATTTCAATATCAATGGTAGAATTTTAAACATTTATTTTATGTCATAGTAAAATTGAATCCAGTATTAAACTTAACAAACTTAACATGATCATTATCTTGGTTATAGACCAAACTTGCTTGGAAGTGTGATTTTTTTACTATAAAAGATATGTACCCGTCAAGGCCAAATGATTCTAGATATCTCGGTATCCCATATCGACCAACATATTTAAATATATTAAGGTTAAAGGATGATTAACAAGGTTAAGTCGTATGAAAAATTGAATAATATATTCTTAATCATGGTTCACATGTTAATCTTAGCCCAACAATAACAAGACTCATCAGAGTCATATAAATAAACACAACAATCAAGAAAAAAATATGTTATTATTATAGATTTATTACACCGAATATCAAACACTTACTAGTTCATTAAAATATCTTTTGTAAGTGTTCTTCCAATCAAGAGCCAAATGTAGAGAACAAGAAGCGAAGGAAGAAAACAAAGTTCGACTGAAGCAAAGTAGTGAATTGTTCAATCATTAGAAAATTATCTCAATCTCTTTATAAAAAAACAATATTCAATTTCAAACATTAATTATCAAAATAAGTAAGTTTTTAAAAAATTACTAAAATAAATATATCATGCCAATAATTTTTTTAACGAAACTGTGATAATGTCACGCGATCTCATTATATTTGAATTTTCAAATGTGATATAAACTTAACATAACTTGCCTATTTTAATATTTTTTAAACTTTGATCTATTTCGATAATTAACTATTCTTTGTTAAAAATCCAACTACAGATTTATGGTACTAATGAGCAATAAGAATAAGAAGAAAAATACTCCATCAAAATTCAACTTCCGATTGTCAAGTCTCTTAGAAACACAATTAGATCAGTACAATACATGGCTTTCTCAGGAACATCTGATAAAAATGAATTGAATTGGCTATGATTATACGTTGCGAGTTTAAACGAATTGAGATCAAAGACTTAAGGAATCCATCTAACAGGGTAAGATAGATTCAAAACAGTGTAACCCATCAAACTCCGGCGCAAATCTGGGTTTCAAACGGGTCGGGTTTTGTTTGGGTCCAGCGGCCGGCGATGGATTCGGATCTTTTCTGGCGGTTTTGGACTCAGCCGTGGAAGAAGTACCTTCGGTGTTGGGTTTGGAAGACAATCCTTTGGGAGGCGTGCCCAAGGAAAAACCCCACTTCTGGCCCTGCCCGATCTCGAAGTGGCTGAACATAGACATCATCGTGATGTTGTTAAGGAAGGTGGAGTTGTGTATTATTGTTCTGCAGAGGTGGTTGTTGTGTTCTCTGCAACTATACCAAGGAATGAGAAGTATTTATATTGAATTAGAGGAAAAGGGTGCGAAGAAATGGTAGTGGACTCTGGTAGAAGTTTGTGTGGTTGACACGCAGTTGAATAGTTTACTCGTTCAACCTTCATCTTCTAATGGTAAGCCAACTTTGATTCGATTTAATTTTCCATAAATTTCTTGACTCTTCTCCACACGCGCTTCACCTCCAACTATCTCATCTTTTTATATTATTACATCACACGGATAAAGTCTTATCCTTTATTCTTTTTTTAGGTTTACGCTTCATTTTGTCTCTTCAAGTCAATCCAAATATAGACTTTGTAAATTAGATCAAAGGTGATCCAATTTAAGTTAAATATATTTTTTTAATTAATGTTATCTATGTTGGAGTAACATGAAGGATTGGATAGAGAATAATTTTTTTAATGTATACAAATTTATCTAATAGCAAAATAAATAAATAGTAAAATGGACACGAAAATATTTACATGGGTTCATCTTCTTTTTGCAGGTTTATTTAAGAACTTTTTATCAGTTTGTTAATCTTAAATAAGTTACTAATGAATATATAAAGTTACTTCTAACAATTATGAGAATGTAAAGTGACTAATGATTATTCCATTCTAATTTCATACGTAGAACTCTAAATATTCTTTATTGTAACTTCTGACTATATAAACAATGACGAAACTTAAATAATAACACTCTCTAATAGAGGACCTACAATCAAGACATTCTTATAACGTTTTAACTTCACAAAGTAAAAGATATAATAGTTTTTATCTCTCGCTCTAATACAAAGACTAAGGCATAATAAAAGTATGCTTATAAACTTTTTCACACGAAATACAATTATTTAGTAGGTAAAATTAAAATTAGATACCAATTAAAAATTATTTATCAATAGAAACTAATTTAGATATTAATAATTTTTTTAATCTATAAAATAATATTTAATTTAGTCAATATAATAATTAATTTTTTTTATCTTTAAAATTAATTTTTATTTAATGATTTTGTTATAATAATATTAGATGTATCTTCTATAACATTACATGATATATGTATTTTATTTTAGTTAAAATATATTATTTCAAATGTAATAAATTTATTTATAAAAGGTTGCATTTAAATGTTATATTCAAATGTAATTAATTTGAGTAATACAATTAATAGTTAATTTTATAAGTATAAATACGGTCAATCGCGTTGTAAAATTCCTTTATTAACTGTAGTTTAGTTGCTAGATTATATAGTTTTGTTTTTTTTATGAAAGATTTATTTTAGGCACAAACACTTAATGTAATATAATAACAGATATGTGAATGATTTCTTGAAAGAAAGAATATATATATTCACATATATAGACTGAACATATATATATATATATATATATATATATATATATATATATATATATAACTTTAATACTTATTTGTATTTGTTATCATAAAACCTATATATGATATCAAGTTAACTAAGTTTTAAATCAATTACTTATAAGATATCAAAATTTTAGTTAGCCATTACAAAGATATGGTAGTTATAGGAAGCATGACATTTATAAAATGTATAAGATTATTGAGGCATATAAATAAGGTATCATAGAACATGTAATATGTGTAAGATAATATATAATGAAAACTTTAGTCACTACAATAAGTCATTGTACTCTTAATATTGTAATGTGATTAATGTAAAATAGATTTTGGACATTGGATCTGAATGTGATTCAATAATATAAAAAGAATTTATTAGTTAATATGTGGGATGTTATATATATCTTATGAAACTTATCCGATAAAAATCTAATCTGATGAAGATTGGAAAATGTTGAGTGCTTATTCTTATTATAGTACAATGTATAATATGTGAAAATCATATAATGTAAGATCCTTATGATGTACATTATTGTTTATTATTATTATTGTACATTTTGATTTTACATGTGGTATCAGAATCACATTGCTCAATTTATGATTCTTTATGAACAACGTTTCCAATTCTAGGAATCCTAATTTTAAAAATTAGAAATTTATGAATGAAAGTTTTTTTTTAAATTAAATTATCGGAAAAAAAATATTACACTGAATGTCGAAGGCAAACACACATTTATTCTTTTTTTTTCTTTTTCTCACATCAGTTTTTTTTTACGTTTGTGAAATTATTGGATTAAGTTGCAGTTTGCATGATTGAGGTACAATTTCTTTACGCTTGATGAAGGAAAAAGGCATTAACGCTCCCATCTGCCACTTTGTATGACTAAAGTGCAACCTGATTAATTCAATTATTGGGCCATGTGCAATGAATTAAAAGAATGACCAAGTTTGTTTTTGTCGAATTCTTTACTGCACCTTCCGTATTATACTACGCCTTGCAATACAATTTATATTCTTTTATAGAAAACTTGTATAATCAAGTGTAAAATTAATCTCATAACGGTAGTCGTTGAATTCTCTAATTAAGATCAAACGAGGAGTTTGATGAAAAAGTTTTTTTTTCTACCAATATTACTTTTGAAATCCGAAAGCAGAATTGCAATTTTTGGAATCCGCTCAAATGGTTAAGGATTTTATGTGAACGGGTATTTTCAATATCAATTGTTAGAATTAATTATATGATAAATTTGTAATTACTAAAGTGATCAAATCTTTATGTTTTATTTAATTTTAAATTAATGATGAATTTTATTTCAATTACTTATAGAATGGATGCTAAATTATAAATTATTAATTTATAAGTAAATTGAAATTCATTATTATAAGGCATTTATAGATCATCCAAAGGTTAATTAATTATTCTTATAATCAATGAATATGATTGTTGGCAGTGAGCATGCATTATTAAGCTTTACTTATCTATCCAAAGATAATTAATATTTCTAGTTAGTGTATATGTCTTGCCGAATAATGTTAATATTATTAGCATCATTATGTTTTGTGTATAAATGTATCACCCAAAGGAGAACATTAGTATGCATAAAATGCTTGTTTGTTATCTGAATCTATATTGAACGTGTAATTTATGACTCAAAGCATTAATGTTAAGCATATATTAATTGCAGTATTTGTTCTTGTATCCATACATTGGCATGTTACGTCTCTTCCCATCTTGAATGAATTAAAGTTTTCTGATTGGAATGAACAAGTCCAATTTCACTTAGGTGTATTGGATCTTGATTTGGCTTCTCAAATTGAGAAACATGTTGTTATTACTGATGCTGGTAGCAATAAAGAGAGAGCTCATTATAAGGCTTGGGAGAGGTCAAACAGACTTAGCTTGATGTTTATGCGAATGAGCATAGCAAGTAGTATTAAGTCAACTCTTCCCAAAACTGAGAGTGCAAAAAGATTTCTAAGATTTTTAGAAGAGCACTCCCAAACTACTAATAGTTCTTAACAAGTGCCTAATTTCCGTAATATTTCATATTAAAATATAGGCACTTATGAGTACTAATTGCTAATTTACATATAAAATAATCCTTAATTTATGAATTTATACCTTTTTACATTTTTTATGATCTTTAATTGAATAAGAGCATTTTATTCCCAAATTTGGTGTTAATTGCAGGTTTCTAGGGAAGAATGAAGATTTGGACTAAAGAAGAATGATATATGCTAAAAGGAGAAAGCTCAAAGGCCCATAACGCACAAAAGAGAGAAAAAAAAGTCTAACTCAGCAGCGAGAATGCGTCAGATTAATTGGGTTATTTTTATGTTTTTATCATTAAGTCCATAAGCACGCAGGAAGTCACTTAACCCTAGCAAATTAGGATAAATAGGGGGCTAGATGCACAAACCTAATGTGCAAGATTGAGGGGAAAACACCATTGAGTGGAAAACACCATTGAGTGAATTGTAACCCAATTGGGAGAATAAAAGGTGTTAGAAGATGTGTGGCTAATTCTACCATGTGGATTTGGGAGTAATCTGTTCGAACTCGTATATATTGAGGTGATATTTAACTATGATATAATATTTTGTTCTTGATTGATTATTGGTATTGTTGTTTTGCTTTTAAATATTTGTGACATGTTTGAGGATCTTAAATCTGACTGGGAAGTATTTTTAGGGTTCTGACCTAAATAACAATACTTAACATATTTGAGTGCTAGGAATAGACTTGAAATGTTAATTGCTATTAATGTCTGAGCTTGATTCTAAGTTGTTCTTATAATTACGTGAGGGATCGATATTTAGGGAAAAATCTTAAGAATTTTATATGCAAGGAATCGATATAAATGACTTTTATACGGACATCAATTTCAATCAAAGAACATAATGTTAACACGCTAATCAAAATATATAAGAGTGAGACAGAAGAAACTCAATCCCTATTTTTTCAATTGAAGCAATTACTCTTTGATTTGTTTTCTTGTTAATTCTTGCCATTATAACAATATTTAAAATCAACTTTTTATTTTTTTTATGTTTAGCGAATATTATAATTGATAATTCAATTGTTCCTTGTGGGATCGATATTCGTCCTTAGGGACAAATTATTATTTCTGACAACGTGGTGCACTTGCTGTAAAAAGTCATCAAGTTTTTGGCGCCATTGCCATAATAGGTCTCTTGTCAGAATATTAATGAGTATCTTAACTACCATGAAATTTGATGGTTCTCGTACTATGCATGAACATGTCATTGAGATGACAAATATTGCAGTAAGACTTAAGTCTCTTAGAATGACAGTGGATGAAAAATTTCTTTTGTATTTAATCTTGAACTCATTACTGTCTGAGTATGACCCTTTTCAAATGAACTATAATACCAAGACAAATGGAATATGCATGAATTGCACAATATGTTAGTTTAGGAAGATACCAAACTTAAGAATCAAGGAAACCACTCCATTCATTATGTGAATAATCATAGAGTTGAAAAGAATGTTCATAAAAAACTTGGAAAGGGTAGGGGACCATTAAAAATTAACAAGTCCTCTACTAAAATTCAGAAGAAAAATGAAAAATATCATTTATATGGGAAATCTTGACATTTCCAGAAGGACTGCCCTAATCGTAAAGCTTGGTTTGAAAAGAAATGTGAGCATAATGCTTATGTATGCTTTGAATCAAACTTAATTGAAGTTCCACATAATACTTGGTGGATTGATTATGGATTTACAACTCATGTTTCTAATATGATGCAGGTATTCCTTTCAACCCGGATCATAAACCCAAATGAGAAGTTTGTTTTCGTGGGGAATAGAGTGAAGGTTTTAGTGGAAGTTTTCGGGACTTATCGTTTAATCCTTGACACTGAATTTCATTTAGACTTGTTTGATACTTTTTATGTACCTAGTATTTTTAGGAATTTAGTTTCTTTATCTAAACTAGATGTTGTTGGATACTCTTTTAAGTTTGAGAATAATTATTTCAGTTTATATAAGAGTACTTGTATGATTGGATCTGATACAATTTTTTATGGTTTATATAAATTGTCTCTTGATAATTTATATGTTAAAACTCTTATGACCCTGCATTATAATGTTGACACTAAACGTAGTTTAGTGAATGAATGTTTTGCTTACTTTTGGCATAAGCGTTTGGGACACATTTTCAAAGAAAGGATGCAAAGATTAGTAAAAAATGAAATACTTCCGAATTTATATTTTACTTATCTGAATGTATGTGTGGATTGTATTAAAGGCCAACAAACAAAACACACAAAGAAAGGAGCCACAAAAAGCACTCAACTTCTTAAAATTGCACACATGAATATATGTGGACCTTTTGATTTAAATTCCTTCAATAAAGAAAGGTATTTTATCACCTTTATTGATGATTTTTCACATTATGGTTATGTTTATCTACTACATGAGAAATATCAAATAGTGAATGCCTTGGAAATGTATATAAATGAAGTGGAAAGGCAATTAGATGGAAATGTGAAAATTGTTAGGTCGGATAAAGGTGGTGAATATTATGGAAAGTATGATGAAAGTGGACAACACCCTGGTCCATTTGCTAAGTTCCTTGAGAAACGAGGTATTTGTTTTCAATACACAGTGTCAGGTACACCACAACAAAAAGGTGTGTCAAAAAGGTGTAATCAAACCTTAATGGAAATGGTTAGGAGTATGTTAAGTAATTCATCTTTACCTGTATCACTGTGGATGTATGCTTTAAAAACTGCCATGTATTTTGTTGAACAAGATTCCTAGTAAGATAGTTCAAACAAAACCTTTTGAATTATTGACAGATATGAGACCCAGTTTGAGACACCTTCATGTTTGGGATTGTCATACAAAAATTAGAATATACAATCGGCAAGAAAAGAAACTAGATGCAAGAACAACTAATGGATATTTCATTGGTTATCTAGCAAAGTCAAAAGGATATATATTTTACTATCCTAGCCATAGTACAAGAATTGTTAAAACTGAAAATGCTCGATTCATTGAGAATGGTGAAACCAATGGGAGTAAAGCTTCACGAAATGTGGAGATTAAGAAAGTTAGAGTACAAGTTCCTTTAACTAGTACCTATACTTCAAAAATTGTTGTTCCTCATGTTGTTGAACCACACAACGATAAAGAAGAAGAACAAATTAATGATCCTGAGATTAATAGTGAACATATAACAACCACAATAAATAATATTTAAGAAGATCTCAAAGAGAAAGGAAATCTGTTATTTCAAATGATTATATGGTTTATCTGCAAGATTCAGAAAATGAATTAGGCATTGATAATGATCCAATTTCTTTTTCAGAAGCCATAAATGGTGATGATTATAATAAGTGGTTAGATGCCATGAAAGATGGACTTAAATCAATGGGACAAAAGGATTTGTGAGACCTTATGGAATTGCCAAAAGGACGCAAAAGAGTTGGGTGTAAATGGGTCTTTAAGACTAAATGTGACTCTTATGGTAATATTGAACTCTTATACTCAAAAGGATGACATTGACTATAAGGAAACATTTTTGTCTATTTCTAAGAAAGATTCCTTCAGAATTATCATGGCATTAATAACTCATTATGATCTTGAGTTGCATCAGATGGATGTTAAAACTGCCTTTTTTAACGAGAATTTAGAAAAGGATGTTTATATGGTTCAACCAGTGGGGTTCATTGAAGAAGAAAAAGAACACATGGTGTAAACTTAAGAAAGTGATATATGGACTAAAACAAGCTTCCAAGCAA